>ML682013.1:1365393-1443022 GCA_007922195.1 Podocnemis expansa | reverse complement strand
AATAATAATAATAATAATAATAATAATAATAATAATAATAATAATAAATAATAATAAATGTGACACAAGCAAACAATATATTATCTCAAAGAGTTTAGCCATTTTCTCAGCCTCCTCTGGCAAGGTCCTAGCATGGAAAGATAGGGATGATTTACTTGTTCTTTGTGATCCACAGAGAGGATCTCTTCTTGTCAGCACTGTTGATCTCATACACATTACAGATAGAAGGGACAAATATGATCATCTATTCTGACCTCCTGCACAATGCAGGCCACAAATCCTAATCCACCCACACCTGTAATAGACTCTTAATCTTATGCTGAGTTACTGAAATCTTCAAATCATAGTTTAAAAACTTCAATGTACAGAGAGGCCTCCAGCAACTGAACCATGTTCCGTCCTACTGACAAAGGAAGAAAAACCCCAGGGTTTCTGTCAACCTGCCATGGGAAGAAAATTGATTCCTGATCTCAAATATGGTGATCAGCTAAACTGTAAGCATTTGGGCAAGACTCACCAGCCAGGCCCCTTGGAATGAATTCTCTATAGTAACTCCAACATCCCATCACAGGGATTGGGGCTATTTATTGCTAGTAATCAAAGATCAGTTAATTGCTAAATTAGGTTGTCCCATCAGACTGTTAACTCCAAACTCAAGCTCAGCCTTGAAGCCACCACCGTCCCCCCTGGAAGGCTGTTCAAGAATTTCACTCCTCTGATGGTTAAAAACCTGCATCTAATTTCAAGTCTGAACTTCTTGATTCCCAGTATATCTATTTGCTCTTGCGTCCACAGTGGTGCTAAATTTAAATAATTCCTCTTCCTCCCTGCTATTTACGCCTCTGAAATATTCATAAAGAACAATCATACATTCCCTCAGAGTTCTTTTGACTAGATTAAACAAAAAAAAAAGTTCTAAGTCTCCTCTCATAAGGTAGGTTTTCCATTCTTTAGCTCTTCCTTGTAGTACTTCTCTGCACCTGTTACAGTTTGAATCAATCTTAACAAAAAAAAAAAAAAAACACTAGGAGATGAAAGCTGCACATAATATTCCAGATGAGGACTCACCAGTGCCTTTTATAACTGTGCCAACACCTCCTTACTTCTATTTGGAATATTTTGCCTGATGCATCCTCAGACTGTATTAGCTTTTTTTCACTGCCACAGCAAATTGGTGTCTTATAGTCAACCTGTGATCAAACAATATGCCCAGGTACTTCTCTTTCTCTGTCACTTCCAACAGATGTGTTCCCTGTTTATAGCATTTTTTTTTGTTATTAGTCTCTTTCCACTATTAAATTTCCTCCTTTGTCTATTACTCCATTTTATAAAGTCATTCAGATCTTTTTGTATGATATATAGGTTCTTCTCTGTTATTCATAATACTGCCCAACTTCATGTCATCCACAAACCTTAGTAGTACATTCCTACTTTTTCTGCCAAGGTAAGTAATAAAAAGGTTGAAGAAGATTGGACCCAAGACCTTTTAGATTGGATCCAAGCCTTTCCAAAACCTTTTACCTTTCACTATTACTCATTGTAGTCTCCCTGTTGTACTCTCCCCATTGTACTTTCTTTATCCACTTTTCAGTTTTCATATTAAACACTAACTTTTCCAATTTAATAACCTTGATGCCCTTAACTATTTTCTCTTCCGATTGTTTTTCTAAGATCTTTCATACTACTGAGGTCAAACAAACAGGCTTGTGGTTACCTGGATCACATTTTTCCCCCTTTCTTAAAAAATAGAAATTATGTTAGCAATTCTCCCATCATACAGTACAACCGTTGAGTTTACAGATTCATTAAATCCTTGCTAATGGGTTTGCAGTTTCATGTGCCAAATTCCTTAATGTTCTTGAATGGAGATTATCCCCCCTGCCCCAGTTTAGTCCCGTGAAGCTGCTCAACTTTGTCTTTTACCTCAGATGTGGTAATTTCTACCTCCATATCATCATTCCTATTAGACACTTTGCCACTATCTCCAAGCACTTGCTTAGAATCATCAAAAATGGAGGCAACGTATTTCCTTAGATATTGAGGCATGATTAGACCATCTTTAACATCCACTTCATCCTCACTGTTTAACTGCCCCACTTCTTTCTTTGTTTTCTTCTTATTTATAAGATTATAGAACCATTTTACTATTGGCTGTAATTCCCTTTGTGAAGTTCAACTCTTCTTGGCTTCTGGCATTTCCCACTTTATTCCTACATGATCAGACCTCTAAGAAGTAGCTTTCCTTATGAACTCCACTCACCCTTCACTCATTGTAGACTTTCTGATTTCTCTTAAACACCCATCTGAGACGCCTGCTAGTCCAGCTTGGTCTACAATTCTTTGCCTATAAATATTTTCCCCTTCCTTGAGTTGCAGGCTTCAGATAGTTTCTGCAACTTTGACTTGAAGTCATTACAAGCCTCTTCCACCTTTAGATCCATGAGGTCTTTGGTCTTGTCCACTTTCTCTAACTTCCTTAATTCTTTGTAGACCTTTGAAATCAAAGACCCTAAATGCTGGCTGTTGGGGGGAGAGAGGGAGTTTGTTTATCTTTCCATTTAATTTGACCTGAATTAGCTCACGGTTGCTTAACCCAACATTTCCCTTACATCCAGTTCTTCTATGAAGTCCTCATTACTGACAAATACCAAATCCAAAATGGCATCCCCTCTTCTTGGTTCAGTAACTATTTGTTAAAGGAATCCATCAGCCATTACATCCAGGAAAATCTGGACTCTATTATTATTACTAGCATTTGTCCTCCAGTCTGTATTTAGGTAAGTAAAGTTCCTCATAATCACTCAATTCCCAGTAGAATTTACTTCATCTTCCTTAAAAATATTAAAGTGGTCTCTATCCATATACAAATCAGCTCCTGATGGACTGTAGTACAACACAAGCATTATCATAGGGAAAGCTCTAGTAGCTTTCTTCCCCAAAATGATTTTAATCCAGAAAGACTCCATTTTATCTATTCCATCACTCCTAACTTTTTTAACCATATACTTAATTATTGCTATACACTGTCATTATACCACTTTTGCTTTTCTTTTAGTCTTTCCCAGCAGCATATACTTTTCAATACCCATTCTCAGTCATGACTACTATTCCACCATTTTTCTGTTATCCCTATAATATCTGATTTCAGCTCTCATTCCAAGCTTGGAACTTCCACTGCTAAGACTGGGATTTAAATATATATGTGCAGTGAATGCAGAATATGGAGATTTGAGAAAAAAAGATTTATATGTTACAAGACATAATCTGCTTAATGAAATTCCCTTGGGAAATTAGTCCCCATATGAAGATCAAAGGGGATTTTGTTTTAAATTCAATCATTCTGAAACATGGTTTTCATTTAAGGGCCAGATTATTTCAACCTGCAGTAGGGTCTGGTAGAAGTCTTAGGAATCACTATTTCCAGGGTCTCCAGAACTTCTTAATACACACATTAACATGCCTACTTCACCTCCCCTTTAGAAGGGTTCAGTGTGTGCTCTCCTTAACAGCTGTTAGTTGAGCAGCAAGAGCAGGATTGTGAAACCACCTCCTCCCTGCTGCTTGTAGAATGGGTTGTACCTTTAGTGGCAATAGACTGGAACTGGAGCTGAAGAGGGGCATAACAGTGGGAAGCTTCTTGAACTTTACTTGACTAGTGCACTCACGAAAGGGCCAGTTACAGTTTAGTCTTGATAAAGTTTAACATTCAAATTTAAAGAGATGGTTTACACCAACTTGTTGAAACTCTCATTAAGCCCATCTGTACTAGTATGTGAGACTAGAGTTCAGCATCAATTGAAAAGGACATATCTTAAATGAAAGAAGAGCTATCAGAAAATTGTATTTGTGTTTAAACTTCAGAAAATAGCATAATTCCCCAGAAAAAAATAAAGAATGCTTGTCTAGAGAGTCATTGGCATTGTTCTGGGTTGGATAAATTTTTCAATCATGATCATCATTTATAGTGACTTAAAATAATATGTTCTCCCTTTATAATGAGGAGCTAATTCAGACTTGTTTGCACACTCACTTGATTACAAGTTGAACTCCCATCAGAGACATTCTTTCAATCTCACTCATCTTGCTTTACCCTCAGACTCACTTGGAGGACTTCAATGTATTGCAGTCCTTAAGGAGGATTAAAAGCACAAAGAGCAGGCCAGGAAATATACTTGCAAACATTTAAACCTATTTACAATCGGCAAGTTCTGGATGCAAAATATCTTGCCTAAAATAAAATAAAATAAAATAAAAATAAAAAAAGGTAAACTTTCATTTTCTAAAAGCAGTGAGAGTCCTGTGGCACCTTAGGGACTAACAGATTTCTTCGAGCATAAGCTTTCATGGGCTCCAACCCACTTCATCAGATGCATGAAGTAGAAACTACAGTGGAAAGGTATGTATACACAAGCCACAATGGAGGAGGGCAAGTGTTAGCAAAGTCAGTTCAGAGAGCAGATGGGGCCCATTCATACCGGTAGATTAAAGGGAGAGAATGTGTGAACAGATGAATCACTTTCTGTAATATGCTAACCATTCTAAATCTCTATTCAGACCCTCCCTGATGGTGTCAAACTTGCAGATTAGCTCCAACTGCAGCTTCATGCTGAAGACTGTTTTTTAAGTTTCTTTTTAGAAGTACGACTACTTTAAAGTCTGCCACTGAGTATCCATGGAGGTTGAAGTGTTTTCCTATTGGTTTATGGATATTGCCATTGTTTATATCCATTTTGTGTCCATTTATCCTTTTATACAAGGGCAGTTCGGTCTGCCCAATATACATGGCAGAGGGGCACTGCTGGCACATGATAGCATATACCACATTAGTGGATGTGCAGGTGAATGAGCCCCTGATGGTGTGGCTGATGTGGTTGGGGCCCGTGATGGTTTCCCTGGAGTCAATGTGTGAGCAGAGTTGCCAACGGGGTTTGTTGCAAGGATAGATTCCTGCGCTGATGTTCCTGTTGTATAGTATTTGGTTGCTAGTGAGTATTTGCTTCAGGTTGGGAGGCCGTCTGTAAGCAAGGATAGGCCTGCCTCCCAAGGCTTGAGAGAGTGTGGGATCATCTTTGAGGAGAGGTTGTAGATCTTTGATGATGTGTTGGAGAGATTTAAGTTGTCATGTCAGTTCTGGCATGTGTATATATACCTCTCCACTGTAGTTTCCACTTCATGCATCTGACGAACTGGGTTAAGGCCCATGAAAGCTTATGCTCGAAGAAATCTGTTAGTCTCTAAGGTGCCACAGGACTCTTGCTGCATTTGTTATACACAGATTAACCCAGCTATCCCTCCGAAAATTTCATTTTCTAATTACTCTGACAATATAAATGTGTGTAAATATTATTTATCATTTCAAGAAGATGGATTATAAACAAGTACTTTAAAACTATTTCTACATATTCTTTACTTAAGATTAAAAATCAGCCCATTTTTGTCCTTTAAGCTGCCACCCCATCCCTTATTCACCAAAGGGGGAAAAAAAAGAGAGAGAGAGAGAGAGAATGGTTATGGGTATGTCCACACAGGGCTTTTATTTCGAAACAACACTGGTTGTTTTGAAATAAAAGTCCCTATGTCCACACAACGTTTTCTTATTTCGAAAAGAGGGAGCTCCTCATTTCAAAACAAGAGCCCTCCTTTCAAAACAGCTTAAAACACTTTGCTTTCAAAAGGAGGGTTATTTCAAAACCAGTTGTTTCAAAATAAGCCGTTTGGACATATTATTTCAAAACAATCCTTGTTTCAAAATAACAAGGACCTTCCTCCCAGTGTCCATTGCACCCTGGAGGGGAGGTCCCACCCACCCCCAGCACCCTGGCCAGGGTGCTGAGTGTGGTGCAGGGGGTCAGAGGGTGCCCCAGCCGGCTTCCCCCCACTTCTCCTTGCTGGGAGCAGGGGGAGATGGGAGCCTCAGCCCCCTTCGCCCCCTACCCCTGGCAAGGGGAAGGGGTGGAAGCTGGCTGGGGCTTCCCCCAAGCTGAGGGTGCCCCACCCCCAGGCTTCCCCTCCCCCCTGCAGCTCCTGCTGGGGGGGGGGAAGAGCCTGGGGGCAGGGCCTCCCCTGCCCAGCACAGGGCCTCCCTCGCCCTCCATTCTCTTATTTCGAAATAGCATGTCACAGTGGACACGCTATTTCAATTCCCTTCTTTTTCCTTATTTCAAAATAGCCTTTTGTTACTTCGAAATAAGGCATTTTGAAATAAGGCCTTTATTTCGAAACAGCTTGTTTCGAAACGGCTTGTTTCAAAACAAGGGCTTGTGTGTGGACATAGCCTATGACTGTAACTCTGTCAGCATCATTCCAATTTTTCTCTTGGTTTTCTCTTCCTCATTTAATCAAGGTGGTTGCTGGATATAAATCATGTTAGGTTTGGCTATGTCCACACAAAGCTTTTAATTCAAAACAACCACCGTTGTTTCAAAATAAAAGTTGAGATGTCCAAATGACATTCCTTTATTTCGAAAAGACAAGCTCCCTTGATTTCAAAATAGCATCCATTATTTCGGAACAATAAAACCTAGGGTGAAATCAAAATAGCTGTTGTTTCAAAACGGTTGTTTCGAAATAATGCTGCTTGGATGTTTTGTTTCTAAATAACCATTATTTTGAATTAATGCTTTTGCCCTTCTTCTTCCCAGGGTGCCTTCCATTTCTGCATATTGGGTGGGGGCATGGCCCAGAGAGGAGTCCATGTTGCCACACCTCCCATGGTGCCCTGTGTCTGGACTTGCTGTTTCAATTTGAGGTTTTCACTTATTTTGATTTAATATTTGCTTATTTCAATTTAAGTTATTTCAAATTAAGGATTTTATTTTGAAAAAAAAATATTTTGAAATAACTTATTTCAAAATAAGTGTTTATGTGCGGAAATAGCCTTTAAGAATAAGAAGGTTTTAGCTCAGGGTTTTCATGAAGAAAAAAAAAAAAAAAAAAACCAACAGTTTGATCTAGCCTTACTTTTCCATATATGAGACTGACTTGTAGTGTTCATTTGTAAGATGATGGTCTTCTATACTGGATTCCAACATTCTCTGTGACAAAAATCTGAGATGAAGCCCTGGTGTACAATGACAGTGAAGTTCAACATAAAGTTGCTTACCTTGAACTTCGGCAGCCTGTGTCTCCCCTGTCAGAACACTGCATTTGAAAAAATGGAGCTGCAAGTCAACCTCCTAACACCACTCCTGCAAGTGGCATAGCACTGAGGTAGAAATATGCAATTTGAATTTAGGTCCATGAAGCCAGAGAACAGCTTTTCCAGTTTTCCCAGTGTATGTTGCACAGCAGCAACATAGCTCCTAGCCTGCCTGCTTCCCCAGAAAGTTTTCAATTGATTCCTTTCTCTTCATAAAGCACTGTGCCTGTCTGTTGTGCTTGTGACAGAGAACCAGTGAGGAAAACTTTTCCTGCCTTTTCTTTTCCTTTAGAGGGGAGGGGAGGGGTAGTGAGTGGAAGATGACTATTCCCCCACAATGCAATGCCACTCAGGAAGTAATGGCACCAGTGTGGACACTAGACCCTGAGCAAACAATCTGCTGTGATCACTTGTCTTTGCTCTCTGTAATTCGACAACCTAAATCTAATTACAATCCCATTCCCAGTGTAGACAAGTCCTAGAAGACACTGCACATTTGGCTAGCATGTTTAGGTTTATAGAGGCTTTAACTCTTGTTCTGGTGTGATGTCTTCATATGGTGAGGACACAGTTACTGAATGAATCATATATATGAGACCAGAACCAGAACCCACCAGCTCCAAGAACAAACTCTTCTGTTACTTGAACTACTGGAGGGATTATTTAGCTGGCAGCATAGTACCTGGTGTGATTTTTTTTTGACAAATAACTTGCAATCAACAACATCCATATGCTCAAATCTTATATGTTGTATTGTTGTCTGTTTACAGCTTTTTATGCTTGCAGATCTTTCTTTCTTTCTTTCTTTCTTTCTTTCTTTCTTTCTTTCTTTCTTTCTTTCTTTCTTTCTTTCAATCTAGACACCCAGCAGCTTCACCCCTGGCTGCTGAGACAGATTCAAAATTATTATTATTATTATATTACGTTATTATTCATGAATTTGCCCCTTAATTTAATTAAATTTGCTAGCCATTAAATAGAACACAAATGCAGTGAAATGAGTGAAAGGAGCTGTTCATTATCAGGGTGCTCCATAACAGACTGAATGCATGTAGTGCTGCAGAACTCTATAGTGCTGACATATATAGAAGTTGACAGAGTTAGTATGCTGATCATTCTTTGGGAAAGAATGTCTGCCTTACTCTGTGACATGTACGTAAGAGTTGGCTATGCATGCTCAGTACAATTAAAAACATTCTTGCCTTTTCACTATCTTATAAGCCTCTGAGGAAGAGAACTGAAATTGAGGCATGTGGTCCTGTCATGTCACTGGGAATGTTTGTACTAGGATTTTATGCCTAAAATTTCCCATTGTTGCTAACTTCACTTCACTTTTGGTGGTGGTAGCAGAGCTTGGAGAACTCATGTACGCAAAGTTTCAAGCAGCAGACACCAAGATTTTAAAGTACCATATCACCCAATCTTGCTCAGATAAAACCAGCACAACAGGATGCCTAAAATGGCATCTTGCCTCCATCAGCACACCCAGAGCTGCTTTCACCAATAGACCTGAACTAGTGGTAACAGTGGTGGTAAATCTGAAGGGGAGGAAAAAAAAAATCTCATCTACCCGGTTGTCTCAGAACAGTTACACTGAGAAGAATAATTGTAACAGTGGCATGTCTGGTAGTTATAGGCAGGCTTCTAAAAAGTATCTAAGTGATCTAAGTGCACAATAACCACTGACTTTCAGCTAGGCCCTTTTAAAAAATCCCACCCTTTGTGTCCACATAAAGTAAGTAGAAATGTGCCAAACAGGAAGGACAAAAGTATTCGCCTGCCCAAAATGCCCTTCATCCAGATTCATCCTCAGGTTAGTTCGAACTAACGGGGAAATTTTGAGTTTGAACTAACTGCATGTTCTAGTTCAAACTAACGCTTAGTTTGAACTAGAACATGAGGTTAGTTTTGGACTAAGGCTTAGTTCTTGTCTTGCCCATGCTAAGTTTGAACTAAAGTTTGAAGTAAGCCCAGAAGTCTGAACTAACAGTGGGATCAATTAGTTTGGACTCAACTTTCCCTAGTCCAAACTAAGAAATTTCTCAGTTTGGACATGGCAAAACCTAGTGTAGCCAGGGGCTAAATTAGTCTGGAATAACCCTCCTAAGTCCAGACTAATTTGCCAGTGTAGCCCTAGCCTTAGGTAGTAAAGAGAATATTCCGGTGAGTCATCATTGTTTGATTTAAACTGATTTTGCTCTAATCTTTATTAAAATAAAATAAAATAAAATAAAATCCATACTGTCAAGTATTATAACTGCATATAAGGTGGCCTCAGTAAACCTATCTTTCTCTATAGGAGGCTTAGTCCTGGTTTTCACAGACAGAGAAGGTCGATATAACACAATTTACCTCAACCTTCTGCAACCTGAGTCTCCACTGACAGAGCAATAATATCAAAGTAAATGGTGCTGAAATTCAACACGATAACATCACCACCATAAGTAGAAAAGGGCTCAGACTGAATTCTACAAGTTGAAATTTAGGTCCATGTGGCCAGAGAACAGAGGAATTGATTCCATTAGCCTCTGGGATCTGTCTCAGAACTCTTTGTTCTTTTCTTGCTGCTCTTGATTTTCCACTGTGCTGCACTCTGGCAGGAAAGCAGCACATAGCTCCTTCCCTGCTTTTAATTCATCCATCTCTCTGCATGCAGCATTAATACCTCTTCGTGCCTGAAGCAGAGAAAGACAGCACAGAAAGCTTTTTATGCCTTTTTTTTTTTTTGAGAAAGAGAGAGAAGAGGGATGAGCACATTGCATTATGGGAGCATGACTGCCTCCCTACAAATGCTTGTACCTAGTTGCACTGTGGAGAGTCCACCCATAGTGAAATACATTCCAGCAAGAAGTAAGAGTAAGCTCTGGGGACAGAGAAACCTTCAGCTAGGAACATGGGGTATGTCTAGACTGTAAAGTTTTCTTTTTTACTTTTTTTTTCTCTCTTTTTTTTTAAGTAGGCTTTTTTCAAAAGATCTTTATTTCCTGTCCCTACATTCATGTACTTCTTCAAAATAGTGCTCCATTTATCAAAAAAAAAAAAAAAATGGAGTGCTATTTCAGAAAAAACAAACAAACAAACAAGCCCCCCAAAAAACCTATATCTATTTTGAAATAGTCATTATTTTGAAAAAAGCTGATCCAAGCTGTGGCATAGGCTTTTTTTTTCCTTTGAAATTGTAGCTTTATCCTGTGTACTGATATCTTGTTGGTTTTTTTTTTCTCCCCAAAATAGAGAGTTCAGCGAGGACTCTCTATTTTGAAATAAGAATTCTGACTTGTTTTGAAATGGAACATCCTCCCCTGGAGTCCTATTTCAAAATAACAATTTTGAAATAATTTTATTTTGAAATAATTACTCTGAGAAGAAATTTGATATAATTATTTCAAAAAAATATTTTGAAGTATTAGTGGCTGTCTAGGCATAGCCACGGTGTAAAGGCTCCTGTGCCTTCTCTAATTAGTCTGCCTGGGACTGAATTACGTTCCCACTCCCAGTGTAGACAAGGCCTTAATTTAGGTTCAAACAGATTCAATATATCGCCTCTGAATGAAGTTTGGTGATTGAACCTGGTTTCTTAGACATGGCTGGACAGTGACCAAACTCATGAAATTAACGCTACACACACAAAAAGAGCTAAAACCAGAGTAGAGTTTCGGTTAATAAGAACATCTGAAATGGTAATGCCTGGAATGATTGCTAACAGTTTATGGTCTACATATTCTACATTTCCAACATTAACATTTTTGGATTAAAGGAAAAAAAAAACACCTTGTAAAGGCTGAAATAAAAACAGGCATTCCCAAGTATTCCACCTTTTTTGAAGTACTGTAAAGGGCATTAATTGAACCTGATTTCTTTTACTCTGAAATATTGACTTTCCAATAATGATGTCAAAAGCATGAGGATTTAGAATACACAAAAGTCTGGTTACAAGTTTGCCTCAAAGTTCAGCAGTGAACTACATACCTATGTCAGGCTTCCACCTAATATATTTTTCTAGGTGCAAAGTCAACCACAGTAATGAATTACAACTGCTTCAAGTTACAGCACTGAAGTAAGTGTCGATCACTACTAATATAATGGTGGGTACATTAACAGATGCTGTGAGTACTCTCTCAGCACTTTGCAAGTACATTAAGATGACTTTGCAGTGCATCATTCCTGCCTACCATGTAATTAAGTTACACTTTGCAGTATATAATTTCATTAAAATGGATTAGCACAAATATCAATGCTCAAGCAAAAGTAGAGTTGCAAAATGTGTAAGTTGATAAAATAAATGCAATCTCTTGGTAACAAGACTATCAGAAGATACCTCTTCAAAAATGTCACTCAGTTGCCTCACCTAATGTCACTTTTGTAACAAAGTATGCATGAGTGTGCACGCATGCACACACACACACATGCACATACATGCCAGGGGGTTGCCTCCCTCTGGTAACTCCTGACTATACTAACATGAACTGAGGTACATTCTGTTACTTTCCTAAAACTTCATTGTTCCATTGCCTGGGGTCACACATTATATAAAAACAAAAGTGAAAAGGAACACTCTGCAAGATGAGTTAGCAAAGGTGAAGTAACAAAAGGTCCATTGCAACAGATCACAGAGTCAGCAAGCAAGTTTCCACATCTATAGCCAGGAAGAAACTGAGATTTGAAGAGAAGATAACAGAAACTCTGATTGTCTATTTGGTGAAAAATTATGGGCCTAAAATGAGCGTGGTTTTCAAAAAGGACTTTGTTATGCACCTTTCAATACCAAAATACTAATTTAGCCTTGTGCATCTGATGAAGTGGGTTAGAACCCACAAAATCTTATGCCCGAAGAAATTTGTTAGTCTGTAAGGGTATGTCCACACATCTCTTTTATTTCAAAATAACACTGGTTATTTTGAAATAAAAAAGAATAGGTCCACGCGACGTTTTCTTATATTGAAATGACAGGCTCTGTCATTTTGAAATAAGAAGCATCATTTTGAAACAGCTTAAACCCCATTCATTTTGAAACGGCTGTTATTTTGAAATGGTTATTTCGAAATAAGGCCATTTGGACTTTTTTTCCCCCCAAAACAACACCATTGTTTCAAAACAACTGTTTCAAAACATGTCCAAACGGTCTTATTTTGAAATAACCATTGCTGTTTTGATAGCAGGCTTTCCCTTAATTCAAATTAACATGTTCTTAATTCAAATTTTTAATTCTTAATTCTCCCTTTCTGAAAATGAATGGAAATTGCATGCGCGCACTGTTCTCTCTGTGTTCTTTCATAGAAAGTCTGACAGAACACAGTGCAGGAAATAAAAACTGCATACAAATTGATGTCTCCATTCTCTCCATATTTTTACAGTCTTTGAGATGGCAGCATTGTCATAAACCAATCAAGCAAAGGTAAGAGCTTCTGATTTATTGACCTTTAGTTTATTATTACAGTTAATGTCATGGAGAAAAATACAAAAGCAAATCCATAAATGTTGCATAATGAAAGATACTTTTAATTCCCTCAGAAAGTGATATAGGTTCATTCTTAAGTACTTTTACCTTCTAATATTAACATCTATATTTTTTCAGTCTGAATTTACATAAAGGAATGAGAATTAAATTTTCCTGGCTCAGTCATGTTTTGCAGATTAATTCTGTTACAGTAGCATGACCAAATAGTGAGTGTGAAAAATTAAGACTTTTTTTTGAGGGGTGGGTAGGAAAGGGAACTAGTTCCCTATAAGATAAAGCCTCCAGTTTTCAGAAGGTCCTGATAATATTGGGATGTCTGGTTTTTCTACATTAGAGACAAAGAATAAAGCATTTTCACCTCACACAGAAACGTTAAAGGTAACAAGCTTTTATTAATAAACAGAACAAACTTTCAGACCACAGATTAACACAAATGAATCATGTATTTCCAATGTCCCATGTTAAAGTTTTATAGATTAAAAACAAGATTAATTCATAGGAAAATGGCTCAAAACTAACTGCTAAGGCATGAAGATTGAAAGCAAGGGCCTCAAACACATGACCTGCAGGCCACATGCTGCCCCTAAAGCTATTTGCTGCTGTCTGCAACAACACTATTATAGATATTTGCAATATCATTGTATGAAAAGGTTTCAGTGGTGCAGCCCTTGGAATAACATACTAGTCCTCATGCGACCCTCGTGGTGATTTGAGTTTGAGACCCCTGATTTAAAGCATCACTACACAACAGAATAAATAGGCTTACAAAACTGTGCAGAGATGTTTAACAAAAAACAAGTAAACAAAACACAGCAAATGGATTAACCTTGAAAGGGTTGGACAGTAACACATCCTTCATATAACAATTACGTTCTTACTTCTGAGTGTTCACAGAACCTGATATTTGAAAGAGTCGCTAGCTGTTAAGTAATTTTGAAAATCAGGCCAATAATGAATAGTCTTCACATGTTAAAAAGTCTCAGATAAAGCAGTAAATGTGAAAAAAAGTCTATATACTCAGTAAAATTTTAAAAAAGTATCTAAACCTAGTTTACATTAATATGTGAAGGCAAAGGGAGCTAGGCTTCTAAGGCAGCTTACATTAACCTAAGAATTGATGTGACTACACTACTAGGTGTCTCCCCCTGATGTAACTTATTTACTACATTCACTGAATTACTCCATCTCAGTGACAGGTATAGCAGTTCATTCAACATAGTTAAGTCAATGTAGTAGCCATGTAGACTCTGTGTTGCTTAGGTCAACTGAACTGGCCTCCAGGAGGTATCCCACAATGCTGTGTGGTGGCTGCTCTGATTACCATTCTCAATTCCACTGCCCAGAAGCTAGGTACACAGAAAAAAAAATCCCTCTACTAATAAAGTACTGGGAACATTTGCATTTCCATTTCCTGTTTGTTTGAGTATAGAGAGCTCATGACCAGCTGATCATGCCATCTCAACATCCCAAACACACTTCTCTCTGGAGAAGACAGGAGGTGATGATGGGTCTCCAGCGGAGAAAAGGCCATGCAGGCACCACTCCAATCCAACCACAGAAATGTGGCCATATACATAGAGCCCTGCAAATATGAGGATATCCGCGGTTATCCGCATTATATCCACATGCACGGATACAACACAGATATCTGCAGACCATTTCTTGTGGATGCAGGTCGGATACAGATTCACGTATTTTTATCTTCATAGAGCTAGAGCCCTGCAAATATGCAGATATCCGCATCCGCAGATACAACATGGATATCTGTGGACCATTTCTTGCAGATGCAGATTGGATACAGATCCACAGATTTGTATCCATGCAGGGCTCTACATATACAAACAAATAACTGAGAGAATGGGGGAAAAGGGTTACACCAGACACCTAGCAGCATCTCATGAAAATCAAGGAGCTTAGGCAGACATAGCAGAAGGCACAAAAGGCAAACAGTCACTCTGGTGCAGCATCTGCTTTTACAAGAAGCTGCATACTATTCTCTGTAGCGACCCTATTATGACCCCCAAGAGCTGCACGGATACCTCTGAGGAGTTGGAGTCCCAGGTCATCACAGCCAACATTGAAACAAGGAAGAGGAAGATGAGAATCAGATCCAATGTCTCAGAGAGCCAGGAACTGTTTGTAGCAGTACAGTTGTGCAGCACAGCAGCTTGGCAGACCAAGATGCCTGGGAAGAAACCGGTTTGCAGTTTCAAAGAATATAGTGTGCGTGTGTGTGGGGGGGGGTCACATGTTCTTATTTGCTCTTTGTATTTAAAAAAAATAAAGTTGACACATAGTGGCTTTCTGCTTCCCAGTGTAAAGAACAGTGGCAGAGGGTGTCCTGTGAAAAATTTGTTTTATGTATACAGGGATCTCTAGGAAACCCTCCTGGAGGTACTCTGCAACTTGTAGAATGTTTCTTTGTGAGGGGCTGCCTTATTTCTTCAACCATAGTGGACCACTTTCCTATGCCACCAGAGACATAATGCAGTGTTTTGCCGCCCAGGGCGCGTTCCAATCGGAATGCGCCCCTTCCCATTAGCGGCAGTCAGAGCCAGCGCCACAAAGCTGCCCCTTTAATAGCATGGCTCTATTGAGCTGCTTCAGGCCACCCAGGGCTGTGCCCCGTCGGACCTGCGTGCTGCTTCAGTATTAAGTCAGCAGACATTGTAGCAGACCACAGCATAGCAGCAGAAACACCCCAGTCTACCTGGGTGTTTGCAGCAGCCTTGCCACCTGTGTTATCCTCATGAGAGTGATATCAGTTAGGGTTACTTATGATTGATGGTGTTACTTTCATTTCAGTTCCTCGAACCACAGACACTACTACCTGTGAGCTCCTTGAGATTTCCTCTCCCTTTCACCATGCTTTACAATATGCATGGACCTCAGAAAATGCAATGCGCAATCAAGCAAGGTGCAGGGACATGTGCCAGGGGCTGCTCTCTGGCATCCTGTGCCCCCATATGGGGCTGGTGGAGGTTTCGCGCCTCCCCACATCTCCTGCATTAGCAGGGAATCTGGCTTTTGGGTTTGGCTTTTGGACTGGGCAGGGGATTCTGCTGGGCATGCTGAAAAGAGGCAGCTACAAATGACAGAGACGAGGGAGAAGTCTTGTTTTGGCCAGAGGCCACTACAAGTACTCTCGCCCCCTGCATGCACTGTGCTATACTCTCTGTGCTGAGGTTTGACATTTGGGAGTGGGACGTATGATCACCAAGTGTCAGATAACATCCTTGTTATAAAAGGGAGGTGGCATGGCACTCTACCCACCTGTGGTTCTCCTACAAGTTGCTCACCCCACCCTTGGGCAATCCATCAACTGTGGCTGGGAAAACAAACTGATTCAATGGAACTTGGAGAAATGAAAATGTTCTTTACATTTTACAGCTGTATACTTGCATGGATTCATGAGAGTGATTTTTATAGAACAACTGGGCACTTGACCCTTGGTCTGCACAGACAATGGTTCCTTTGTGCTCTGCATGTTTAACAGATGAAAGTGTGGCCTTCAGCTCTTCCTCCAAACTGGCACAGGGACTGTCCCAGATAAAATGAAGGTGAAAGAAAACAAGTGATGACATGTATAATGATATAATGAACATAGTGATGTATGACAGCCAAGGGCGCTGTGATTTTAAAGCGAAGATGAAAGTGTTTTCCTCACCCAATTTTATTCCCTTATCTTTCCAAGGTTTCATTCTTTGTCAAGTATCTGTGTCTTTACTTAGATGCTGTAAAAGCCCATGCCCTCAAAAATGAAATCATCTTTATTAATTCAAATCATGGCAAGGGTTGGGGTTAGAGGCAAGGGACAGAGAAGCTGAGACACAATGCATGTGTGGGTAACTGTACACAGAGCCAGAGCCGTGTATAGAAACCAGGAGTCCTGGCTCCCATATGCTCCATACTCAAAGTAGTAGTCCATACTGTTTTGGCCACTACAAGGGATGAGTTGCTGGGCCACTGCCCATTTCACAGGCATCAAAGGGGCTGAATATCATATGCAGTGGTCTCTCCAGTAGTCCATTGGGAGGCACTTCTAGTGTGGTAAATGGCGAGGGCTGGGAGTCATCTTTAGAACAAAGAAAAAGGCAAGTTTCTAAAATAACATTATTACACCCACAGCAGTCACAATAAGATTCAGACTACTGATAGGTACGATATGCAAAAGCAGTGCACATCACTGTGGTTCATTAATAAAACAGGTTTTCAAAGCCTATAACCATGGGATATTTTTTTTTCCAACATACTGAGCAAACCCTTCAGATAAATGCCTAAAGGCACATGGAACTACTCTGCACATCTGAGCCCATTGTTGAACCACTCTTTACTGTTCATTGTGTTCCCAGTGTACAGATTCATGACCCCTGGCAGTAAGGGCTAAACTGGATCTCCGAGGATGACAATTGGCATTTCTTTGTCACCACTGTTGCTCTTACAGTCCAAAAGAAAGCTTGCTTGCAGCTTTCAGAATGGACCTGGGTTCTTAAAGATATCATGCTCCTTCTAAGACCATTCCATGCTGATGTCAATAAAATACCCCCAGTTATCCACCAGCACTTGCAACACCATAGAAAAGTATACCTTTCTGTGTAGGTACTTTGTGGTAACGTGGTCTGGTAGCTAGGGAAGTGCATGACACCTATTGCCCCACCACAGCTGAAAAACCCCATTGCAGCAAAATCATCCAGCATGTTCACCACATTGACCAAAGTCACTACCCTTCTTAACAGAAGTTGATTAATATCCCTGCACAGCAGCCACACAGAGTCACCCAAATTGATCCCCTACTCACTGGTAGCAGTCTGGCATTGCACAGAGATTGCCACTTGCTTTTCCATATCAGAACAGGTCTCATCTTAGTGTCACTAAACTGCAGGGCCATAGTTACTGGAAAGTGACTTTAAGTGTACAAAAGTTCTGCAGTCACTACTCATCATCACACACCTACATAACGATGTGTTCCCACAAGTTCATATGCTGCGTGACTGCCAAAAGCAACTGTGAATTATATCATTCCATTGCTTTCAATTTAGTACTTGAAGGACATTTTCATATTTTGCATGGTAGTTCCATTTGAGGCTCTGGAAATATTGCTTGATAAGGTTTGTGGTATTTGTAACACTCAATACAATAGTGCACAGCTGAGCAAGGCCTTTGCTTCTCTAAAAATGGTATATGTGTGTCATTAAATGGAAAAAAACACACACATACACACAAAACATTATGGTTTCCATATGAAATCTGGGGATGAAGCAAACTGCATCATGGAACACTGATGTCATGGATGCAGTCACCATGCAAGATTACAGTCACCTCTGCAAGACTGTTTTGATTCCAGGAGGCTTGCAAACCATTCTCAAAGTCCTCTGCAGTAAGCTGTGATATGGACTAGATACTCCTAGCAGACTGCTCTCAGGATTGATGCAAGTGCTGCTAATGAAGAAGTGTGTGATGAACACAAGGTGTATGGAGTGTACACACACAATGGACTTGATTACTCTGGTGGCTGGCTGTCAACTAAAGTGAAGTCTACATAAGTTTGTAGTGTAGACATGCTCTAAGTGACATGCTCTGAGTGACTTAGATACTTTTGAAAACTTTACCCAATGTTCTAATTCTCTTATAATTATTCTGATCCTAAAATAGAAAGATTTGTAAATGGACAGAGGTGTGACCCCTTGTATTGAATATTGTATCTGATTTATAATCAGATTTCAGTACCCTTAATGATGCTGTGTAGTAACTTTTTCACTGTGTAAGGGCCACTTGTGAAATAAATGCCTTGCATCTAGCCAAGTTCCAAAGGGGCAGCCGTGTTAGTCTAGTAAAGCAAAAAAAACAAGGAGTCTTTGTGGCACTTAAGACTCCTTGCTTTTTTTGAGAGTGTTCACACAGGCTTCTTATTTCAAAACAACACAGGTTGTTTCAAAATAAGAAACAGCATGTCCACACAACATACTCCCATTTCGAAACAAGGGGTTCCCTTGTTTCGAAATGGGAGCCGTGTTTCGAAACGGCTTAAACCTACTTCTGTTTCGAAACAAGGTTGTGGGGACATGTTGTTTCAGAACAAACTGTTCCGAAACAACATTTGACCTTCCTCCCAGGGTGCTTAGCACCCTGGGAGGAAGGGCCACCCCCTCAGCACCCTGGCCAGGGAACCCTCAGCACCCTGGTCGGCAGAGGGGGACTGCAGACCCCTGTGGGGTGAAGCGGAGCCAGGCGCCTCACCCCGCCGGGGTCTGCAGGGGACCCCGGTGGGGTGAGGATCCGGGTTGCACTCACCTCGCCGGGGTCTGCAGCCCCACCAAAGCGAAATAGCATGTCCACACTGTGGACATGCTATTTCGTTTCCCTTATTTCGAAGACACTTTTTTGAAATAAGGTGTTTCAAAATAACACATTGTTTCAAAACGGCTTGTTTTGAAACGTCTTGTTTTGAAACAAGCACTTTGTGTGTGAACATAGCCTTTGTGAAATAAGGTGCTACTCAGCATGAAGACAGGTGTTAAAATCTGGCCTTTAAATGTGTAGTTAGCCAACTGAATAGCTTGCAGAAAGCACTTTGACTTTATAAGAAGTGCAACTGAGCAGCTATTGTCTCCAATTGGTTAGGTCTGCATTAGCATGTAGCATTATGGAGAATATAAACACAAGAGGCCAAAGCACAAAATGCTGCAATACAAGTCACTATTAATGTTTACTTTTCTTTACCCAACAGAGGAGGCATTTAATGGCCCCTATAGTTTAAATGTGGACCTAGCATTTTCCTGTATCCTGATGAGGTGGTAAAACTGCTCAGTCATTAGATACAAGATTCTGAACCTTTCTTACTGTTTCAGAAGAGCTACAACCTTGAGTCTGACATTTCAAAAGTTCTGTTTTCCCCTCCCTTAGTAATAAAATAATCTTTAGTTCAGCTTTGTTTTCTACTAATTGACAGGACCACTCTTAAATCCTTGCTTTATTGTATATGTTTTTGATTACCTGATTTTATAAACAGGCAATCAACTTTAGTAAATTAACACACTGCCTTATTTTAAATACTAAATGTTTAATAGGTCAGGACCTATTAGTGGCCCAGCTAATGGCTACTGAAATGTGACAATAGCAAAACAGAAAAATCTCTTAGATGGATACAGAATTCAGAATTAAGTCAGGAAAAAGGATATACATTTACATGATACCCGCAATACTCATTTGCAAGATCTCCGCTGTACCAACAATGATTTATTAACAATTTAATGTTAGACTTAAATATCCTAGTGGAAACCCATTGTTATACAACTTGGCTCTTCATCTTCCTATGAAAAACTATTCATATAAAAACAAAACTGTGGTACTCTGTCAGGCTGCCTATAAACCATTTAAAAGATCCATAAGGTATATGCTTCCCAAGAGGGGCTGTGATCCAGACATGCAGCCTCCATAGCCTGGCTCTGACATTGTCCTGCCTTTGCTACAGAGCAAACAAAATCTCACCTCCCGGTACCACTTATAATGCATCTGGACAAATCTACAATGTTTTAGCAAAGGAGAACCTTTCTGCCTGATTCTGGAGGGTCATCCGTTTATGCTCTGAAGCATAGGATTGATTACTAGTAAAAGATAACTGTCTGTCACCATCAACTGTGTCTGTTTAAAAATAAAGGTAATCAGAGGTGAGAACATCCTTTTAGAATATTAAGGAAAATGAAGAGAAAAAAAAAAACTAGGATTAGGAATTTTTTAAAACCCACAACAATCCTTGTTCTGTTACAGGTGGTAATTTAACTAATTTATTTAACAAACCAACCATGACATCAGATTTCAGGCAAGGAAGGGAAAGTGACACTTGTTTGATACAGTATGGACATGTTAATAATGTGATAAACCTACTTAACAGTTAGCACTAATCCTAGTAACTATTGAGAATTTGATAAAATCTGCCCTTAGAGAAATGACTTTCCACTTGTCTGAGGAACACATCTAATTGGGTTTGAAAACGGCTTCTGATCCTGTAATCTATAAATGTATTTTTAGAATGAATTGGTCTCAGGTTTTATATACTGATATGTCTACATCTGCTGAGCTTTTGGTAGCATTCTCATTTTTAAGTGTTTTGGAGATGAATCAATGCACATTTGGACAGATCTCTCTCTCTCTCTTTCATCTTGATTAATCCATTAAAGTTAATGCTTCAGACCTCATTTGCAGAAGAATCTCCTTGAAAATATGGAAAGGTAAGTTAATCATAAAAACAAAGTAATGTCACAAGACACTGTATGAAAACTTCATTCTGATAACTTGATCAGTAGATCTTAAATGTTATGGAATTATTTTTTAAAACTAAAGGTCTGAATTTACAATTTATACTTTGCATTACCAAGTGCCAGGAATAGATTATTTTTGTCAGCAAAGTCAGAATATAAAAGATATTGAATTAAACAAGTGGAAAATTTTAATGCAGTGCAAAGACTGCTGAAGGCCATCAATATTCAAGTAAACTCTGTAAGAGAAAAAACATATCAATGGGATATACCAAGTACAAAGACACAGAAAAGTATTAATGTTGAAGACTCTTACTAATATGCAATATCCACATCAAAACAAATAAGACTGCAAATACATCATGAGTCCAGTTTTGATTAACCCGGGAAATGTTTTTTACCCTCTCTCTCTGTGCATACTTCTGTTCCTCATGTAAACAGCTATTTAGTGCTGCACTCTGGTTTCTTCTATTGAATGATAGATAAAATGGTGGATAATTAAGCAATTAGGCTATTGTAATTAACTATAGAAGGTATGATCATTAGTTAAAATGTAGTCAATGTGTTTGTTATCTGTGGGAATGTCACAACAGAGAAGCCATCTGTATATAACTGACAAAAGCTGGTGCATTCCCTTTCTTGAACAAAGAGCTTTTTAAATTTAGTGCACCAAGAAGCACATTGCATTTGGCCTCTAGAGAGCCCTCAACTGAAAACAGAACCCACATTTTTATAAGTAGCTATTTGAAGCAAATGTTTCAAGCTCATGGGAAACACTGCCCATCCTTACAAAACCATGATGCACACAGTTGTTAGCTATTTCCTGAGAGACAAGGTGAGTGAAATACTATCTTTTATTGGACCAGCTTCTGTTAGTGAGAGAGAAGCTTCTGAGCTTATGCAGAACTCCTTTTTCAGATACGACTATTCCCTGACAGGGAATTTTTACTTCCTTGCCCAGCCTTTCCAGGAGAAAACAATGGTTTGAATAAAGATATACAAATGTAGCTTGCTAACAAAGCTAATCTCAAAGGCTCAACATGGAAAAGGCAGATTCTTCAAATTCCAAAAAAAAAATTACTTCAGAAAGCTTATGAAGTTTTTTCTTTACCCACTATTGATAAAAATGTAAGACATATAACACTCAAAGAAATGTCAAGAAGCTCTCATTAGAAAGCTATCCAAATATTAATAACGCTATATCTGAACAAAGATGAAAACATGAACTGACATTGCTTCTGAATGCAAATATGAACTGACAGACTGAAGTACTTAACAAACAGAACAAGTTGTTGCATCTAGGCAACATTCAGAAGATGAAGAAATTTAACAAGTCTTTACATTAAAACCATTAGAGGTAAAATCCTGGTCCCAGTAAAGCAGGGGTGTAACCAGAAGTAACTTTCTGGCAGGGCCTATGACTAATTTGGGTGAGCTTGAGTCACATCCTGCTTCCAATCATGTTGCCACAAGCAGGAAGTTCAGTTAAGTGTCATGATAGGCTGAAAGCTGCTAACATTTCAGGTGCTAGGTTGAAAGTTAAGCATAAATTATTCTGCCTGGTAACTGGCACATCAACAGCATTCAACTCACTGCTTGAACTTCCAGTTTCCAGCAGGTGACATGATAGGCTGAACACTGACTTCTGACACTCACAGCAGGTTAGGTGCACCTGCTCTCAAAGTAGGTGGGTCCTGGTCCACCCAAGCCCACCATTGCTACACCACTGCACTAAAGTCATTAACAAGACTGCCACTGATTTCAATATACCTGGAAATCCATTGCCTAACCACCATAAATTTAGGCTATGTTCACATGTAAACTGTTATTTCAAAATAAGTTAATTCAAATTAAGAAATGTTAATTCAAATTAAGGGAAAAGCTCAAAGCAAAATAGCATGTCCAAAGACAGGACTTGCTATTTCACTTTAGGAGAAGGGCACCATGGGAGGTGCTGCAATATGGCCCCCTCCCTGGGTCATGCCCCCGCCCAATAAAGCCTAAAGGAAGGCACCCTGGGAAGGAGAAGGGCAAAAGTGTTATTTTGAAATAATGGTTATTTCGAAATAACACGTCCAAATGGCGTTGTTTCGAAACAACCGTTTTGAAACAACAGCTATTTCAATTAGATGCAAGGTTTTACAACGGGTCCCGTTGTCGAAATAATGGAACATCGTCTGGACATAAGAAATTTTATTTCAAAACAACGGCTGTTGTTTTGAAATAAAACTCTCATCTGAACAGAGCCTTTGGGTTTCATTCTGTCCCTATTTAAACCAAGGGAAACACTTCCACTTACATTGGTGGAACAGGGTTGCTTCTTGGGATGGTATGGATAGCAGATGAGTGTTCTTTATTCAGTAGTTGTTCCAGAGTTAAGAATATGTTATAGCCTGATATTATTTCCCTTTTCACAAAAATGTGAACCCAACCAATCAAACGGGGAAAAAGAAGTCATATTAGACTCAAACTGATAGTCAGTTCTGCAGCTGTGGTTAATTTTGCTATGAAATTTAAAGTGAATTAGAAGTGGAAGTCTTAATATAATAAAATGAAAATTATACATCTGGGAAACAATTTAAAATGTTTTGGATTTTTTGGTTACTTTGGAGCAAAAATAAAAGAAGTGAGTGAAAAATAAAGCCAGCTCACCACAATCTTCTGGCTGAGACCAGGATCAAAAGTTGATGAGAGATTGAATGCAATTAGTACTGGGTCTAATATAGGTATATCTCCAGGGAATGTTGACTTCTGTGACCTTATTGCAGCGCCTTAAAGTACTGGTAGAGACTGTGAGGCTGGTAAACCAAGGGCCAGCTGTTGCCAGGCTGACAAATATTGGATAAGAACTGACAAACTCAGAACTTTAGACCAGACCAGTTCCCTTAATGTTGTTCAAAATAGCTAGCAGTCTTATAAAATATATATTTAGTATTTAAAGTATAGAATATCTGTTAGTTGCTGCATGTATTAATCTTCTCTGTAATGTCTGTCTTCTATGGTATAAGGAAGTATACAAGTTATGTTTATAATTTTGAAAATCTTTCTTTCTAAACTTGTGAACTCTTACAGGAAGAGTGTTTCCTCCTATCTGTACAGAAGAACAAGCAAATCAGATGGGCCATCAAGGAACATCACAATACAAAGGTCTGGGGAATGACCCTATCTCAACTTGGAAATCACAGGTGCAAGCACACTTGTCCTATAGATTTGGAGGCTAAATGAAGGAAATAAAACAAACAAACCAAAAAAATCATCTCTTTGGTGCTTGAACTCTCCCAGGATAAGGGACATTTATCTAAAGCCCTGAAAGACATCTTGAACTGACAGATCCAGGGCCAACCCAAGACCAAAAGGCATGTGGGGAAGGAGTGCTTTCAGTGTCTCTGTCCTCCTCCTCCTCCTCCCTCCAGGATTTGTTAAATGTTTGAATACCTCCAGACATTCTATTTTCCTTTTTGCCATTAACAAGAAAAACAGTGCCTATGCCTGGCACTCAGATAGTCTCCTGAGTTGCTTGCCCCTAAATCTGGCCCTAGGTTGATCTCTACAACTCTGTCATTTTTAGGACTTAGATTGCTACACATGTGGGTATATATGCTTGCTTTCTTTAACCTATAAATAATGTGCTTATTTCTCTTTCATTTTTAATAAATCTTTAGTTAGTTTATTAGAGGATTGACTACAGGTATTGTCTTTGGTGTAAAATCTAGGATGTCAACTAATCTGGCATAAGTGTCTGGTCTCCTGGGTCTAAAAGCAACTTGAATGTTTTGTGATTTTTGATGCAAGTGACATTTTTATTACAAAGGGCAGTTTGCCTAGGTGGAAATATAGAGAGAGGAGTTTAAAGGGACTACCTGTGAGTGACTACATCGTAAGACTGTTACAAGTGATCCAGGAGTTCACATTTGTCACTGACTTCATGGAATCTAATTATACCAGTCTGAGGTATTTGCCCTCTTTTTGACAGTCTGTCCGGAGTCAGATACTTATGGGTGTGAGCCCCTCCAGACCAAGACCTAAGCTTCCTTTTGGAAGGGGGGGCGGGGTGAAGTCTCTAGACTTCATTCAAAGAGTGCTTGAGTTCAAGCGGTAGCTAGAGAGAATCAGTAATGAGAACAACAGATTTTTGCCCTCAAAAGCACATGAAAATTTTCTCCCCTCCTGTAGGTCTCAGAGGCAAGGGCGTTGCTAGCACCGGGTACACAGGGCCTGTGCCCCAAATCCCGGTGCCAGTGCCCCAGGTCCTGCAGGGTCCCTGCCTCTCCCAGTCTCCAGCCCGATCGGGCCAGAGATCCAGGGCCCAGCCGCCCGCGACAGTGGTAGCCGCTTCGGCCCTGTCCTCAGCCAGGGATCCAGGGCCCAGCTGCCTGCAGCCACAGCCCTCTCTCCAGCCAGGGATCTAGGGCCTAGCTGCCCACGGCCACGGCCATGGCTCCTGGCCCTGTCCCCAGCTGGGGACATGGCCTATGGCCAGGGGTCATGGCCAAAAGGCAGGGGGCATAGCCTGAGCTGGTGCCCTGGGTCCTTCCCCGGGGCAGCGACGCTCCTGCTCAGAGCCACATTTTCTTCCCTCCAAGCACTCTGCTGTCACTCAGGTTATGTCTTCACAGCAGCAGTAACTCAGGTGATCAGCAATAGGGTGTGAGCACATTTCAGGTGTGAGTGATCAAACTGCAAAGCTCTGTTTGAATAGGGCTTCTACACTGGTGCTGCACTCACTCATGTAAGGAATGCATTTTTCTAGGGTCATACCCCTTGTGCTGTAGTAAACTGATTCATCCTATAACCTTTCCTAGTGAATTATGGGAGAATCAGTCTGTCTTTCCGAACAGCAGAATTGTTAGAAACCTGAAGTTCTTTAGCCACTGCAAAGTGGGTGAGTTATCAGCCCAAACGTAAGCCACTCTAAGACTTTAGCCCCTATCTAGGGCCAGCTCTAGACCAGAAGTGTCCCAGGCAATGAGCTTCTTAAGTGTCTTCTCCTTCCTTTGTAGTCCATTTCTTGGAATACCTGAAACATTTTACTTTGAACATTTTGTTTTCTCTTCTGTCACTAACAACAAAACCTCAAGCCCAGCATCCCTCCAGCCTGACACACCAGGTGTTCTCCTGGGTCATTTTTCCCTAAATACACCCCTGGCTATACCGCAGCCATCAGGCCAGTCAGCCTCAGTGCAAACTACCATTACATCTGGAAGTTTAGGGCTTTTGTGTAGAGACAGGAGCTGGGTTAAGGGCAACACCAAATTAAGAGCCTTTGTTAACTCTGCGGTGAAAACAGGCCTTTAAAGCAGGTGCAGAGGGAGATCAGGAGACTTAGGGTGGAAGAACTCTCAGAGACTCTTAGCATTTCTCAGATACAAAGCCTTAGGAGACTCGGGCCTAGTCTACACTGAAAATGCTATGCTGATCCACACAGATCGACGCAGCAGATCAATTGAGCAGCAAGTTTAGACGTCTTCAATCAGTCCCCGAAGTGCTCTCCTACTGACATTGTAACTCCACCCCTCCAAAAAGGGTAACGCTGCATTGAAGAGAGAGCATCTCCAATCAACACGGATGAGTGATGATACCGCAGCAAATGGGAGTAAGTCAGTCAATGGGAAGTATGTATTCAACTGAACACAGAGAGCTTATCTCCCATCAACTTAACATGGCAGTGTAGACCAGGTCTCAGTTGGATTCATTTCCCCACAATTCTTTAGCTTATGTTCCCTATGCTTCACAAGGCTACCTGGGGCTCCATCTAAGCTCCCATAAAGCCTAGTACTTTTAAGGCTCCAAAAGCCTCTGTGACTGATAGATTTACCGGAAACAAACACTTGCACACATGCCTTAGGCTCACCTCCACCCCAAAAAGAGAGAGAAAATATTCAAAAAATAGTCACCTCCAAAAAAGACTGGTTTAAATGACTTGCCCAGAATTTCACAGTAACTTTGTGGCAGAAGCAGGGACAGAACCCAATTACTCAGAGCAGCAGTCAACTACCTTAACCATACAACCATTTTTTTTCTGTAATCCCTTGCTGCATCCATTATATGCCTTCCAACCTTTGTATCAAAGCAGAAGGAACTAGGAAGATACTCTAAGTAAAAAGCCTCCTTGACCATAGAACCCTGATTAAGCCACAGAGCACAGCACACCATGTAGACTGAATGAGGTAGGGATCCTGTGGAGGGAAAAAAATAGTACATGATCATGAAATTAAAGGCTTTAGCAAATTAACATCAATACTAGAATTTTCTAATTACCAATGCTTGATTTGCAACCTCAATTCTGTTCTTTTAGCTCAGTTTTTATATGCAGAACTTCCTAAGTTTTTAAAAAAGCAAACTGAAACCCCCTACAAGAAATTTCCTAATGTGGCATCATTTTGCCTGACACCCACACAGTTCATCAACAGGGTTTGAATCTTTATTTCCACTAGATAGACCTCTTTCATTTGAGGTAATGTAATAACTGATAGTATGAACAAGTTGCCACTTTGCCAGTAGATTTCACAGCTATCTGCTGATGCTGACAGAGGAATGGTGAAAGTCAGGAATCCTAGGTGTCATTCCAGACTGTGGGTGTGAGTGTGTTCTTCATTAGGTATCAACTCCTGTCTTTCTTTAGTCCTTGGCACCTTGTCCCAGTCTCTGCCTCCTCACCTAGACAATCCCAGTTTCTGCACTAGCACTTCTACCTACTTATCCAAGTCCCAGTCTCCCTTCCCATAAATCATAATCTCAGACCTCTGGACTCCCCTTTCCAGTCTCTTTATTCAACCAGTCCTACTTCCTCCATCATTACTGACTTCTTATTTGATCTCTCTCTTTTCGCTATTGTGGCCTCCAGTTTCAACCTCGTCCTGCCCACATTCCCCATTCCCACTGGCTCCCAGTCCCATTCTCACAGGCTTCTCATACAATCACAGTATCCCCACTAATCCTATTTCTTTGTTCTACACCAGGGATTGGCAACACGGGCTCAGTGAGCCATATGTGGCTCCCTGAGCATCCCATTCTGGTTCCCTGGAAGTCTCTTCCAGGGACCCAGGTGTGCCTGGGGAATCCCTGCTTGCCCCCCCCCCCCCATAACCGCATGAGCCGGAACTGGTTCAGCGGTTGTGCCACGGCTCCGTAGCGGTGGCAAAGGGGAGGGGCGCAGGCGGCATATGCTCCATCCTTCCCTCCCTCCCTCTGCTGGTTGGCGGAACAGCACTGCTCCACCTACCAGCCGGCCCTCCCTCCGAAAAGCAGCCAGCGGGGGGCTGGGCCTTGTGGAGGCGGGGCCCTGGAAAAGCCCCTCTGCGGAGTTCGGGCCGCTTCCACTCTGCCACCCCAGGACTGAGTGGGCCCAATCCAGGGCCTGGGGTGGCTGGGTAGAAGTGGCCAGAAGTCTGCAGAGGGGCTGTTCCAGGGCCCCGCCTCTGTAAGGCCCAGCTCTCCACCGGCCGCTTTTGGGAAAGAGGGCTGGCTGGTAGGCGAAGCAGCACTGCTTCACCCGCCACCCGCACCCCCTCCACCAGTGCTAGGAAGCCGCGGCTCCAGCTCATGCTGTCCAGGGGCTGGAGGGGAGAATGGCTCTTTTCCCCTCCTGGGTTGCCAACCCCTGTTCTAGGCACTTTGCCAAGATCTAACCCTCTTGTGTATTGAGCAGCCTTGTACCCTGTTCAGCATACAGTCTCAGCAATCTCATTACTCAAAACCAAAAGCAAATATAGTTGGTGGTTTCCCAGGACTTACATATGAACTAAAATAAATTATTAGAGAAAGGAGAAGAACTAGAGGAGACTTGGTTGAAGTGTTTAAGTTTATAAGCATTAGTTAAAACTGATTAATCCTTACTCTGTATTTTATTTTTTTATAGTATTCACTAATGTGGTAAAAGAACAAGGAAAAATAATTACATATACATTCAGAAGAAGTAAAAAGTCATTCTTCAATACACAGTGCAAAGGGTAAACTGTAATACCTGAGAAGCTCAGAAAAAAATATTGCAGGTTAAATATTATTAAATGTGGAACAGAGTATGAAAAATTGGCAATGTTTACATATAGGCATGTTTGGATAAGATTTAACTAAATTCCATGTTAAAAAAAAAAACAGAAGATGATCACAGAAGAGTTAAGGAAAGAGTTCACAACCACAGTTCTTATATATGACAATGAATAATTGAGTTAGTGCATTATTTGACATCCTTTTGAGTACCAGGTATTCTGGCACTACCAGAGGCAGGAAACAAAACTAGAGGAACAATGCTCTGATCATTTAGTATCTGTCCTATGTTCCTGTGCTCGAAAAAGTTACAGAAAATGGAGAATTGAGTGTCAAGATTAAATATTTTACAGATAAAACTGTCAAATTAATGGACCACTGCAGTTCACTCAGAGGACCATGAAATTAAAGTCCTTCAAAAAAATGATAAATCTATGCTGATCATTCCAAATGCTAGATCCAACATCTGGATCCCTTAACCAGCAGAAAGAATATTGTAGCATAGGTGAACACAACTGCATTAAACAAGTGAGAAAAACTGCTCAGTCTATTATTCACTGGATCCCTAATGACAGTGGATTCTACAATTAATGCTGTAATTCTATTCTAAATATTGAAAACAATATATCTTATTTTTTGCTGGATGGCAGTAAGACATATCTTGCAACATAGACTATGTGTTCAGTTTTTATTTTCTGTATTACAATTCACAGCCCCAAGAATAAATCAAGTTTTCACCCATTAAAAGGATGGCATTACATAATCACATCCTTGTGATAAACATACAGGTAAAAATACTAGTAGACTAAGAGGCAGGAAATTATCCTAAATATGTTTGAGAACTGCAGTAATATAGGACAAATGTGAATACTTGGGCAATTCCAACTATTTGATGTCAAATACAGTACTCTCCTGGCAGCTCAATCAAAAACCACATAAGGCTCAAACTGGGATGTGAGACATAATGCAATTGTGCTGGGAGACAGAATACTTCACCTATTCTGAGGTGCCTTCTTGTGCTCCAGAATTTAAGCTTTCATTAAAAAAATGAAGTCTCAAATCCTCATGGTGTAAACCAAGTGTAATTAATGCAGTAATGTCTGCTGGAGGGCTTCTCTACACCCAGCCATGCAGGAAAATGAATCCAGATAAACTAAGGGTATGTTTATATTTCCACAGTGGTATTGGCACTGCCAGACTGATGCCACAAGATTGATTGAGCAGGCAGTAGAGACCCGCTCAAATGATCCTACAAGTGCTCCCCTGTCAACGTTGTAAATCCATCCCTATGAAAAGCATAAGTCTGCATCAACTGGAGGGCATCTCCCATCAGCGCAGTGCAGTGGAGACGCCACAGTAAGTCAAAGTTAATAAGTCAATAGGAAAGAAGCAGACTTTACCATATAGCTCCCATCTGCTGTCAGCAGTGTAGACCATACCTAAATGTGTGCATTTGAAGCGGATTAGTTAAACCACATTAAATCCCAGTGTGCATAACTCCAGAATTAAAATGGTCTTAGACCAGGTCTACATTACTGACTTATATTAGCACCCTTGAGATGCATAGTTATAATGACTTGCCCCCCCACCTCCATGTAGACACTTCCTTTTGGGGAGATGGATCGACTATATGGAAGGGAAAAGCTCTCCCATTGACATAACATTGCCTATATGGGGGGAATATGCTCTCGCTTCACCATAGGAACATCTTTAGTTTAGCGCTACAGTGGTGGAGCTGTGCTGATGCAGCATTTCAACACACACTTTGCTTTCCTACAGAAGAAAAAGGACACCAAACCATCTAAACTCCTACGTAGCACAAGGGGCAACATCAGTGACACCCTCAACCCACCTAACAATCTTTTGTGCTACACACTTACTTCAGAAGAGGAATCTGTGCTATCTCAAGCATTCTCTTTCTGCCCTACCACCCCACACAAAAGATACAATTCTACAGTGACCTAAAAGCATACTTTCATTGTCTCAGACTCAAAGAATATTTCCAGCACACTGCTGAACAACACAATACACATGTACCTTCTTCCCAACAATTCAGGAAAAACTGTTCTATATGGATTCCTGCTGGTGGTTGGAAAACAAACTAGCTTGTACATAGTTTACTTCTACCACCATGCAAAGGCTGAAATCATGGACAAAGAACATTCCTTACACCATAACCTCAGCCATGAAGAATGCGATACCATCCACAGTCTTAGAAACAACTCTGAAATTATCATCAAGGAGACGGACAAAGGAGCTGCTGTTGTCATCACGACCAAGCAGGATTACAATCAGAAGGCTTATAGACACTTCTGCAACACAGCATCTACAAACCACTTCTCTCTGATCCCACTGAGGAATACCAAAAAGAATTACTCCAGCTACTCAAGAAAGTCCCCAAAGCAGCACAGAAACAGACACACCCTCAGAACCTCAACCTGGAATATTCCATCTACTAACGAAAATCCATAAACCTAGAAACCTTGGATACCCCATCATCTCAAGCATCAGCACTCTTACAGCAGGCTTATATGGCTATGTGGACTCTCTCCTCGGACCCTACACTATCAACACTCTTAGCTATCTTCAAGACACCACAGGTCTCCTGAGGAAAATTCAAAAAATTGGTGATGTTCTAGAAAACACCAACCTGGGCACTATGGACATATAAACTCTGTATACTAACATCTCACACAAAGATGGATTACAACCAATTAGGAGAACTATACCAGACGATGTCATAGCACACCTCACCGCCAAACATTATGACTTTGTACTCACCCACAACCATTTCAGATGTAAAGATAATTTATATCTTCATGTCAGAAGTACCCGCATGGCCCCACAATATGTCAACATTTTCATGGTTGATTTAGAACAATGCTTCCTCCAGTCTCATCTCCAAAACACATTGCCAACTTTGCCCATGTATCTTTACAAAACCAGCTACTTCATCAAATGCTAATTAACCTGCTCATCCACCAATGCAAATTTATGCTATCATGTGCCAGAAGTGCCCCTTCTATCCACCGTATACACTGAACAAACAGGACACTCTCTGCACAAAAGACTAAAATGAACACAAATCTGACAGCAGAAGTAACAAAACTAAAACAAAATAAACAAACAACAACAACAGCCAAAATAGGGGAACACTTAAATCTTCCTGATTACTCCATTAATCATCTGCTAATAGCTTTACATAGGCAAATGGATAACAAATCAAAGCTTCAAAGAAAAACTGCAGAATAGGAATTCATATGCAGATTTGACATCATCAATTTAGGGTTAAACAGAGACTACAGGCTTTTTCCCATTACAGCAGGTAATTTTGCTTTCCTTTGCTGCTCACCTCCCTCGTATATGCTGTTGTCCACTGTTTAAATCTAAAAAAATGCACTGATTTGCTGTAACAGTCTGACCTGATCCTATGACTTATACTTCCTTACATTTATTTTCTTCCCATTCCTCTGTACTCCATTTTCAAGTGGCTGATGAAGTAGAGTTTTCTCCCATGAAAGCCCATGATATAAATAAATTTGTTCTTTAAACATACCACTAGATTCCTTGTTTATCTTACTCACAAGTCAAGTCAACCAATCTAGGTTGCTTAGGAATGTGACATTCACTCCCCCAAGCAACATAGGTAATCTGAACTGTAGCAGGATAGTTTCCCTCCTTCAGGCAGGCAGGCAGGGGATAAAGGCCCTGCAGAAAAACTGGCCAATAGGAGTACAGGGCTGCAGAGCCAATCGGGGCTTGGCAGGCAGCATAAAGGTAGGGCTGCAGCTCTTGCTTGAGGCAGTTAGCTGAGGAAGCCGAAGGGAGAAGGTTCTCCCTCTGGCTGTGGGAGCCAGCACCCTGTAGAGCTCACAGGGTGACCACTGTGAAGTGACCATCTGAGGATCTAAAAGGGGTGAAGGTCTGGAGCAGTGGTCCAGAAACAAGGAGGCCTAGATAGACAGCAGCTAGGACTCTGGAGCAGCAGGCCAGAGTGCAGAAGTTACTGGACTGGCAGTCCAGGGGCAAGGAGCTAAGGATGGACAGTGGCTGGACTGCCACAGTGTCAGACTGTGGGTGACTGAGGACTGCAAGAAAAGCAACCCAGGGAATTGACTAGGGTGTGAAGAGAGAAGGGAGGAAATGGCCTCAGTGGAGGAACTTAGCATTGCTGGGCTGGGGCCTGGGGAAGTGGGTGGGCCCACATCCCTCCCCATTCTCCCAGCATGCCCAGACCAGCATGGGTGCCAGGAGCAGCACAGGCTCACCGGCCCAATGAGTATTTTAATTAGTGGGCTGGACTGGAGTGAGCAGGACTGTATTCTGGAAGAGGTGGACTTATGGGCTTGGACAGAGGTTTAAGACCTGAGAAAAGGACTCAATAAAGGAGTTAGCATCGCTAGAAGAGGAATACAGACCACTGGGAGGGAGTCATATGAGACTAGTTCTCCAGTAACACCACCAAGAAATGCCCTCCTGGTGGATCCAGTGCTGAAAATGCCTCCATGTCACCTAATACCTAGTGTAGACAGAGGTAGGTAAATGGAAGACTGTCTTTCAACTTACCTACTGACTTTCAGGGAGACAGCCTAACTACACTGATGGGAACCCATCACTATATTGAGTGTCTGCACTGAAACTACCTCAGTAGGACTGTAATATTTAAAGTGAGAACAAGCCCTTAGGTGTTAAATCAGATGACCTATGATAGGAATATTGACATTTTAATTTCTTCAGTGCAGGTCCCAATACAGAAGGTAGGAAAGGTATGATAATAGATCTGCACAGTCTATTGTAAGAAGATGATTTTGGCAATGGTATGTGGGAAAGTACCACCACTTGTTTTCTCCCAAATCAAGAAAGAACAAAGCCCAGAATCTATCAGTGTAATATTGTGCACTGTAATAGCTTGTTATGGCAGTTGCTTTCCATCACATAAGTGGTTGCATTTCAAAGCTCTTTGAAACATAGACTCCTCTTCCGTATCTGCTTGCATCTGCCTAGCACAGTGAAGTCTTGGTCCAAGACTGGGATTCATAGCACTATCACAGTACCTAAAATGTATAAGGATACAGGGTAGTGTAGATGTTTGAATATACTGGGGTGCCTGTAGTGAGTTTCACATCAATTGCTGTTATCTGTTGTTATTGCTGTTATCTGACATCTGTAGCAGGCAGGTCAAAGGAGCACATGGCTCAAAAATATGCACGGGAGAGAACCACCTGAAAAACCATTAAATGAAAAATCATCTGCCAAGCTCCAGAAACATTTCCAGAATATAGCTGAGCCCTACTCTACACTTGTCACACTTTTTGCAGCAGTTGACATGAGATATGCAAAGTATGTAAAATACCTTGTGTACCTCCCGTCATCTTACTAATGTCCACTTACCTCCCCATACATACAGAACCAAGACAAATTGCAATGCTGCCTAGTCACCTTAGCACTATACCAATTCTGGGACTGGAGTTAATTGCTCTGGAGTTTGCAATGAGCAGTCTTGACAGACTGCTCAGTTGCACCCAGAAGAACATGCTGATGACAATAGTTTTGCTGCCATCAATACAGACATAGCCTGAGATATCAGAGGTAAAGAAAGGTTTTGAGGAGACAAACAAGATGTGGACTATACTGAAGAAATGAAGAACTGTCACACAGCCCAAGCTATTTAGAAAACATTTTACTAGGTTCCTTACCAACCACTTGTTCTTCTGGGTTCTGAGTTAAAATTATGCCAAAGTTTTTAAAGTAATATTTCTAGAAACCTCAGGGCAGTCAATAAATGAACTCTTTCCTGTGGCTACAGGACTGACTGAAAGTAATGACAGAAAAAACTTCAAAAGTACTTGTTGATGTATCTGAGTTGGTTTGATAGAAAACAGTAGTCGCAAAATTATCTCTGGATGCCTCTCTGGTCTTCTGTTTATTTACTGCACTTGCATTATAAACAGACAATTTATATTTTTTTCTTTTATGAATAGTATTTTTAAAGAAAATATTAATTATATCATTCAAATAGCATACGTACATGCCTTGTGTTCTCAAATTCTGGAAATGCATTTTCTCTATTTGAAATATACTCTTGAACGGTTAAAAACAATCATTTCTCCCCTCTTTCCATCATAAGTACACATGATACTATGAAGGTACTCAGAAGTGGGTGGACATTGTTCTCTCTTCTTACTTAGAGGACAATGACATGTTTTGAAATAAAAAAATACAAAAGGCATTAAAAAACAAAATTGATTTGTTCAAATTTAGTGCATGTCAGTGTCCCTTTAAATAGAAACTCATTCTTTTCATACAGCTGTGAATATATGTCTCTTGAAAGCTTATATGTCTCAAAGATCAGAAAGAAAATAAAGGATTTAAGCTAAAGACCTTGAATAGCAAAGCCATTTTACCAGTATAAGCTAGAATAAATTGGGTTTTGATAGTAAACATTCAATTGGTGCTCTGGAATCTGCAGTCATTTTATAAACATTTCCAGTTAAAATATTTATCTGCTAAATCTATTTCTGTGCTGGGATGTGCCAATACATATGGATAATTATCAGTCACTAGTACATAATTGCTTAATGGATACGTCAGTTTTTATGACCCACAAACTCTGTATCTGTCATCGTCCCCCTCCGAGTCCTCTGTGTGTTATCCCTTCGTGCTGTTCTTGTCTTATGTTAGGACCCAATCCAGTTAACATGGATAAAGTTGTGCCAGTGCTTAGGCCCAGATTCTACTAGGAGCACAGTCCTGGAATGACATGAAATGGCTTATTTATTAATTGCCTTTCAGTTATGAACTGAAAACATGAATACATTGCCATTCAGGTCTCTGGTGTAAATCCTTTATTTTCTCTTCTGATCCATCTTGGTTTTCTTCTTAGCTTCTTTTGTACTATCATTTCAAAATACATGTTGTTGTCTCTTCTGAAATTTGCTGCTGAGTAACTTGAAAGTAGCAAATGCATATGCATAATGGAAAGAGAAGAAATTGTTTCAGTTTTTAGCTTTCGGGAGCATCTCAAATAGATAAAATATATTTCCCTGAGTCCACTAAAATCAAAGTGGCTTTGCAAAGGTACAATAATCTGTTCATGTGGAGCTCCTTGCAGGACTGGGGCCTACGACTGTAAATGTTGAGCAAAGACTTTATTTCAGATTTGCAGAGTTGCTGGTCAGCCAGGACTACAACTAAAGTCAATGAGGGCTGAAGGCCTCCAAAACAGCAGTTGGCTGACATTACTGACAAAGACCCCAAATGAGGACACCCAAAGGTTAATCATGGAGGAAACATAAAATGAGAGGGATCTATTCCATGAGTGTAAACAGCTCTTTCTCTCTGTACTTAGTCTCTCTATTTGTAATTAACACAATTTTTAAGAATGAAAATGAAGGGTCATCAAATTACTTGGGAACATTGGGACAAAGTAAGTGGTGTTCAGCATTAGGGATATTTTAGGGCTATTTTGTAGCGCTTCACTGAAATTCATGTCCTTTGCCATGATCTCTTTTGTATCAGCCATACATATCTATTGTGGTATATATAAGCAATGATAACCAAGGTTGAAAAATATTAATTAAAAAAGCCTGCAAGGTAACCCAACTCACTTAAAAGTGAAATGCCACACCTCATGCCATACATTTTCTCTTTCTGTTCTATCTATTGTATGCCACTAGAACTGAGCCTTTGTCCTCTCAGCAGATTTATATAGAGCAGGGCTCACCACACCAGTGTTTTCTGATCTGTGCCCAGCTTGTTTGTCTTTTTTTAAAGAGTGCACACATTGAATTCAAGCTATTGCAGGGATCATTGTTTTGGTTTTCTAATGTGGTTTGTCAGTGCCTAGTATAAGAGGATCCTTGCCTATGACTTGAGATTGTAGGGGTTACCATAAAACAAATGGAAAAAAAAAAAGTAAGACTTAAATCATATTTAGAAAACAATGGCTAACATTTTGAACTAGTAATTCTGTAAAGTGACCTAGTTTTTAAGAGTGTGGGCATTCAGTACTTTTGAAAATTGGTTCTCTTTCCAAGCACTTCTGGTTGGACATATAAAATCATGTATGATTTTTGAAAATGCTGGACAATATTTTCTGGGCCACACTGTGCCTATTAAATTATTGCACTGGAGGTAATGAAGTGATGAACTACCCCAAGAAGCTCCTGAAAACATGCCTCCATGAAAGCTGACTAAGAGTGATTATACCATGGACGTACGTGACACACTGCTTAACTGGCTACCTGTAGATGGGAGGCTATGGCCCTGTCCCTTCTAGTGCCCATATATTGAAGGAGCACAAAGGGAAGAGAGGGCTACTCCTATTCTTCCTTCTCCCCACCATCATAGCTTTATATGTCAGGAAATTGTATATATAAATACACACACAGTGTAGCTACACCTAAACATTTTATGAATAACTGCACTTCACACACTGTCCTTTCTCTGAGCACACAGAAAGCTGTACATGTCTGATAGGTCACAGTTTGTTTAGCAGATGCTGCAAATCATCTGCAGTATGACTGACCCTTTTAGAGCATGGGTCAGCAACATTTACCACCGCCCACCCCACCCCTCAGGAACCATCAGCAGGAGCCAGGGGTGGGCCAGCAAGGGACAGGAGCTGCACACTCCTTTTCCCTCCTGACCCTACCCCCACAGCTGGGGAGTAAGACCAGCAGGGGACAGGAGCTGCAGCAGGGGGAACAGTTGCAGCTCCTCAGGGCCAGGAGCCCTGCATGGCAGTGTAGTTAGGCTCACGTGCCAAGTCTGGTACCATGCTGGGGATTGCTGACCCATCCTCTAGAGCAGGGGTGGCCAAACTGATGGAACTCAAGAGCCACACAAGTTGATTATTAAACCTTCAACAGCCCGCACTGAGGCATATAGCCATATACTTTTACCTACTAAATTGATTTGCTGATGTTCTTCCGCGAGCCACACTTTTTTCATTCAAGAGCCACATGCAGTTCCCAAGCTGCAGTTTGGCCTGCTCTAGAGTGTTTGTTCATAACAGCTACTCTTCTGGTTTTTTCGACTCTACCATATACCCCTCTTCTTTCACGGCTACCCATATAGGGAATGATGGAGTAACTGTGTTTTGTGAACAGGTATCAGAGCATCTTTTTTGTTTTTTCTGTTGGGGAAAAAAATAGTGGATTATTTTAGCTGCAAATCACTGTGATTTTAAGATCTGCTTAACTCAAGAGCTCTTAATCCACAAACAACAGACCATTTTAAGTAAATCAGTTTTGTAATTACAGACATCCATTTGGCAAAAAAAAAACCAAAAAAACCCTTACATGCCCCGCACTTTCTAAGCAATGGAACAGTAATAGCCTCTAGCTTTTCCACCTTGTGCTGTGATCCTGTCAGATCTCACAAAGCTCAGCAGAGTGAAACCTGATCTGTAACAACAGTTGGGTTATAACTATTTATCAAGCATCCAAAAGTGTGACAGACATTTCAGACTTTCCCTGCCCCCACAAGTTTAGATTCTTTCATAGCAACAAAAGCAAAGAAAGAAAGAACAGATGAAGTTAAGGGAAAATGTCTAAAATAAAATTTTTAATGAGACACTGACCCAAACTTTGGAAGTTGAATATTTATTCATAAAATATTTTCCTGAAAAGCCTGGATCTATGCACAGTATTTACAAAATGTGTGGATGTATACACAACGGTGTATGTTATGATTTGTTGCATTTAACAAAGTCTCTATAGAGTACCATATTTTTTGACAAATGAGTATGTGAAAGTCACCAGTACTATCCCACTAGCACATATTATTATATAACTGCTAACTAGCGTACTTTAGCTTTAAAAAAAAAAAAAGTCTTGTAGCACTTAAAGACTAACACATTTATTTATCAATGCCCTTTTGGAACTTGGCTAGATGTTTTCCCTAAATGCAACACTTCCCTTTAAAGTCTGGATTAGTGAGGAGGGTAAACTGACCATCATTCTTTGAACAGTGCTCGAATTTATCTCAACACTTCAATTTAATTTTGGGTCTTTGGATCCTTTTTACATTCTTGAGTGAAGATTAAGCTTTCCACTCATCATATCCTTAGCTGACATTTCCTTTTTTCTTATCTAAGAATTTAAGTATGAAGAGGGAACTTAACTGAACCTTTAATAAAAGCGAGGGATGCACAACAGTCATGTGTAAAGTCTTTGCTTTAGATCTCATCTTCCTCAAACTGCAAAGAAACATACTTCCTTTCACCACTTGAATATTTTTTTCCTAGTTAATGATTGTTAGCCCAGCCCAAATAGCTTTGACTCCTAATGTGACCATCTTAATCATAATAGCTTCTTACTTTATGGCAATGCCATACAAGCGGGGGGGGGGGGGGGCAAACCGCAAGGGATTTTTTTTTTTCTAGAATCAAGTTATAGCTTGCAGGAAGGGAAAATAGCTGCTGAAAAGCATCCATAGTTCTGTTATATTGCTTCAGAGAAAGTGGAAGGTACAGCTTGACATAAAATAGCACAACATTGTTGGCAATTAAGTAAAGATAAGTCATGTTACTTAGTAAATTAATGAATGAAAGAGAAAAAAGTATGATCTGTAGTGATAATAAATAAATAAAAACAATTAGAATAATATCAGACTCTTACATAGGGTAGTTCTTAACATATTCAAACCACTGTACACAGATTTAGGCGCAGTAGCGTGTCAGGGGCAGTACACAAACATTTTGCATAAATTGCTATTTCCTTGCACATGTACTCCCTGCACTGTGTGTGTATATGTGCATGCACACACGTGTGTGTTGTGTAGGGAATGGAGGCTCACTTTATTCTACCCCATTTAAAGTGAAATTCTACTCAAGATGAGCATTTCAGATGACATTTTCTTGTTCTCAGATGACAGAGAAAGTGGATAGGCAGGCACAACAAGCACTAAAGGCTTTCTTCTAATACCCTTACTCCCAGCGAGTAATATCTTACTCTGTTTCAAATCTGCTCCAAAAACAAGGTACAGATTATTTGGAACAAGGGTGTAAGAATGTGGCCATATCTACATAAATAAACTTCTCTGTGGTAAGGGAGAAAATACTACCCCATACAAAATATCTGTATATGTAATGCTTCTATTACTATTACTATTACTTTAAAGACAAGAAAACTGAATTATAAAGAGGCTGCCCCAGGCCATACACACTGAGAGCCTGATCCAGCTTCTACTGAAATCAGTTATGTCTTTCCATTGATGCCAGGAGCAATACCAGGATTAAAACTCATGGTTATTTGTCCATTTGTTCTGAGAGAAAACAAACAGAAATAAATAAATAAAAAACACACATGCTAAACTAGCATTAAAGATGTTATCAATATGCAAATGAGTTACCACAAAAGAGCCAATAGATAAGAACAGTAGAAAACATTGGGATATATAGATAAGAAGAGCTGCTACAGCTGAAGCTGGAATGACTTTTCTCTACTACATTTTGATCGCTGGATACATTCCATTGTTACATTGTACGGGTTAAGAGGGTTTAGGCTTGCCCGTATGGGAGGACGGAGTTTCTTCTCAGCAGATAATGTCCAGCGAATAATTACATTAATCAAGAGATCTCTGAATATTTTGAGGCTACATTATGCCTTTACAGCACAGCCCTTGGTTAGGGCTGAAAGAAAAACAGTTCTTCACTGGAGGAGCCCCCAAAAGTACTGTGTGTCTCAAAGGCTATGTTCACACACAAGTGCTTGCTTCAAAACAAGCCTGTTTTGAAATAAAGCCTTATTTCGAAACACCTTATTTCGAAATAACAAAAAAGTGCTTTCGACATAAGGGAAAAGGGGGAGATCGAAATAGCATGTCCAGTGTGACATGCTATTTTGAAATAGGAGAGGGGAGGGGGAGGGAGGCCCTATGCTGGGCCAAGGAAAGCCCCGCCCCTGGGATTCCCCTGCCCCCTGTGGCTCCAGCCAGGGCTGAAGGGGGGCTCCCCCTGCCCCCCCACCGCCTCTGCAGGGGGCAAGGAGGCTCCCCTGCCCCCCTGGGGGTCCAACCTCAGGCAGGGGGGCTTCCCCCGTGCTCCACCACGCGGCCCTGCCGGGTGTGTGGGGGTGTTTCTCCCCCCCCCACGTGGCTTCTGCCGGGCACAGGGGCACTTCCTCCGATCCCCGCGCGGCTTCTGCCAGGAGCGGGGGGTCTTCCAGGGGCCGTGCAGGGGGGCGCGGAGGAAGCTCCCCAGTGCTGGGCAGAAGCCACGCGGGGGGGACAGAGGAAGCGCCCCCGTGCCTGGCAGGAGCCACGTGGGGGGGTGGAAAAACCCCCCCGTGCCCAGCAGGGGCCGTGCAGAGGGGTGCGGGGGAAGCCCCCAGTGCCCGGCAGAAGCCACGCGGGGGGTGGAGGTAGCCCCCCATGGAGGAAGTCCCCCCACGCCCGGCAGGAGCTGCGCGGGGGGGCGGAGGAAGACCGGGGGTGGGGCGCCCTAGGCTTGGGGGCAGCCCCAGCCGGCTTACCCCCCCTTCCCCTTGCCAGGGGTAGGGGGGGCAAAGCGAGCTGAGGCTCCCGTCTGCCCCTGCTCCCAGCAAGGGGAAGCAGGGGGAAGCCGGCCGGGGCACCCTCTGACCCCTGTGCCCCACTCAGCACCCTGGCCAGGGTGCTGAGGGGGGCGGGGCCTTCCCCCCAGGGTGCTATGCACCCTGGGAGGAAGGTCCTTGTTATTTCGAAACAAGGGTTGTTTTGAAATAACATGTCCAAACGGCTTATTTCAAAACCACTGGTTTCGAAATAAGGCTCCTTTCGACAGCAAAGTGGGTTTAAGCTGTTTTGAAAGGAGGGCTCTTGTTTCAAAATGAGGAGCTCCCTCCTTTCGAAACAAGAAAACATTGTTTGGACATAGGGACTTTTATTTTGAAACAACCAGTGTTATTTCGAAATAAACCCCTGTGTGAACACAGCCAAAGAGTTCCTGGATTATACTGACGGGAAGTCATTTTGTTAAAATCTTTACTGAATACAGCACAGGGCTCACACCCACACTATCCAATGCATGTGGGGCTCTTCCCTGCCCACTTCCTCCTTGGTTTGTGTGTGGGGGGGGAAGCATCTTGAGTGCAGCCCTAGGAGCCATCATCTGGGGTGCCCGAAAGTAGGTCACAGAAACGCAAGTGGTATGAGGTGAGAAGTCCTTACTTTGTCCCGGGCCCCTGCACTGACTTTTAGACCTAGGACACAATGTCTACATCTACACTGGCAAATTAGTCTGGACTAAGGAGGCTTAGTCCAAACTAATTTGGCCCATAGCCACGCTAGGTTTTGGCTAATTCAAACTAAGAGATTTCTTAGTTCAAACTAGGCAAAGCTAAGTCCAAACTAGTAAGAGCTGACACTAGTTTAGTCTTACTTGCTTAGTTCAAATTTTACTTTGGACTTACTCACTTGGTTTGAACATTAGTTTGAACTAAGCACGCAGAATATGTGAACTAAGGCCTACTTCAAACTTAAAAGGTTTGAACTAAGCCATTAGTTCGAACTAACAGTGTGTTCTAGTTCAAACTAAAACTATAGTTAGAACTAGAATGCGCTGCTAGTTCGAACTAAAAAGCTGTGGTTAGTTCAAACGAGCCTGAGTTTAGTTCGGACTAACTTCAGACTTCTTTAGTTCGGATTTAGTAGTCCAAACTAAAATTGTAGATGTAGACATAGCCAAATTGCCTCTATGCTGTCTTCCTCCAATAAGAAATCACCTCAGATTTACACTTTATTAACACAGATATGTACTGTGAGCCACTATATTATGTCCTTTGCCTCAAAAAGAGACAGATTTGCAGGTGCTATACTGACTGACTGCTCCCTGCTACCCCAAATCTGATTGCTTTGATGGCTACCATCTCACGTCTCTGCCAGCCCCTACTTCTCCTTGAGATTTAACCCCAGGTGCATCTCAGTCCCTCATCTCCTCCAAGGCGCCCCCCCTGGATGCAGCCGCTGTCAATGGACACTCATAGTAATGACCATGTTAACTCTTCCTAAGGGAACAGCATGAACACAAGCTTGACGGCACAGGTTTCTACAATATGGCAGTATGGAGATGTATTTATAGTGAAACAATCATACTTTTATTACTGAAGATAAAGATTTAAGAGACACTAAGAAAGGATAATGGAAACAGAAATGGTTATATGTGAAGCAAAAGGTGTAACATGCTCCTTAGAGCTGACACATTTATTGGCTAATATACTTGTCTAAAGCAGTTTCTTACCTAGAGCTTCCTTCAAGAATTTCCAAACAGCACAGGTTGGAATCCTGTTTTCATTAATGTGAGTGCACACTTCCTCAAGTACAGGATAAAATCTAGGTCTCTTTACTTCTTTTAGACCCCAAAGTTTGTTGTTTTGAGCCCCATAGACAAGACAGCTTTAGTGTCCAGGTATCTTACTATTTTGACCTGGAATGCACATGTACCTTATATCTGACTTGCAATGTGTAATTTCCATTAAAGACAGGCAGAAGTAAATGGATATGCATTACTGGCAGAAAACCAATTTGTCAACTCTGCCTGCTTATACTGTTTAAAACATTTTCGATAGGTACACATAACTCATTAAATTTCACCAGTTCACACTTTTCATAATGATATTATTGACCACCATAACAACAACTTTCATTTGAACCCTCAAGGTTCTGCTTATGGATAAATACCATGATGGTGATGTGTTCTATGAAATGAGTTTGTCAGGCCTGCCAGGAGTAGCTGACACAGAGTAGTGAACCCTTTGGCAACTGCCACCAAATGGCCTCTATGTCACATATACCAAATGCCAATTTCCACTTAATTCTGGATTTGTCTTTCTGGTTTTTGGTTTTTAAGTTTTGAGAAGTATTTATTGTTTTTTAAAACAGAAGATAAATAAAAAGTCTGGGTTGCTTTATCAGATTAGTGTGACTGGGTTCCTGTTCTGAATCCCATTTAAGTCTTAATGATTTTGGTACAGGTGTCTCCCTATACAGTTGGGATGGCAAGGTTGGGAAGGAAAAAGAAAACTGCTTAATGATGAGAAAAAAAAAATAGATATCAGGGATGAAGCTGATGCTTCTGTCTGCTAGACTATGCTGTTCTTGTTGGAAAAGTCAAATTTTCAGTATCAATTAGTATTAGGAGTAAAACTTAGGTCCTCCAGGCTGCAATACATTAGTGCTTTTGTGCATGACAGCATGCTACTAGATGGAATAGCAAACCCGCTCCAGTGTATGTTCGAAAGGTTGCTTTCAAATGCCCGAGACAGAAAGAAGCTAACAATCTGGAGACTAGAGTAACGACTGGAAATTCTCCATTAGCTCAAGTGGAAGCTGGTATAGAAAAATCCTGTTGAAAGAAATAATGATGAAACCAACAGGGCTCAATAGGAATGTAATAGGGTTCCACTGAAATCATTAAAACACCTAAGGCGATAGTAGAGAATATACTTTCGATAGGTTTTTAACCATCCTACAGAATTCTATAATAGGGATGACTCTGGTTCCTCTGCTGACACTGCTTAGCTACAGCAAAGTGACAATGCCACACCCTAGTACCGTTTTGATAAACAGGTGAAAATAATTACATACATCACATGGAGACATTATGTGAGAATGGAAAATGTGGAAGGCTAGCTTAATTGAGTAAGTAGTGCTTGTTGAACAGTATTCAACAAATACGTAATTCAACAAACGTCACCTTTTTACATCTAATTTATTTTATCTATGTTGCATTTGTCCAGTTCCAGAAGTTGGCTAAAAAATATTAGGAATATTTAACAAACTCATGCTAATGGAAACAATAGAAATGATTCTACAAGACACTTACTAAATGCTACTTGTAAAGCTCCAGCATTTTTAATGCAAACCTGATCCTCCAAATCCTTACTCATGTGAACAGCAAGGAGTCCAAAAGCCAGTCTTTATGATGTGGTTTAGAGGTTTGGACCCTATCTTGTATGTTTATTACTTTTCAGATTCTCATTTTTACAGTGCTTATGCCACTTGGGTTAGGCCAAAGGCAACTTGGATAATAATAAATATTCTTCTTAGAATATGAAAAGTGACAGCTTAAAAATACTGAAATTGCTCTGAGCTGTGGATTTCTCAAGACATGTTATTATACATAAAATTATTTATCTGACAGTCTTCTGATCTTTTTATATGTTCTTTACTCCTTTGCAGCTCTTCAAAACTGTGGACCTTCAGAGATAAACTGATTAAGACCTATTACAGGTTATCACCTATTCTCCAAAGTTCACAGTTGAAAAGTATAAAGAAAGAGTAAGACAAGGAAAAAAATAGCAGAAGGCATTAAAAAAAGAACAACTTAAAAAGAAATCTAGGAAGACTACTGATTTTTTTAACCAAACCTCTGTTTTTATGTTCTTTCTACAAAGCTACTGAGTAAAATGCACCTCTGACCCTGCCTGAGTGTTTTAAATACACTTCAACACTCTGTGAGTTGCACATCTTTGTAGTATTAGCGCTACTCATGAGAAGTGATTGCTTACCCCCAAGAGGAGAAGAAAGATGAACTATCTAGTTGTACATTTTATTAAGGTTAAAGAAGTCAGACTGCTGGAAACTGAAACTCCCTATTTATCTGTATTCTACCAGTGTATTTGGGGAAGGGTGAGCTCTCTCAGTACACTTAATATCATTACCCTGCAGGTGTCCTAAATGCACCTATAAAGTAAATCAGCCCGTCTGCTGGCCGGGATCTAGTCTCTGCTGCCAAAAGTCTGCCAGTTTAGCTGAATAATTCATGATGCTTTATGATGTGGGCTATTGTCCACAAGAGACAAGCAGACTCATTTTTCTTACATCCAGAAATTAGACTGAAAATGTGAGCCAACACAAGAAAAATAAATGGTTTTACTCCACAGTCCAAATGAGCATTTCGCCCAGCTGGTAACAAAAGATGTTCGTATTCATGTGGAGCTGATCCTCATCAAGCTGGTGAGAGCCACTGACAATGTGAAACCTGTGATGGTTTTTGTTTTCTATCTTTTCAGGAAGAGGAAATAACATTAATGTTGGTGGGAGGAGAATCAATGATTTTTGTAACCCTTTGGGAACCAACAAGTGCAACTTTAATTCATATTATAGGTATGTGATGTGATTGCATTAAACTTTACTGAACTTCCAAAGGGGTAGCCATGTGAAACATATTCAAGGCATCTGACAAAGTGGGATTTTTTCCCATGAAAGCTCATGTGATAAATAAATTTGTTAGTCTTTAAATGCCTCAGAGTCCTTGTTAGTTTTACTGAACATGTTTGCTTAAAGAGTGTTATGTAGGAAGGCAGAGTGATGTAACGTCACCAAGAATATCAATGTTGACAGAATGGATGGCTCAGTGATTAAGCTGCTAGGCTGAGAATTTGGAGACACCTTTCCTTCTCTGCTACAGACTTCATGTAGGACCTTCAGCAAGCTACTTTCCATCCAGATCAACAGTAGTATTTAGGTTCCTAATACCCATTGAAACTGATGTATGTTTGGAGCCTAAATATCCTTGTGGAGATGTGCCTCTGTTCCCTGTCTCTAAAATGGGGTGACAGCACTTCTCTACCACACATACCTACCTGAAAAGATAACTGTTAAATTTTGTATGGGACTCTGAGCGGTAATGGGGCTACAAAATTACCTAACAGATACATAATAGAGAGCTCTAAGTCCAAAAGATGATTCTATGGATCAAGGTTATCAGATGAAGTATTTCAAAAGGCTGCATTCACAAAAGGAATAATTAATAAATGTCCTTTGTACATTTTGAACAAACAAGTACATTTGTTATATCCAATTATTTACACACTATAGAAGGTACTACTTTTTAAAAATATATATATCTAAAAATACCCATAGTGTATCTGTTTTCATGTGAGGTGATTTCTGTGAGGTGTACTACCCAATGTGCATGCACAGGGCCCCATTGAAAGCCATCAAATGACAGCTCTTCCATTGATTTTAATGGTCATTGCGTCAGGCCCAAATACAGGATTTTGCTGTTGAAACAGAAGCATGCAGAGTTCTTGTACTGTGTGTCCCCACTTTTGAAACTGTGTCCTGATACCTCACTCCTTTTTTTAAATAGAAATAATAATAATAATAAAAAATAGAAATACCACATATTAGTTAAAAGTTCTCCAATTTAAAAGAGCCACTATATATTATTCCTTTCATGTTCTGAGCTCCAAGTTTCAAATAATTAAAAAAAGCAAGATATGATTAGCTAATTAGATATACAGCAATCAAGGATTAAACATCTGCCTCTACATTTCCTCCTCAAAAATATGTTTATACTATATAAAAAGGTATTAAGAAAAGAACACTTTAGATCACTGTATGAGTCTTCAATCTATTTTTATTTTCTTTGCTTCTCTAATAAACTGGTGTTTGACAGCACACCTGTTATCCGTATTTGACTTTACACTTGTCAGAATTAAAGTCATCTACCATAATGTGGTGCAATAGTAAAGAAAAATAATACCAGACTCTTTAATCATGGGTGATACAACATACTGTTTTGAGGTCAACCATATGCCTTCTAGGGAAAAGTGAGCTTTCCCACAACCATTCTAATAGATCTGTCAAAAGCACTGTCAGCATCGGTGGCTCATATATGCAGGAGTCTGCAACTTTGCAGCTCCAGAGCCACATGCAGATCTTTGGCAGCCTCCTTGCAGGTTTGGAGTCCTAGCTCCAGTTCCCTACCCCCCACCACCAGGGGACGCTCTGGGTCACCCACTCCTGGCTCCAGGCTCCCTCCCGCACCACTAAGGGAAACAGCAGGCAGTCCACTCTTGGCTCTGGTCCCCCCTTTCCTCCAGAGACCCTGCAGGTGGCACATGCCAGAATCTAGGCTCACCGCTGCCACTGTGGAACCCTGCAGGGGTCCTGCTCCTGGTTCCTGGCTTCCTCAGTCCCCCCACCAGGGAACCCTGTGGCAGGTGACCTGGCCCAGCTCCTCCCAGCCCCTACCAGCAGGCTACGCTGATTGTGGCTCTCTAAACACTTGGTTATTCAAGGATCTTTTTTTGTTTTTTAAATGGCTCTTCTTATCTTTTGGGTTGATGTCCCCTATATGGTAATTATCAAATAGCTCCCCTTTTTAGTAGGAGCAAAATGCATTCAGTCTGTATCACATTTTCTTGGGTAAACCATGCTGAATACAATAATATATAACCCTTTACTGCTAGCCTTTGATTGCAATTTAAGAGATTTTTGGGGCCATTGCGCCCCTAAAATGAAACTTGTGGAGCCGTTTGCTGAATTACAAGATGCAAGTCAATTAATTTCTCACTGGTAGAGAAAAAAAGAGTATTTGTTTTTCTCTTCTCCTTCACAGCAAACAACTGAGCCAGAAGTTATGATTTAAAGACCAAAATGTTGGTGAACTTGCTTACTGCCAGATCTACTCTTTCCTCTTTCATTTCTCATTGACAATTTATTTCCACTCTTCTCACTTATCAACCCGTCCTTTTTAATTCTGTTCATATCCATATTTATCATTGCTCCCATTCTTTGCTGAGGTTCCACAGATTTTCCCACCCTTTCTCTCCTGTCTCTGCTGCTTCCCTTTCCTATTTCTTCTTCTGCTACTTCCCTTCTTTGCTCCCTAATGTCTTCTCAACTCCCTTTGCTCCTCTCCTCATCCTGCCCCCCCCATCAAAATACTGCCAGAGCAGCAGTCGATGTTCATACAATATTGCATAAATTCTGTTCATCATTTGAACACTATGTCCTTTTAATTATAGCCAAGAGGTGGACAGTGCCCAGTCAGTCTCCATAATAAAATGTTACACCTTCAGTGTCCTAGAAAAGATCCTAATTGCACAACTTTGATAGATTAACAGCACCAATAGCATCTTAATTCACCATCTCTTCATCTTGGCTTCAATCTTGAATTTCCAGCCTCACATCTTTCAAAGAATACTGAGCCTCATCATAAATTACTAAGCTTTTCAGGTACTCAGATTCCCAATAATCAGAGTCATATAAAAAAAAAAGTTGATTCAACACCAGCATGTCAGGCTGACCTATTAATGGTTTAAATATACATTTTCACAATGAAACTTAATCTGGGAATCCTCTGCACAGAAATTGGTAATGTAATGACTTTAATCCACTAGGGAATACCTGTTCAAACCATGAAATGCTACTCTCTTGAGAAACCTATTAATGCAACATTTCCAGGAGGTCATTTTCAAGTCCTTATGGAAGTAAGAGATTGAAAATGAAACACTTATAATAAAAGCTGGGCTCTGTGCAACTTTTCTGTAATTATCTGGTTGTGAAAACATTGATTGGTATTATGATAAGGGCAGCTGATTAAATGAAGAACACGTAAAAAAAAGCATTAGTAATAAATATTTCACTGTACCCACTACACAAATATGGAGAGAATAAAAAGTGCAATAATCTGATCTATTTTCCACACAAATACATTGAATGAAAATTACCTATGCCACTTCCGCTGCCTGGGACACTACAGCATATATTTTAGATTCTAAAACAGAAATTCTTACTTAAGCTCTACGCTTTACCTGATTAAAATGTTTGAATAGCCATATTACAGAATATTGTATTAGGTGAGAAAATAGTTCAAATGGTTTTGTTTTCCTTCAGAGAGTTCAGATTTTAGGCATCTGCATTAAATTAAATAGACTCAGCACTGGCATGAATAAAGATGGTGCTGTATCAAGTCCAGCGAAATTGCTGTTTCTGACACAATGCATAGTAATCCCATCCTCACTGAGAAACTCAGAAATGTTAACATTCATGCCTTGCAGCCAGTAATATCAGTGTTGTGGTAAAAAGAAGAGCAGTTCTGCTGACTTCAAAAAGAAATTGGTTTAATAGGATTTTGTACTTTCTCTTTTCCTTCACAATTTAACTCCATTTATGTGGCACCTTTGGCAAAGGTTAAATGCGACGTAGATTTGACTAAATGTCCCAGCTGCCTTGCTGACTTTATTTGTGTTACAGCCCGTGACAATAAAAGAAGCAGGGTGCATTCCATTTTTCATTCAGGCACTATGAGAGGTTATGTGTCTGTTAATCTGGACAAGGCTAAGGGGGCAATAACATGTGCAGAGAGACTTTCTTATGTTGGATTTATAGCAAATTTCTTCTTTTTCACTGAACTCCCTCAAATCCTTTCTTAAACAACCTGGGTGACATTTCTGAAATTCACTGGCATTTCAGAGTGACACTTCAATCTAACCTGTGATTCAGCAGATTAAGTAATTCCCTCCTTCCCCAAATCACTTAATAAATTCCAGTCTTGTTAACAAATGCATTAAACCTTAAGAAGATAGGACTGACAGGGATAATTTAAACTTCACTCTGTTGAACCCACTAACTCACATAAGCACAGTGTAACTGCTTGAAATGGACTTCATGAAACTAAAGACAGCATGCCAGGACATGAAACAGAGATAATATTTTCCCGGGGGTGTAAAAATGAGTGATACAGCCAGAAAGTGGGTTAGAGTGCTATTGAGAACTGGCACTGTATATACTGGCACTACATTTTCAAAATTAATCGGGTGCTGTCTTTCTTTTACAATGACACTGACAACTGATATACATCTAATTGTAATTTTTATTTCCTCACTCTTCTCAGTTTGTAACAACCCCTCAGAGGATTTAAAATGAAAGTTATGACATTAACCAAGCGTTTTGTTTTACTCTTCTTTCTCCTCACACTGTAGAAGCAAAATGTCTGCTTTTGTTGAGTTCTGCATTGTGCACCAGCATCGTTATAATTAGATGTAATGGTAGCAAGAATGTGCATGGCACAGGGAAACAAAGCTCGATCTCAACAGCGTCCTGATTTAAGAAAAACAAACCAAAAAAAAAAAAAAACAGTTGTAATCAACTCAACAGAAAAAAGGAAATCTACTGGTCTTCATCTTCAGTAGCATATTGCAGTAAAGGGTGATCAATTCTCATAGTTGTATGATGCTTTATGGAATTCTGTCCTTAAATACAATACAATAGAATATCTATCATGGAATCATAAAAACATAGGGCTGGAAAACACCTCTAAAAGTCATCATGTTCAACTTCCTTGTGGTGTGGCAGTACCAAGCAGATGTAGACCATTCCTGATCTGTGCTTGCTTACATTTTTTAAAATGCTTTCAGTGATGGAGAATCCACTACTAGAGCCCTTTCATAGAATCATAGAATCATAGGGTTGGAAGGGACCCCACGAGGTCATCTAGTCCAACCCCCTGCCAAAAAAAGCAGGACCACTCTCATTAGATCATCCCAGTCAGGGTTTTGTCCAGCTGGGACTTGAACACCTCCAGAGATGGAGATTCCACCACCTCCCTAGGCAACTTATTCCAATGCTTCACCACTCGCCTAGTAAGGAAGTTTTTCCTAATATCCAGCCTGGACCGCCCCAGCTGTAACTTGAAGCCATTGCTTCTCGTTCTGCCCTCTGTTACTACCGAGAACAGTCAAGCTCCCTCCTCCTTGGAGCAACCCTTCAAGTAGTTGAAGGTTGCTATCAAATCCCCCCTCAGTCTTCTCTTCTGCAGGCTAAATAAGCCTAGTTCCTTCAGTCTTTCTTCATAGGGCTTGTGCTCCAGCCCTTTGATCATTTTGGTTGCCCTCCTCTGGACTCTCTCTAATTTGTCCATGTCCTTTTTGTAGTGGGGAGCCCAAAACTGGACACAGTATTCCAGATGTAGCGTCACTAGTGCAGAATAGAGGGGAATGATCACATCCCTTGATCTGCTGGTAACACTTCTTCTGATGCAGCCCAGTATGCCATTGGCCTTTTTGGCAGCAAGAGCACACTGCTGACTCATATCCAGCTTCCCATCCACCATGACTCCCAGGTCCTTTTCTCCAGTGCTGCTATTTAGCTGATCACTCCCCAGCCTGTAGCAGTACATGGGGTTTTTTCATCCCAAGTGCAGGATTTTACACTTATCCTTGTTGAACCTCATGAGATTCCTCTTGGCCCACTGCTCCAGTTTGTCTAGGTCGCCCTGAATCCTGTCTCTGCCCTCTAGGGTGTCTACCGTTCCCCCCAGTTTGGTATCATCTGCAAACTTACTAAGTGTGCAATCTATCCCATCATCCAGATCATTAATGAAAACATTGAACAGAACTGGCCCCAGGACCGACCCCTGGGGCACACCACTCGTTACTGCCTGCCAACTTGACATGGAGCCATTGATTCCTACACGCTGAAACCGTTGTTCTAGCCAGTTTTCTATCCACCTTACAGTCCATGCATCTAACCCATACTTCCTTAATTTGCCAATGAGAATGCTGTGGGAAACCGTATCAAAAGCCTTGCTAAAGTCAAGGTATATCACATCAACGGCTCTTCCCGCATCCACAAATCCAGTCATCTCATCATAGAAGGCGATGAGGTTGGTCAGGCATGATTTACCCTTGGTAAATCCATGCTGACTGTTCCTGATTACTCTACATTCCTCCAAGTGTTTCAGGATGGATTCTTTGAGAAGCTGCTCCATGATTTTTCCAGGGATTGAGGTGAGGCTGACAGGTCTGTAATTCCCTGGATCCTCCTTTTTGCCTTTCTTGAAGATAGGTACTATATTTGCTTTTTTCCAGTCCTCTGGCACCTCCCCCGTTCGCCACGAGTTTTCAAAGATAATGGCCAACGGTACTGCTATCTCATCAGCCAGCTCCCTCAGCACCCTCGGATGCAGTTCATCCGGCCCCATGGACTTGTGCACATCTAGTTTCTTTAAGCAGTCCCTAACCTGACCTTCTGTCACCAAGGGCCTCTCTTCTTCTCCCCAGTCCCCCGTACCTAGTGTAGTGGGCTGGGAGCTGACCTTGCTTGTGAAAACTGAACTAAAAAAAGCATTGAGCACTTCAGCTTTTTCCTCATCCTCTGTCACGAGGATGCCTGCCCCATTCAGTAAGGGACCTACACCATCCCTGATCCTCTTCTTGTTATTGATATACTTGTAGAACCCCTTCCTGTTATCCTTCACATCCCTTGCTAGTCGCAACTCCATTTGTCCTTTGGCCTTTCTGATTTTATCCCTGCAGTCCCGAGCAATGTCTTTATATGCCTCCTTAGTCATCTGTCCTAGCTTCCACTTCCTGTAAGCGTCCTTTTTATGCTTCAGCTCAGTGCAGAGCTCTCTGTTAAGCCACAGTGGGCGCCTTCCACATTTGCTGTGCTTTCTCCTTATCGGAATTGTATCTTCCTGTGCCCTTAGCAGGGTTTCTTTAAAATACACCCAACTCTCTTGGACACCTTTCCCCTTCAGATCAGCCTCCCAAGGGATCCTGCCCATCAGTTCCCTGAGGGAGACAAAATCTGCTTTTCTGAAGTCCAGGGTCTGTGTTTTGCTTCTTTCCTTTAATCATCAACTTGAACTCAATCATTTCATGGTCACTGCTACCCAGGCTGCCATTGACCTCTACTTCCCTGAGAAATTCTTCTCTATTTGTGAGCAGCAGATCGAGAGGCGCAAGGCCCCTCGTCGGTTGCTCCAGCATTTGTACCAGGAAGTTGTCCTCAACACTCTCCAGAAACTTCCTGGATTGCCTGTGCACTGCTGTATTGGCCTTCCAGCAGATGTCAGGGTAATTGAAGTCCCCCATGAGAACCAGGGCCTGTGCTCTAGAAACTTCTGTTAGTTGTACACAGAATGCCTCATCCACTTCCTCCTTCTGATCTGGTGGTCTGTAGCAGACACCTACCACAACATCCCCCTTGTTGCTTTCCCCTCTCAATGTAACCCACAGACTTTCAACTGGCTTGTTTCCACTTTCATAATGGAGCTCTGAGCAGTCATAGAGCTCCTTTACATATAGTGCTACTCCTCCCCCTTTCCTTCCCTGCCTGTCCTTCCTGAACAGTCTATACCCATCTATTGCAGAGCTCCAGTCATGCAAACTATTCCACCACGTCTCTGTTATCCCAATCATGTCATAGTTCTTTGTCTGCGCTAGTGCTACCAATTCCTCCTGCTTGTTTCCCAGGCTCCTTGCATTTGTGTATAGGCACCTAAGATACCCAGCTGATTGCCCTTCTTTCCCATTTTGACATTCAATTCTATTGTATCTACCTCCCTGGATTTTCTTTTGGTGTTGACCTCCCCCACCTGCCTCAGGCATTAGGGCTTCATTAGAGCATCTAAGAAAGTTATTTGATTCCCCCCGCATGTTCCAATTATCCTCTCTTCTATCCCTTTGATTGTCTCATTCCCCACATGTGTCCCACCCACTTTTTCCTCTTCTTGTTTGCGGTTCACATGCTGTGTTGTCAATCAGATTTCCTTGGTCACCAATGAAATCTCTGATTAACAACATGCCATGCAAACTGCAAACAAGAAAAAGGAAGAAGTGGGCAGGGAAGTCATGGAGCATTCTCCAAAGGCCAGCATGCTGACTGACTGACAGTGAGTAGTGACTCTCCAAGCTCCAGCCTGCTGTGACCAAGACTCTGACTGGCTGGCAGACCACAATCAGAGCTGAGCTAGCCTTGGCTGGAGTGCTTCCTTGTTCCCCTGAATGCTGCTGACACAGGTCAGTGCAGAAGCTACAGTGATGGCTCATACCCTGGGCAGATAAAAATAGAATCTGCGCGCTTGTGTCAATCCACAGTTTGTCTGTGGTTATCTGTATCCACCTCTGCAGATGCAGATACCTGTGGATCTGCAGCGGATACCTGTGGATTTGGAGGGCTCTATCTATTACCTCCTTTGGAAGCCTATTAAGAGCTTAAATATCCTTATAGTTAGAAAGTTTTCTGAATATTTAACCTAAATCTCCCTTGCTGAAGATTAAACTTAGTATGTTTTTGTTCTACCTGCAGAGAACATGGAGAGCAATTGACCATCATCATCTTCATAACAGCTCTTCACATGTAAGATGACTGTAATCAGGTCACCCCTCAGTCTTCCTTCAGTCTGCTTTGGACTTGATCATCTTAAGGAGTTTTGTATCATCTGCAAATTTTACCACCTCACTGTTTACCGCTTTTCCCAAATCATTTTAGAATGAGAATGAAAATCATTTAAGAACACTGGTTATACAACACCCTGAGGCACACTACTATTACCAGCCTCCATTCTGAAAACTGACCATTTATTCCTGTCTTTTGTTTCCTACCTTGTAACCAGTTACTGATTCAGGAAAGACCCTTTCCTCTTATCTATTTGACTCCTTACTTTGCTTAAGAGCATCTGGGTGAGGGATCTTATAAAAGCCTTTCTGAAAATCAAAGTACACTATATCCATGTGATCACTCATATCCACATGTGTGTTGATCTCAAAAAATTCTAGTATATTGGTGAGACATGGTTTCCATTTACAAAAACGATGGTGGCTTTCTCCAACAAATTATATTCATCTATGTGTCTCATGATTCTGTTCTTTACTATAGTTTAAAACAATTTGCCTGCTACTGCAGTTAGGCTTAGCAACCTATATTTGTTCACATCACCTCTCGACCCTTTTTTAAAATGGACATTGCATTAACTATCCTGCAGTCATCTCACACAGGAGTCAATTTAAATGAAAGGTTACATACTGCAGTTAGTGTTTCTGCAATTTCACATTTGAGTGCTTCAGAACTCTTTGGTGGATACCATCTGGTCTTGGTGACTCTTCTAATGGCACCTCAGTCTGAGGCACGTCCTCAGATTTGTCACCTGAAAAGAATGACTCAGGTTTCAGAATTCCCTAATATCATTAGTTATGAAGATTGATGCCAAGAATTAATTTAGTTTCTCTGCAAAAGTCTTATGTTCTTTGACTGATATTTTAGGATCTTGGTCACCCTGGTCCTCCTCGTTGTTTATCAGGCTTTCTGCTTCTGATAAATTTACTAATTTTTTTTCTTTTCCTACGGCTTTTTGAGTCTTTTGTTAGCTGCTCTTCAAATTGTGTTTTAGCTTTCCTAATTCTTTTACTTCACTTGCCAGAGTCTGATCTTTCTAGTTTCCTCAACAGGATCTAACTTCCAGTTTTTTAATAATGCCTTTTTACCTCTAACTGTTTCTTTTACTTGTTGTTTAGCCATGGTAACACTTTTGTGTTCCTCTGCCTATGTTTTTAAATTTGGGTTATTCGTTTAAATTAAGCTTGTGTTATGTTTGTCAAAACTGTTTCCACACTCTGAGTGCAGAAGGTAGTGGCCCACATCAGGCCTTAAAATCCACTGGCCCTAAAGGCTTGGCTTAAAACTCTCCAAGCCTAGAAATTTCCTGGCCTTAGAGTGGTATTACTGCCACTGTCCAAATGCAAAAACCCCTTGAAAGCCCAGGAAGGAACACTTGAGAATTCCTTCCTGTAGGGTACCCTCAATCACTTTTCTTCCTCCCTCAGGCCAGTGATTGAATCTCAGCTGTGCTATCAGCTGAAAATGTATCAGAATCCCCCTTGCTAGTTGGCTGTGCAGCCTGAGGCACTTGCACACGAAATGGCTTGCCTTTTGGGACACAGAACCAGAGCTTATTTCAAAAGACTAATTTTTTTAATTAAGAAGAACAGATAAGAAACAGAGAGACTTGTTTCTCTGGGATTTCACTTAGGTAGTTACAGGATAGTGGGAGGGGGTACATGTGCTCAGCACAGAGGAATCCAAGAAAGAACTAAAACAAAGAAATACCCTTCCTGAGTCTAGCTAAACATTCCCTGTTCTACTCATGCATGGTCAGTTACAGACATGAACCCACCTTAGGCATGGGTGTTGCTAGATCCTTCAGTCCTGTTTCTTTGGCCTCCTCTTGATCCTTCCAGGACCCCTGCTGCCATCAACCAGGAAAAAGGCAGGGCTACTGCTCTAATTCAAAAACGTTACTCAGTTCCCATTGGCTCTCCTGGGACTCACTGACCGAGGTGTTAACCCCTTCCTCCCCAAGGTTACTACAATGGTGTCTTTAAAAAGTTTCCATGCTGCTTGCAGAGATTTCATTCTTGGCATTATACTTTTAAATTTCTGTGTAAAATTTCCTCATTTGTGTGCAATTTCTCTTTCTGATATTCAATGCTACTTTGGTGGGGTGCTTTGGTGTTTCCTTCCGCTGATAGCGTTGTTAAATTGTATTATGTTATAGTCACTATTTCCAAAGAGTTCAGCTTTATTCACCTCTTGGACTAGACCCTGTGCCCAGATTAGGACTAAATACAAACTTTTCTCTCTTCTTTTAGGTTCCAGGACTAGCTGCTCTAAGAAGCAATCACTGAAACTGTCAAGAAACTTTATTTCTGCATCCCGTCCTAAGTGACATCTACCAGTCAATACAAGAGTAGTTGAAATCCCCCATTATTATTCAGATTTTTATATATTTATAGCCCCAATAATCTCCCTGGACATATTACAGTCACAATCACCATACTGGTCAGGTGGTTGGTAGTATATCCCTACTGCTATACTCTTATTATTCAAGACTAGAATTACTACCTCTAAGAGATTCTATGGCACAGTTTGGTTCAGTTAAGATTTTCCTTTCATTTTATCGAAATACATTGCCAAACCCCAAAACAAACTAAAATAACACATTTTAAGACTATGATGCATCTGGTACATATATCCAATTCTAATTAGCATGAATAGATCCTGAGCATAGAGATCCAGGTAGAAATATAATCATCAGTATTGTCTATATCTGAGTAATAGGGGTGTATGCATAATTAATTCTTTACTCATATATTTAAGGAAGTAAGAAGTCTTTAAAAACACAGGAAAACATTAAAAAAATCCAATGGTAAGTGGTGGGTATTTTTTCCTATTCAATAAAGCAACATGGGTACCAGTAAAATATCATCCATCAAAAACTCCTGCTCACTTTAACTGCCGAATGCTGATAATTCATTGATAAATGGCTATAATCTCCCAAGTAGTGAATTGTAATAATACAATTGCAATAATAATCAATAATCAATATTATCAGCAAATCATTACTTCAAATGATCATTCCAGATTAGATTTATGACAATTTGATAATATTCTAGCAACAGATATCTATGCAGATCATTCAGCTTTCTTTTCTCCTAAAGACACACCATTAATTCTTCACTAACAACATTACAGCAACTTCTTCAATCAGGAAAACAAACAAAGAAACAAAAAAACCTACAAAATGGGGAAAAAATGTTGAGAGATTTCAAATCTTTATCGGTGACATTTTTCCATTTTTAAAATAATTTCTCATTGCTGTGATATTTTGCTTATTTTTCTTATGCTCATAGGAAAAAGAGGACTAGCTCTGCCAACACAATCAACATCCATCAATGTCTAACCACTGTGCCATGGGCCAGATCATTCTATCATGCAGCAACAAACATGGGGAAGATTTAACTGTAAGACCTTCCTTCTCAGATGTTGATTTAATATACCACAAAGAATATGGGAGCTAGGTAGGACAATATCAAAAAGGAGGCTGTCTTCTCCCATGGCATGTGTCAAGGCTTTTTCCCCACTCTGGCACTCTGAGTGCAGAACGTGGGGGCCTGCAACAGGCCAGAAAAGCCACTGGCCTTAAAGCCTGCTCTTAAAAGTCTCCAAGGCCTCCAATTCCTGGCCTTGGAGTGGTATCGCTGCCACCACTTGGGAATTCCTCCCTGTGAGGTACCTGCAATCCTCTTTATTCCTTTCTCAGGAAAGTGACTGAACTCCAGCTGCAATATGAGCTGGAACTGGAAAAGGGTTCCCTTTAGTAGCTGCCTGTGCAGTCTAAGGCACGGGCACACAAACCTCTTGCCTTTCAGGACACAGAACCAGAACTTACTTAAAAGGTAAACTCTTTAATCAAAAAGAACAGATAATAAACACAGAGAGTTGCTTCTCTGGGAATTAACTTAGGTAGTTACAGGGTAGTGGGGGTGTGTGTGTGGGGGGGGGTTACATGTGCTCAGCACAGAGAAATCCAAAAAACAAGCCAAAACCAAAGAAAATACCCTGACCGCATCTAAGTAAACATTCCCTGTTCTACCCACGCCTGGTCAGTAACAAATTTAACTTATCTCTGGTAAGGATGTTGCTGGATTCTTCCTCAGGCCCCTCTGGCCTCCTCCTGATCCTTCCAGGAGCTCTGCTGCATCCAAACAGGCCCAGGCCAGGCTGCTGTTACAATTCAAAAACCTGTGCTTCATTCCTATTGGCTGTCCTGGGACTCACTGACCAGAGTGTTAACCCCTTCCTCCCCAAGGGTTATTACAGCATGGAAAGGGAAAATGTTTGTATAAAGTGTCTCCTCAGTGTGCAGATATAAACTTCAGTTAATTAATCACATAAAGGGCCTACTCCTGTTTCCAAAATCAATGACAAACTCCCACTGACTTCAGTGGGAGTATGATCTGGCCTGTAATAACAGCCTCTCATATATTTAACAATACTATCAAGTAACTTCAACATCAAGATCAATGGCTATTTTATAAAGGCAATCCAAAATTCCAAGGTAACCATGACCAACCATGGGAGTGGCCATAAGGTTCCTCACATGTATCATCTACTGTAGAATCACGGAAACTGAAAGGGACCATGACAGGTCATTGAGTCCAATTCCCAGCACTCATAGCAGGACCAAGAACCACTATTAAACTATTCCTGACAAGTGTTTGTCTCATCTGCTCTTAAAAACCTCCAATATAGGAGATCCCACAACCTATCAAGACAACTTATTCCAGCATTTAATCCTTCTAGCAGTTAGAATTTTTTTTTTCCCTAATGTCAGAGCTGAACCTCCCTTGCTGTAATTTAAGCCTCTTGTGGCTTCTCCCATCATCCTTGATTAAGGACAATAACTTTTCTCCTTCTTCCTCATAACAACCTTTTAGGCATTTGAAAACTGTTCCCCTCTCAGTCTCTTTTTTTCATACTAAACAAACACAGCTCTTTCAATCTTCCCTCATAGGTCAAACGTTCCAGACCTCTAATCATTTGTGTTGCCCTTGTCTGGACCTTTTCCAGTTTTTCCACATCTTTTTTCGAAATGAGGCAATCAAAACTGAACACAGAACTCAAGATGAGGCCTAATCAGCACAGAGTAGAGTGGAAGAATCACTTCTCATGTCTTACTCACAATACTTCTGTTAATACAGCCCAGAATGGCATTTGCTTTTTCTTGCAACAGTATTCCACTGCTGGCTCATATTTAGCTTGTGAGCCACTATTACCCCCGGATCCTTTTTTGTAGTACTCCTTCCTAGGCTGTCAGTACCCATTTTGTATGTGTGCAATGGGTTGTCCAGCTTTAAGTGGAGTACTTGGCACTTATCTTTATTGAATTTCATTCTGTTTATCTCAGACCATTTCACCAGTTTGTCCAAATCATTTTCACTTGTGATCCTAACCTTCAAAGCACTCATAATGCCTCCCAGCTCTGTATCATCTGCAAACTTTATAAGTTTGCTCTCTATGCCACTATCTGAGTCATTGATAAAAATACTGAAAAAAATTGGACCCAGGACAGATCCCTGAAGCACCTCACTTGTTATGCACTTTCAGCCCGAATGTGAACTGTTAATCACTACTCCCTGGGATTGGTTATCCAGCCAATGGAAATAACACAAGTGATTTTTTTACTAACTCCACAAATTAGTCATTATCTCCAGAAATTCAAAACCTCAAGTGAAGTTCAGCTTAACAGGCTGGGGCAAGGGACATGTTTTGTTTTCCCTCAGATGTTAATGGAAGACTAGCACTTACAAGGGGACATTTTGCCAGCAGTCGAGCAGAAAGCAGAAGAAACAGGCATAACCCACGAGCCTTTGTGATGTTTGAAAATAAAGCAGAGCTGTCTATGAACCTTACTGCAAGATGTTCCAGATGCCTGTATAGAATAGGTGCCAAAGTAACAGATTGTAGGCGAAACTTCCAAGAGCTGTTGTCTGTCAACTCAGCAAATGTGCACACTGTGGTCAGGGTGTGTTGTCTCCTTTCCCCTTTTCCAACAACCTTCTTCCAGCAAGGAAATATGCTACTGTTGTAAGTAATTTGACTTAATAATTGTATAACAATAGGGCAATAAACTGTAGTCTCCAAACCGGACAAATGTGCCATGCACTCTCTTTCAAAACCATTTCACTACTATCTGAACCACAAATCTATGTCATTGAACTCTAAGGGAACCCTCAAAGTTTAGGAAATGCAGCAGGGTTTTCCCTCTGGGAGCCCTCAGGGTAGGGAAAACCGGGGAGAACCACCTGAGGCTTTATTCAGTGAGTCTCAGGGTTGAAGAATCTAATGGGTTCATTCAATTAACTCACAAGGAAGATAATTTGAATTGTAGGCAATGAGCCCACAGGGTTAGGAAGTGTGACCTGCTGATACACAGTCTTGGGGTAACACACTTTCACACAGGACTGAGAAACAATATTGTTCTGACAGACCAATCCATCAAATAGATTGGTAGCACTTCAAAATGATCATTTCTCCTTAGTTCTCCATTATTCTTGTTATATATCTGTGTTACTGTGCTCTGTGTGGGACCTACTCATAGCCTAGGATCCCAATGTGATAGGTGCAGTACAAATGAAGTGGCCATTAAAAATCCTCTCTCTCAGCTTTGTCCTCAAAGTTCATCTTGGTTTGCAGATTAACTGAAAAAACAGAAGCAGAAAGAAAGAGAGCTGGAGGTATGATAGCTGACTCTGCCCAATTTTTGAAATCTCAAGACATAGTTTTGTGAGAGACAAAGAAACTGTTTGTTTGTTTTTCTGGCACAAACCTCAGAACTAAAGAGAGATTCTCTCTCTCCCCCTCTGCCCAATTAAAAAATACAACAATATAGATATAGAACCTTCCAGATGGCAGGTGGGATGAAAAATGAAGAAGTGGAAGGAGCGGCTGCTGCACCAGATTGCTGCCCTTATGGTTACATTTTGACATAGACTGAACATCTGGTGAATGTATTTATCCCAGGTCTGGAAAAAGGAAGGCAGAGTCTTGTGGGATCTATGACAGACCACAGCATGGTGGTCACCAATCCCAAAAATTGTAAGGTAGTCCTGATTGTCCTTCAGTATGTTTTCTTAAAAGGCAGAAACACCAAGGTAGTGACAAATTTGAGAATACAGGCCTCAGTCAGACAGACTAAAATCCAATTAGTTTCTCAGCTGCAGTCAAGAGGGAAATGGATTCAATAAAATTCTCAATTCAAGAATGCAGGCCTTACACACAAACAAAAGACAATTTGTGACAGAGATTCTCACAGGGAGATTTTCTTAGGAAAGAGGACATTGTTGTGTTAACAAACACAGTTCTTGTAGTATGCACCTATTATCAAATAGTCAGCGGCCTAAATAACCAAAGAGTGGTAAGAATAACGGTGCAATTACTCCCCTGTGGCCATGCCTCAAAAACATAATATAAATTTAAAGCAACAGAACATGTACAACATAATTGTTGTATTGACCAACATTATCTATCAGTGTTTTGGTTTTGGAAGTGCTGAGCACCCACACACCTAACTGAACTTACTGAATGCAGCAGCTGCTGAGAGCCTCTGAAAATTAGGCTCCAATTTTCTATGCATTTTTCCAAAGTGTATCTTACAATATTTCTCTGACTTTTATGATACCTTCTTTCATTTCCCCTTTCAGTGACTTATTATTTTCTTTCCTAAAATGGATAATACCACTTCTTCTCCTGAATTGTTTACAATGTATGCTTCCTCCGCTCCTTGTCACTCCCTCAAACACAAGTTCTCTCTACATTTCTTTTCTTGTGTTATAGTCTCTTCATCGTCGCCTAAGTTTCCATTCTCCTTTCTTCTGCTTATCTTCTAAAATCTACAAGGTGTCCTGTGGCACTTTTAAAAACTAACATATTTATTTATCACATGAGCTTTCATGGGAGAAAATCCCACTTTGTCAGATGCTTGAAGATGGGAAACTTATTGAATGGGAAGAAAAAAAATTCTGGGAAAGGTAAGTCATAAGATCAGGTCCAACTGCAAATCAAAACAATTGTTCAAATTCAAACAGTGGAAAACAGAATATAGAGGGAGGTGAGGTCAGAGGACCCATTGTGGGGGCAGCAGTCTCAGTTTAGCCCTCTAAATTCTGTATCTCTCAAAACCACACATCTCTCTCAGAAGTTCTCTTTTCAATTTCTACCCAACAAATCAGCATTTCATAAAAAGGGTATGTACCTGAAGCTGCCTAAGCTTTACAGCTTTCTTATCAGCTTTATGAAGTAATTTTGTTAATGACTTAGGACAGCCATATGGTCTAATGTAACATGTAAAATTAAGATAAACTTATCCAAACGCAAAACTATGCGGCTGTGTTACTAAGTGTATAGTGAGCCTAAAGTAAGGTACTGGTAAATGAACTCTGTTAGATACATTTTTCATACCTACCTCTCTAAACTTTTCCTAAGAGCAATCTGAACATCATTTAAACAAAATAATTGCACATGATGATTGACATGCCGATTATTCTTCTCCTCAAGGAGTTTGCACTTGGGCATACAAATGTGAAATAAATCAAATTAGCATGCTAAAGAAATTAATACCAATATAAATAGACTGCTGAATGGTCCCAGAGAGCTAATCCCCAGCAAGAGTAACTTTAATTCTGTTTTTATTTATGAAAATGAATTCTATCAGAGCCTCATTTGCTAAAAATGCCCAGCGCCCTAGGCTATGCCTAAAGACAGAGACATATGTTATAAATGCCAACTATTTCAAGTATTGTTGCTGATGGTTACTGTAAAAGTGGGAAAACTATGATATAATGAGAGTAATTTGCAATTTAATCTAATTAAAGTTATATGTTACATAATATTTAACCCCATTTTTCCACATATCATTTCATTTGAGTCTCATTAAAATGTAGCCTAATCTCATCTTGATCTTTGTAATCAGCATCAGTGACAGATGTTCACAGCAAAGTAAGCTCTTATATCACCTTTCAAAGTTTCAAAGAATTTACACCAAGCCACCTTATTATATCACTAATTCAATATCCTAAGCCATTAGGCATCCAAATAACATGAAAAATATGAGTGCCATATGAATTCTAGCAGTAATGGGATATGGCAATATCTATAATGACAATATTAAGGCACTTCCTTCTCATGCTCTTAGTATCACAATATTGTGCCTTTAAAATATAGTTGAAAAAGCAAGAGAATTAAAGGTTAAAAAAAAAAATTCTTATGATCCAAGGGAATTAAACATCATAAAAAAAACCCTCCAACAACTAGCCATCTTTTCCTGCAGAATATGATACAATGCTTCATTTCTTTAGTCACACACAATTTCTATAGTGTTGTTTTAAATCCCTTCACAAAACAAAGAAACAAACAAAAATCAAAAACCAACCTCTTCCCCATTAATTCCTTTTTATTCCCATCAGGTTACTTGAGATATGACAGTGTGTCACATTAGAGAGCTTCGGTCTGAAGTCATTCAGGCTAAAAGCACAAATGTACAGAGTCAACAATTTACAAAGGCTTCCAAGAATGCTACAGGCTGAAAAGCCTATGTTATCAGCCTACTCTATTATGACATAAAATAGAAGATATATCTCTGCTTAAAAAACACTAGAGCTATGATGATTCCACTTTTTTGAGGAATAATTAGATACCAAATTCTTGGCTAAGGGATCCTGGTAGTGAGACTGGCCATGATCTTCTGTTACCATGCTATCATGTGTACTAATGTAATGCCTCACAGACAACCTGATACATTCTCCCAGGGCTCCCTGCAAGATGGTGAAGTGTAACAACCATTTAAAGTCTCATTAAAGAAGTCCTGCTGTAAAAAGCAAACAGGAAAAATGTCAATCAATATGTGGAACAATTGCTAATTTTATACTGAATAAACATCTCCCCTCTATATTTTCTCATTATTACTGGCTATTCTTCTGTTCCCACAAATAGGAACAGAATGCCCAAACTGGGGAAAAAGAGAGAGAGCATGAGGATCTGATGCTAGAGTTGAACAGATAAGATCCTGACAAAAATTCAAGCAAATTTGTTCCCTCCTTCAATCAAAAAGATCTGGTATTCCCTCTGGACAGAACACCAACAAGAACATAACTAAAATACTTTGTCCAGTTGGGAGGAGGGTCAAATTTTATAAAAGGCAAAGTTGAAAAAATTAGAAAGGATAGAGGAAAGAACTCCAAGTATAATCTGGGGTGTGGAAAGACTGTCCTACAAGAAGAAGGTTATAGAGTTGGATTTATTTTACCAAAGAAAAAGTTAAGAAATGCAATGAAGCAGATGTTGGAACTTCTGCCCTACCTGAAATTCCAATATCTCAACATTTGTTTTCATGCCAAATCAGGCTAAACAATTGAAATATTTGTTTTTTTTTAATTCACAATATGAAAAGCTCTAAATCATTTAATAATATTTTAACATAATAATTTAAAAAATAAAATAAATTATTATTAATAAAACTAATGATACCACCACTTCTACAACAGGTCAGTAGTGATAATAATACATAATAGACATATTTGGAAATGCTGAAACATTTGTTTTGGCAATTATGAATAAAGTGAGAAATTTCATGTTCCAAAATCAAAATATTTCATTATAGATTGCTGAGCTGACCCAAACCCCTTCGTTTCAAGCCAGTTTGACATTGAAACTGCACTGACCTATAACAGTGGTTCCTACCTTTTCAGTAACACAGCACACTTCAGTGTGACAAAAAATTCCATGGCACACCCACTTTCCCTCCCACACACCTCCCTCCTGCACTGCACCCTTACCCTGGGAACCTTCTGCTGCCTGCAGCACCTCCCCCATCGTGGCACCCGTGGTTCCCTGGTGGGTCCCCCCGATCTGATGCCTACAAATCCCTGGCTCAGCCCCCCTGCCCCACTCCCTGGCACCTCATGTCACCCACAGTGCCCCTCTCCCTTCTGAGTTCCCCTGCCTCCATGCACCTCACATTTGCAGCCCCCCCAGCACCTCACCAAGTCCCCTCTGCCACAGAACCCACTCCCCTAGCACCTCCCAGCACTTGGCAGAACCCAGTTCCCTCCTCCTCCCCCAATAAATTGCAGTACCCAGCAGCTCAGCTCCCCTTCCACCTCACGCATCTTCCCCCCAAATCCTTCACCCACACACTCACCAAAGACAGCAAGCCTGCAGCAGCATTTTACATTTTCCATGCTGCACAGCCCACGCTCCTGGGCTGCACAGGGTGGGAGATTAAAAATGGCCTCAGCTCAGCCCCAGCTCCCAGATGCTCACAGCAAAATTACATGGCACACTTGAACAGTTCTTGTGGCCATGACACACTGCTGGCAAACCAGTAACCTATGGTGTTGCAGCTCCTTATGGGAGCTCTAGCATGGGTATCTCCTGAACCCCAGTTTCCCTTATGATTTCATTTCTGTAAATGGACTACATCTCTGTAGGCCAAGGAAGCTGCTAAGAGAGGAAGGGGAGGTATAAAAGACTATCATGACAGCGCAGTCGGGGCTGAGCTGATGCAGAGGAAGAACACCCCCTCTCTGACGCTGCTAGCCAGGCAAAGTCAGGGCTCCACGGCTAGGAGGCCTGATCCAGCTTGCAGGCTGTAAGGACTGGGAGGGAATTCCTGAACAGTCGACTGGGACAAATACCCTATGAACTCCTATAACCCTGAGGGGCTGTCCATCCCCAGGGAGTTAGAGGAAACCAACCACCTCGAGGACTCGTTTGGGACTTGTGACTTAAAAAAGCTTCCTTTTGCTGAGGACCCCAGTGTCCTGGAGGAGAAGCAGGCTAGAGAGGGACCCTGTGACCTGGAGGAATTTTCTTCTGCCGCCAGACCTGAAGCCTTCCTTGATCTGCCACATGTGGCTGGCAAGGGGCACGTTGGAATCCCCCAGGCGATCCACCCTCTGAACCCAGTGGATGGCAGGTACCCTGGCAAAGGGTGGGAGGAAGTGGTCATAGGGTAGCTGAGCTCGTGGCAGCTATCACCCAGTTCGGACAGGTATCAGTGCACTGTGGCAGGAGCCCCGCTGGCCCAGTGACTGACCACAGTTACTAGTAGGGCCCTGGGCTGGGATACAGTGCAATCGGGTAAGGCTGCTTCCCCACTCCCCGCTTTTTTGGCTTTTTCCCAACTGCTCAAAGGGCTACAACCCCTTCTGTACTTGCCTTGCCTCAACAGGAGGCCTGCGGCTACTGACTCTGCTTGCCCCATTTCACTGGGAGACCGGGGCCTACTGACTGTACACTCACCAAATCACCTAGCGGATGGACAGGAGGTGAAGCTCATTGTGTCATGCCTGAGATGGACGGTACTTCCTGAGCCAGGGCCTTTGGAACAGTGGGCCCAAGGAAGGGCCTGAACGCCCAGAAGAACCATCACTGACTTACAGTCTCCCATGATGAATCTGCAGACAAATGATTCACATCTTGAACCACACTGCTTGATGACAGACTGTGATGTATCACGGGAGAGGTAAATTGGCCACAGAGACAAGCCCCTAGGTGGGAATGGGGGTGTAAGGAATCCCACCTATAACTCCATGAAATAATGTACCATCACAGGAAAGTACAGTTTAATGCTGAAGGAACTCAGAGTGGAAAAGGGCTGGTCTTGGTCATTGGCCCATTGCAGGCTTCCAGCTCCACTAAAAAAGATATGAAAGGGCACAACAAACAAAGGAAACCAAAGAGAGGGAACAAAGATTTATGGCATGTCAAACCTTAGCCTAATCTACACTTCATGGCTAAGTCAATGGGAGATAAGCAATCTGTGTGAAGTAGAATACATATCTCCTCTTGCCTTGGTTATTCTCACTTACCACAGAGTCTTTATTTGGCTGCATCAACTTTAAGGGCTGTTCCATCTGTGCAATGTTACTCGACTTGGAGGGGTGGAGTTACTGAGTCAGCAGGAGAATTTCCAGGATTGATTGAGCAGGTTTACATTGGCCACTCAATCAATCCTGCTGCACCAATCTGTGGGGACTGACACAGTATTTCCAGTGTAGACAAGCCCCCAGTTAGACTTACATGAAGCACAATAAGCAACGCCCACCACCCTCAGTGAGGAAGAAACTCTGAGTAAAAGACTAGTGCGTTCATGTGCAAACATGCCTGTACTCTCTTTTTTTCAGAGTACCTGCAAGTAAGACTGATAAGGTTTATTAATTATGATGATGATGATGATGATGATGATGATGACCCATCCCCAAACAAACATGGATAATGCCATATTATTTCTTAGGGAGGAGGATAGGAATACTCTTGCTTTTTATTTATTTATTTATTTTTTAACCAGCTCTACCTACTGCCACCTCCTTTTCTCCCACTCTCCAAATAAAATATTTTATTGATGGAGAACAGTGAAGGAACTCCAGAAAGCCGTTTTGGCTTATTTGCCACACCCTGTCCTACCAAATGAGTGATCACAAAATGGTAAGGGGATTCGTTCACATACCCTTCCTTATCTCCACAATCATTATTTATATAGCATACCATGCACTTTACCATGAGGAAAGGGAAAAGTTCCTTATCTGAGAAGTGCGCCCCATCCAGCCAAATGAATAAAGAGTGAATGTGAAAGGAACTCATCTACCATAGTCCCATCCTAATGAAAAGACTAAATAGGAAAATAGAATGAAAAAGACGAGTATCTCATCAAATAGTGTATGTAGTCACACAGTGAGAATTATACATATGAGTATTTATAGAGCTTTAAATATGTTTTCAAATATAACCTCTGAATCACTTGTTTAATGTAGGAGAATAAGAATTACCCTTGGCCTCCTTACTGAAATGCAGGAATGATACTGCAAAAATATAGCCAAAAGTCACAAAAACATTCCTTAATTAGTGTAGAAAATGGTCATAAAAATTGTAGTCCTGTAGCAGTAGTGCCAGTCAATCACTGAATCACCAAAGTCAAAGCAAAATAAGCACAAAACCATAAGTTATCTTTAAGGGAGTAGTTAGCCTAACTAATGACCAGAGAGCTACATAAGAGAGAGAACCAGGCATGATTGATTAGATGTGGGGGAAAAAAATGGTGTAAGGAAAAATAAAGGATGCACTCAAAGAAGGGCACAATATTTAAAGGTGCAGTTTGATTTCAGCTGTTTCACTTTGTTGGTTAACAGCCTTATGTCAACCTCAAATTCAAAATCTGAATGAACTGGGCGCAAAATAAATGGTAATTTCTACCTACAGGTTAAGCAATGCTGGTTCCTTTTATTTTGGTTGGTAAGATTCAAGGCTGATTACTCCACTGCTTTACTCTCCTGGAAATTTATACTATCAATACTGCAATTATTCACTGATTCCATTTAACCAGGGATTCCTGTTCTCATTCTTTTCTATTACTAGTCTCCACCTTCTCCCAAGTGTCTGTTCCCTTCCCTCATCCCCTTTTCTCTCCTTTTCTCTTACCTGCTCAATACTCAGACACCTCTCACAGAAGTTAACATATAATCACAATTCAAAACCACACCCCATGTTTCTCACTCATTTTACCCATTTAAATTTAGACTCTAAACCCTTTAAAACAGTCTAGGGTTCATTTGTTTGGAAAGCATCTGGCACACCCTGGATGTTGTGAAATTAAATAAATAAACAAAAACAGACCAAACTATTAATACAACAATGCAATTCTTAGAATACATTTAACCAATATTTCTTTTAGTGGGCCTGGAAGCCTGCAGGTGACCAATGGTTTTAGTGCAAAGTTAAAAGTAATCAGTGTTCTGATACAAAGCTCATTGTTTTTCTGATTAAGGGGATAGGAGTATATTTTAAGGTCTGAAAGATAACAGGATGGATGCAAAAACAAGATTCCAAGCATCTTAGCTGCAATTTGCAATCAGTCCTCTATTCGCAATTAGACTTGCACTCACACCAATGAAGGCTACTGCATAATGGCAACGATGTATTCTATACCTGAAATAGAAATCAATGTTTTTACACTGCAACACTAAAGCCAATGATAAAAGGCTCTGGTAGATAAAGAACTCTTATCAAATGTAAAACATAAAGAACTGGATTCAATAGCTACTCAATATCTCTTAGGAAATGTCTTTGAAGATAGTTATACCTTATTTTCCTTTACTTGTGTATGGCTACTGTTAATGGAACTCTTATAAGCTACTAGTTATCTATACTTATTCAGTGAGTCAGTTTCTGCAGCATAATGAATTTTTAGCATGACTGCTGAAAGTCCTACTAATGGAGGTATTGTGTCCACAGACACTTATTAAACTATAGGTTGCTGAATAGTAGGGCCCATTTTCCAGCTATCATACACTATTTAGATTCAACAAATCTGAGACTAAAAAAAAAAAAAGGGAAAAAGAAGAAGAAGAAGAAGAGAGAGAGAGATTTGGAAAGCCTATAGCAGCATTCCACAGAAATCTCTGTACAAAACAAAGAGCACATAGGAAAAAACTCAACTTACGTTGCAAATCAGACACTGCTTTTGCTTCAGAACCAGCTAAGATAATACTTTGTGAAATAACTGTAATTTCAAAAAGTAATTTCAAGATTCTTTTTTTAAACATTTTATGGCTATTTCCGGTAACAGGAGAATAAACAAAGAAATTGCTTTGTTGCTCTGCTGAATATGTGTGCCATAACAATGTATGTTTATTTATATACATTCACAGGCATGTATATAAATAGTAATGTTCTCATTCAAACAACCTTTGTGTATTAACAAACAATACGGCAATCCCATACTCATACCAATTTAAACCATTTCACTTCATTGGTGCATATCTATATAGATACAGCATATTTATCTAGCAGTTTATAGCAGGTTTACAAAGTTTACCAACGTTATTCTAATAAAGTTTACTCATAACTTTTTGGAACATTTAAATTTTGCTGTCCTCTGAGTCACCAAAACCTTATTTAATCAAGTGAGTAAAATCCTTCTAGGTTTCTTTACAATCTGAACACATAAAAATAACATTTGTCTGGCAAAACTAAATTCTAAACACACTTTGCTGAATGACAAAAATTTCAAAAATGAAACATTAGACATATTCAGTCCTCCAAAACAGCTAGTGCATTTCCTAGGTATGGTAAAATAAATAAAGGTATGGCAGTCGAAAAAGAAAAAGCAGAAGAAAAGATGAACCCCGTTCTCATATTTTTATCTTAATATGAGGTGAACATCATAGGCGAATAGGTCATAATAATATCAAGAAATGAATTTTTCAGTTTTGTATTTACTTTTATTGTTTAATCATATCAAAAGAATATCCATTAATACAACATTAAGTGTTCACAATAGAATCACATATGCAGAAAGTAAGATTGCAATGAGAACAAAGTCTCTGCTGTATCACATGCTATGGCCCTGATCACATAAAACTATTTATGTGCTTACTCCAGTTACCATGAGTAGTCTTCATTGACCTCAGTGAAAGTACTCAGGAATTTGTGCATACATAACTATTTGCAGAAGTGATCTTGTTGTATTTTGGTGGTTAAATGCAAAGAACAATGTTGAGTTCAATATAAATGTAAAGATAAAGAATGTGAAACAAAGCAGAGTTATTATTGCCCTTGTAACATTAGCTTTTGTAGGTCTTGACTTTTAGCAATGACTTTAACTGCATAGTTTAAAAGAGAAATAGTTAAATTTGACTATAAAGAGTGGCTGGAGCCCAGTGTCACATGGGGCCTCACTGGATATGTCGTCACAGTAAAGAAAAACCCATGGCTGGCTGTAGCAGCTGACTTGGGCTCATGGGGCTTGAGCTGTGGGGTTATTTCATTGCCATGAGGACTGCTGGGCTCAGGCCTCCAGCCTGAGCTCCAGAACTCATCTAGCTCAAAGGGTCCTAGAGCTCTGGCTCTAGCCTGAGCCGGGAAGTCTACACAGCCAGGGCCGGACCAAGGTGGGGGCTCTAGGGGCTGCAGCCCAAGGCCCCTGCCTAAAGGGAGGCCCTATGGCCCTGGAAAAATCTATCCCTGATTGCCTGAGTGACTCATTGATGCTGCCCACCATTGTCCTACCCAAGCTGGCTCATCTGCTCCAGCAGGTCCAGGACCTTCTGGGATACCTGGCAACCCAGGGGTGGGGCAGAAGCACTGAGGACTATGGCCTCTGGCCAGAGGGCCCTGCTCCCCATTCCTCCAGCATCAGCTGAGGCAACCCACTGCCAGCCTGGCCATGGGCCCTGAACTCCTCCCTCCACAGCATCAGCCAGGCCACAGAGCCCACCCAAGCACTGGCAAGGCTGTGAAGTTCAGACCCCTCATCAGAGCCAGCTGGGCTGGGTAGCCCCACACCTAGGCTGAATATTACTGCAGTGGGTGGAGCCACAAAAGTGGGCAGCCCAGGGACCCCCGGATTCTTGATCAAGCCCAGTGCACAGCAATGAAACAGTCCCACAGCTGGAGCTCCACAAGCTCTAGTCTGCTGGCAGAGGCCAGCCAGGGGTGTTTAGTTGCTGTTTAGCCTAGTGACTCCAGTGAGGGTCCATGCATATGAACAGCTTGCACATCAGGACCACAGTTAGTTATTTGTCTGCTTTCACAAGGAGGCATTTTGATTTTATATTAAATGAAAATATTATGGTATAAACCAATAATGTGGGATGGGAAGCTGAAGTGGTATAGTGCGTTAAACTATTTTGAACTGATCTTTTTTAATAAATTAGATTTCAAATTGATGACAATCTTCTAATATCATGCTGTGTGTTCGGGGGGGGAGGGGGGTTGCAATTAATATTTAAAGCTCCTAGCAAATTTGTATGCAGACATGTGTGCAAGAGTCAGAAGTTAATTTCAAGTGTGTTAAATTTAATTTTAAAATTAGTTATTAAATTCTAAAGTTAAAATGGAACTTTGATAAATGAGCAGGTTATTACCAACAAATACCAGACTTAAAACTGATGCCAATGTTTAATGGTTATGACAATATTTAACATTTTAAAACAGCTTCCTAATTCCAGTTTCTAATGAATAGCTCCCATTTCTAGTTCTATTAAGTGGAACTGTCATGAAAAGTTATTTACTGCAAAACTTGAACAATAGAAAAAAAGTACATGGTGTCATATTTAAAACCATGCATATTAGGAATGTGTTCAAATCCCTGCTCAAAAGACACTACTTCCAGAGAGCCAATCAATCCTATTTTACTGATTGCATCTCTTTGTGCACTGAGGAATCTATAACAAGGAGTCTCAAACTCATATCACCACATGGATAGCATGAGGGCTAGTATGTTAGCCCGAGGGCCATGACACGCTCTCTCTCTCTCTATATATGTATAAATACGGTGACTAGATAGTGTAGTGGTTAAGCGCAATGCCCTTTAATGCAAGAGACTGGGGTTCAAATCCTGGTAGGTACCTATCTACCTTCCCAGTAGGGGTCCTTGGACAAAAGACCCCCTAATGCCTCACTTGCCTACCTTGAATATGAGAGTGACACAAACTACGAGAGCCATGCCGGCTTGGATGGCGCCTGGATTAACAAGGTCTGTGCCAGATGTTGGGGAACCAGGACAATATGATGATAAGTGGGCTACTGGAACAAATGATACAGGGATGAGACAAGAGAAACTGGAATTGATGGAATGCTACTACAACAGTTGACCTAATGAGAGGGGATATAGGAAATGTATGAGGGAAATATGGATGGACAAAAGACCTACATCCACACTAACTGAGAAACAGTTAGTTACCCAACGCTTCAACCTAGTAAAGAGGAAGCTGCTCTCACAACTTGAGATAGACCAACTCCACATTACATTCCAGACTCAACAAGAAGACCCAGAAGAACAACTAGATGTGCAGCCGCCACCTCCTCCATTACAGAGCACAGCAGCTGATATGAGGCATAAGATCATGGATAAACTAGCTACAGTCAAACCTCGAGACCGATTACCAAGGCTGGTTGGAGAAGTACTATCAGATAGTATGCTAGAAGATGCCAATAGTGCCCTAATGACAATTCCCACTATCACCATAACTCAAACCAATGAACTGGTATACGCTACAGCGTCTGTAATCCTGGAGATGCTTGGCTACACGATCAAGAAGAACAGCAGTACATACCCCCCTGGAAAATGAGGTTGGAGGATAAGATCAAGGCAACTCAGAGAGAAGTTAGTCAGCTGGTGGAACTACAGAAGGGTGTAGAGATTAAGGATAAGAATCAGCTACTGAAAAAAATACAAGGGCCCAACTCCATCTGAAGCCCTGGAGACTGCTAAACAACGGCTCACAGCACTGGATACCAGGCTCAGGAGATACACTAGAGAAGCAGAGGCCAAAAAGATAAATGCCCTGTTCTCCAAAGAACCATCCAAGGTGTATTCCCAACTGCAGTGCAACAACACAATAACAGTAGAGCCACCAACAGCAGAAACTGAACAGTATTGGAAGACCATATGGGAGAAAGAGAAGACTCATAACACCAGTGGAAAGTGGCTGCAGAATCTGAGAACAGACCACAGCAATCTCCCAGAACAGGAACCAGTCACCATCACAGTAGCAGACATCCAACAGCGGGTCAAGAACATGAAGAGCTGGACAGCACCTGGCCCGGACATGATCCACACCTACTGGCTAAAGAAACTAACAGCAGTGCATGAACGCCTAGCAGCACAGATGAACCAGCTGCTAGCAGCAGGCGCCCACCCAGACTTGCTAACACAAGGAAGGACAGTGTTGATCATGAAAGACCCCCAGAAGGGAACAGCACCGTCCAACTACCGGCCAATAACCTGCCTCCCCACAACATGGAAAGTCCCATCAGGCATCATAGCCGCCAAGCTACAGGACCATATGGGCCAGTACATGAGCACAGCTCAGAAGGGCATTGGGAACAACACCAGAGGCTCAAAACACCAGTTGCTCATAGATAGAGCAGTCGCCCAAGACTCAAGGTCTAGACAGACCAATCTGAGCACAGCCTAGATTGACTACAGGAAAGCCTACGACTCAATGCCACACACATGGATCTGTGAATGTCTGGTGCTATACAAAGTCAACAGGACACTAAAGACCTTCCTCAAGAACTCAATGGGACTGTGGAAGACAACACTGGAAGTCAACTCAAGATAGCTTGCACAAGTGGCCATCAAGTGCGGCATATACAAAGGTGATGCGCTGTCCCCACTGCTGTTCTGCATTGGCTTCAACCCCCTCAGCCAGATAATCACAAGGACTGGATATGGGTACAAGTTCAAGAGTGGAACTACCATTAGCCACCTCCTCTACATGGATGACATCAAGCTGTATGCTAAGAATGAACGAGACATCGACTCGCTAATCCACCTGACACGGATCTACAATGAGGATATTGGGATGTCATTCGGACTGGAGAAGTGTGGCCGGATGGTAGTAAAGAGAGGGATGATAGTCAAGACTGATGGGGACCAGCTACAAGTACCTTGGCATCCCACAGTCACATGGGGACCATGATGAGGAGGCAAGGAAGACAGCAACATCCAAGTACCACCAAAGGATAAGACAGGTCCTGAAGAGCCAGCTCAATGGGAAGAACAAGATCCACGCCATCAACAGGTACGCCCTGCCAGTCATCAGATACCCTGCCAGTATAGTGAGCTGGCCAAAGGAGGACATGGAGGCTGCTGATGTGAAGACCCAGAAGCTCCTCACAATGTACAGAGGTTTCCACCCCAAATCCAACATCCAGAGGCTGTACACCGGCTGGAAAGAAGGCAGATGGGGTTTGGTGAGTGTCAAAGCCACTGTCCTGGAGGAAACCCAGAGCGTCCAGGAGTACATCAGTAAGATGGCACCCAAAGATGAGCTGCTGAGAGAATGTCTGAGGCAGCAGCAGACATGGGAAGAAGATCAAGCAGAAGAAGTGCCATGGCAAGACAAGACCCTGCATGGGATGTACCATCGACAGATAGCTGAGGTGGCTGACAACGGGAAATCCTACCAGTGGCTGGAAAGGGCTGGACTAAAAGACAGCACTGAGGCACTGATCATAGCAGCACAAAAACAGGCACTGAGCACCAGATCCATTGAAGCAGGGGTCTACCACACTAGACAGGACCCAAGGTGCAGACTGCGCAGAGAGGCCTCAGAGACAGTCCAACACATAGTGGCAGGATGTAAGATGCAGGCAGGAACAGCATACACTGAACGGCACAACCAGGTAGCTGGCATTGTGTCCAGGAACATCTGCACAGTGTATGGGCTAGACCCTCCCAAGACCAGATGGGAGATCCCACAGAAGGTCATGGAGAATAACAGGGCCAAGATTCTGTGGGACTTCCAGATCCAGACGGACAGGCAGGTAGTGGCCAATTAACCAGACATCGTGGTAATAGACAAGGACCAACAGTGGTGGTGATAAATGTACCGGTGCCAAGTGACAGCAACATCAGGAAGAAGGAGTATGAGAAGCTGGAGAAGTACCAGGGCCTGAAAGAGGAACTAGACAGGATGTGGAAAGGGAAGGCCAAAGTGGTCCCAGTGGTGGTAGGAGCACTCGGGGCTGTGACTCCTAAGCTGGGAGAGTGGCTCCAACAGATCCCAGGAACAACATCAGAGCTCTCTGTCCAGAAGAGTGCAGTGCTAGGAACAGCTAAGATACTGTGCAGAAACTTCAAACTCCCAGGCCTCTGGTAGAGGACCCGAGGTTGAGGAAGACACATACCACCCATAGGGATGAGAGGTTTTTTTTTTTTTTTTTTATATATGCCAAAATTAAGTAAGTAAGAATTACTTCCATTCAAAATGGAGGCATCATCAGGAAGACAAAGACTAACACACTTTAAGCTTTGCATGATCAATTATCTGAGAAATTCTAAGTGTCATTGTGGGCCACAGAATATGACTTTAGGGGCCGCACACGGGCCATGAGTTTGAGACCCCTAATCTACACTACGTATAGTGCTGTTTCTGTCCAACAAAGAGAGTGATCCTGCCAACACAATCTCAGTCCTTGGCATCTGCATGAGAAATGAGCTTCAGCATTGTAATAATATTATCCTACATGACAGTGAAACCTCAAGTTTGTTTTGAATAAAAATACAAAATTCAGATAGTTATCCACAACATTCACGTGGACAGAGTCCTCCACCAACTCATGCAAGTGCCTGATTGTACAAATAGTTTTTCATTGCTAATCTAAAGAAAAATTTAGAAAAAAATAACATTAAAAGCACAGTAGCACTTTTCACAATAATAATGTCAGTCCCATTGTTCTAACCAAAAATCTTTCAGGTCTACACATTAGCAAAGAGTAAAGAACCTGACCTATGAGAAGCGGGGGGTGGGGGAACAAAAATAAAAAAAACCCAAACAAAACAAAACAAAACAAAAACAAACCCTGGGCATGTTTATTTCTCATGAAAAAAATGGGGAAGGAGCCTGATAACATTTTGAAATATGTGAAGGACTGTTATAAAAAAGGATGGAGATCAGTTCTTTCTACATCTACTGAAGGGAGGAAAAGAAGTACAGTACAACCTCAAAGATGCAAACATCTCTGGAATGGAAGTTTTTCATAACTCTGAACAAAACATTATGGTTTAGTACCCTTCAGCCAGTGTCTTTCAGCTGGGACTAAGAAAGCTCTCTGCAAATGTAGCACCTGGCAACACTGCCTGTTTCAGAAGCAGCTCCCTGCATTATTCTTGTTTCTTGTCTTTAGGCTGAACTGAGGGGCACAGACCAGACCAGCATCCTTGGCACTACAAGTCACAGCCTTCAGCTACTTCTCTTCACGGCTCGCCTTGCTGAGTGCACTGCTTGCTGTGCTACAAAAGCAGCACATGGCAGGGGGCTAGTATCAGTCTGCTGCTAGTGCCCCTCTCTTCCATGCCCCTTGCACTCTAAGACATCCTAGCAGAATTCAGGAGTGCAGATGTAACCTGCTAGGGTGGGCTTAATCCACTCAACTGCCCCTCTCCAG
>ML682013.1:1270104-1365383 GCA_007922195.1 Podocnemis expansa | reverse complement strand
TAAGGGTCCCTAAAAGAGATTGCACCTATTTAGGCACATGGGTTACACAGACACTAAGTTGGGCCATATCAGTGCACAGGCTGTGGCCCTTTAATGCTCCTCCAGAGTGCAGCTGAATCCCACTCCAGCAACAGGCCAGGCTTTTGCAGCAACCTTCAGTTCTTTACAGCACAGCATAAGCAGAAAGCTTTCTTTCCTGGGCTCCCAGTACAGAGTGGGGGTGGGGAGGTGATGAAAACAGCTTTCCCTCCAGGTGGTGAGGTGAGGGCAGGGGGTGAAACAGCACATGGGAAGAGTACAGACCCTGGACTGTTTTTGCACTGCATGGCACTCTTACAATACAGTCACCGTATTTGCTTTGATTCTGACGCACATGCACACGCGGACCTGATTGCTTACTTCCGGTTTCACAGGGCTTTTTGTTGACAGGTCAGTTTGTAACCCTGGTGTTCATACCTCTGCAATAGACTTCCATTTGTGGTGGTTGTGAAATCCCCATCACTGGAGGCTTTTATGAACATGTTAGACAAAAACCAGTCAGGGATGCTCCTGCTTCAGCAAAAAAAGTTAAATTAGATGACCTCTCAAGACCCCTTTCAACCCTGTATTTTCATGCGTCTATGAAAAGCACATGCTTTGTACTACTATTATTGTTACAGCAAGTAAAACAGACTCCAAATTCAGTTTTCCATCCATTTAGGTGGGAAAATTTGTATTACTTTTGCATTATCTTTGAGCAAGACAAACTAAGGAAATGTTATGAATTCCATTTCATCTTGAGTCCATTTAGAGCTATGAATTCCTGAGGCTGAGATTTACTGGCCTATCATCACTGAAGTTTCTTATTAGATTACAAACTCCCAAAATACATCCCTTCTCCAAACCTTGGTAAGTAATCAAGACTCCCACTTCAGGTTTGCTTAGGAGTGGGGAACAAGGACTTTCTTTTCAGATGAAATAATTCCAATGGGGCACATTGAAATGCTGATAGTCATCCTGGGAGACCAACTCTACCTCTCACTGCTAAGGCTCATGAAGCTTTAAACAGGCAACCTGGATTGCAGGAAAGAGTGCTTCAATAACAGGTTGAGCAGCTGTCGAATGTCCATTTATTGTGTCTTTGCAAATTAAAAGCTCACTAGTGATGCCTTTATGGCAGGTCAGACTTTAACAAGGAAATTATTCCCATGCTTATAGCCACCTGCTGTGTGTTCCATAATATTTGTGAAGCTAAGGGTGAAAAAATTCCCCCTGGGCGCAGTGCAGAGGCGGATCGCACTGCAGCTGCTTATGAACAACCAGATGTCAGGACTATTAGAGGGACACAAAGGAGGCCCACTCGAATCAGGGAAACCTTGAAGGAACCATTTTGACAATGAGCAACAATAAGTTGCCTTTGTAAAATGTTGTCATGATGTGACTGCTATCCAGCTCGTACTGTGTATCAGTTTGACTGCAAACATGGTGTGCAAGAGACAAATTAAGATTGCTTATTCTTCAGAGAAGATATCTTTATTAAGTAACAGTTATCCACAAAAAGTTGGGCTGAAGGAGTAAAAGCATAGAGGGACAATGTGAGCTCTGACCACCTGTGTGTAATTCCAGCTATTGTTTTAGCAGCTCTTCGAAGGGGTACTGAGATGGCCCAGAAATTTCACAGGAATGTATGACTGGAGTTTGGGGAGGGCATGGAAAGCAGTTCTGTATTGGTGGGGGGGGGGAGTATGCATTAATTCAGTTTGTGTTATTATGCATTACTTTAGCAGCTCCCTCTGCTCCTCCATGGCTTTGATCATGCTCTTGTAACCTGCTATCACTCACTCGGGGGCTTTACGCCTCTCCTGCCTATCAATTTTCTGATTTTTCAGACACAGTGTGTCTTCTTTCCTTCTTTCTCTCTTTCTTTCTTTAACTCCTCAGAGGACTGGAGGAATTCTTAGAATATCTCTTCTTTGCTTCCCCATGGTTGTTTTCTTAACAGTCACAGACATTTGGTAGGTGTGGACGGGTTTCCCGTCAAAGGTACATTTGTACAAGCACAATAAACAATTAACAGCAGCATGACTGTGAATAGAGTAACAACAGTGATTCACTACTGTAAAATACACCTCTTTCTCATGGTCTCTGGACAAGTGCACACTCCAATGATCAACTATGGTGAATTGTGCTAGGGAGAAGTCTTACTTAAGCTGGGTAGTTATTTGGGTACTGATGTAGGTAGACAAGGATAAAATTTCAAATTGTGCCACCTCAGGTGGAAGACACAGAAGCTGATACCACACTCCTGCGAGTAAGCAGGGGTGCTAGGGTGCATCTCCTCCATGCAAGTAGCCTCAATCTGGTTCCCTATGCTGCTTGCCTGTGTTCCACTTTGGTCCCTGCACATGTGACTGCTGATTGGTGCAAGAAAGTTTCCTACAATGAGGAAGAAACAAAGCAGCTCTGCTGAGGAACTTCCAGCAGAGGATTGACAAAAGCCTCCAGGAAAGTTTCCTAGAGATTTCTCTGGAGGATCCCCATGAAACTTTAGTGTGCATTAACACACTTTTCTGCCACACAGCTTAGCTGTATAGGGGAATGGGAAGCATGTGCAAACACAACTACTCTTGTTTATTTCTATCCCTTCAACTAGCTCTATAATATAACAAAGCAAAGGACAGCTTTAATTCATGTAACTGAAAATTATCTGCTCAAAAAAAATCACTTACCCAAGCTCCTCTCTTCTGCATCCTGTGTGCCAGAGCTAGAGGGCTTGGATGAGTGTGAAGTCTCCTGGATAGAGAATAGGTCCTGGCTGCCCATGTTAGCAAAGGACCAGGCCCCCTGCTTAGCACTGTCCTCCAACTCAATTTCCTTGGCAATAACTTTTTTTATTGGAGTTGAGTTTGGTATCTGCTACCACCAGGCCCACCTAGGTAACCACGGGTCTCTTAGTGGTGGAGGTGGGGGTGCTGATGAGGATGATTTCCAGCTCCTTATAGTAGAGGCAGGTTCTACTGAAGTACATCAAAGTGTTGACTCTTAAGCATTTTGGTACCCCTATCACCATTTCTTGACTTTCTCACAGCATTGCATTCTCTGCCATTAAAAAGGAAATTTGACTGTACATATTGAAGTTCGTTCAGCTGAAGCAGAACCGGGACTATGCAGCCTCCTGTCTCCAAATCCGGATCAGATGCAGCAACTCCAGTGGGTTCCAGGAGGAAGAGCATTTGGAAGATGGAACCACCCTAGTCAGCTGGGAAGATGAGATGTGAACTTTTCACATTAACCAAAAAGAAAATGGAAGTTCCTGGGATGTTAAAGGGAGAGAGGTGATGGCTACAAGGCAGTGCAGTTCAAACTGATGGCCACAGTAATCAAAACAGGCATTGTGGGACATTTTCTGGAGGCCATTTACCATAATGTAACCAAGTGTAATGTCTACACTTATGACTTGTTCCTAAAAGTTGGCACAAAACACTCTATACCTCCCATAAAGGTGGTTTTATTTTGTTGCAAAATCAAGAGAGTCAGTTGGGGGGTGGAAGTAGAAATGTACTGTGTACACCACCCCTGCCTGAGCAAAAAGCTGATTTTGGTTGACAAAAGTCTAGCGTAGACCAGGCCTCAGAAAAATTAATTTCAAAGGATGACTGGACTATGCAAGTGAGGGGCAACAATAACCAAGGCAATGGACCTCCAATACTCGAACTGCCCAGGAGAAGACTGGACAATGCAGAATGTGAGTTTTGGCAGAAATTCAGAACTCGGAGTGTATTCAGATCACTTTCAGATAATAACCAAGGCTTCCGGAAGCCAGAGTTCAGCTGGTGTGTTGCTAATTGCCTGCTGTGTCAGAGTTGAAGGACCAGGACTGTAACTACACACAGACACTCAGAGTCTGGCTGTTTCTGGGCAGCCCAGATTCAGAATTACAATAGCAAAGATTGTGAGACACCCAAGGTTGCAGGGCAAATAGCGACACAACCCCTCACATGTCTGGATTGCACCATGGAATGTAAAAGTGGTACAGACAGCTAAGTCCTCTGCTAAACATGCAAATCAGACTGAAGGAGCCTGAGAATTAGTAAGAGACCTTATCAGTTATTTATTTGTGGATGGAAAACAATAATGGTAATGCAACAGCATCTTTCTCCCACTGTGATGCCATCCCAATCTCTAGGGACAGAGGACATCTTATCTCTTTTGAGTCAGCCCTAAGACAACAGTTTTGGGAAGGATCTCCTTCAAAGAGAACATCTTTTCTGAGTCAGCCCTGTGCAGAAAACCATGACAGAAGAAAGCAAAGATGTACAGCAATAACTGTGCTGCCACTGTGGATGCTGAATGTAGTGACACCAGTAATGCTGTCAGTAATTTGTTTAGCACTCAATTTTAGAGTTTAGTCAGGTTTATTCTGACACATCATTCATCATCACATGCTAGTCATAAAAAAAGTTAAAAATAAAGCTCTAGTAATGCAGTTCCAGTGATGCTATTTCTCACCGTAGTTCCCCTCAAACCACTCCTCCCCCTTGCAACCTCAAATTTACTTCCATAGAATTAAGCAGTTTTCTTTTCATGCTTAGTCAATCTTTGTGGAAAGGATGAAAAATATATAGTGTTATTTTTATTTATAATATTTAGTCTAACTATTTTCCTCACCCCCCAAGAGTCACTGAGCAACTTTGCAGTGATCGTTGATATTGTAATCCAATTAGCATCAGCAGCCATAGAAGTCAAAGGAAGAGGACATTTCTCACTGGCATGCAACCCCCTTTGGCATGAAACCTGGTAACAGCTCATCTTTTTATGATAGGAATGGTCAAACTGACAGTGTGGAGAAACATTTAGGAAAGCAGAATTCAGTTATCTGATTTGAGCTTGGCCAGGAACCGGCAGTAACACCTGTGAAGTCATGTAGTACATCCCTTTGCTAATGCAGGACCATTTCCCAGAATGGATTGTTGTAACATCCTCAATGATGGGGCTTCTAGCCATTTACTTGGAAAACTAATCCACAGTCCAGTGCCATATAGATTCTTCTTTGAATGCTTGACCATGTCCACTCATTGCTAGATGTCTCACAAACAGCATCCCCAGACATTCAGGGTTCATGGGCATTCTGACTACAATATAGCTCTCCCATAATTGGCATTGTCATGGGCTTACTGGGTGACAGTGTAATGGGACATAAAGGTATGAATAATGATCATGTAGCAGTTCTGCTGATGTCTTGGACTGGAATCTGCTGATGAAGCCTGGCCTTCATGGCATAAGTGGTCATGAAGGCTGGAGGTGGAATCTTCACCTGCTCATAGCAAGCTCAGACAGAAGCAGTTAGCCAGGATGAGATTCTTTAGGATGACACAGACAGCCTTCTCCTCCTTTCTGATAGAGCTACAAAGAGCTGCATGGACATGCAGAAGAGTCTAGTTCTCTCAGTATAGAAAGTGCAGACCGGCCTGATATCCAGTGTATGAAACCATTGCTCCTTAGCAATCTTGTGAGGTTATGAAAAGAAGACTGAATGAAAAATGTCCTGATTGTTGTGGAATTGTGATACTACTTTTGGTAGGTAGGTCAAACTGTAGTGCAGTTGGACCTTGTCCTTGAAGAACACCATTTAAGGGGGTTCTGATGTCAGGGCTTTGATCTCAGATTCCATTCTGTCTGAGGTGATTGCTACCGAGAAAGCAACCTTACAGGAGAAAAGCAGTCTGAGTTGTGATGCAAATGGCTCAAACAGAGACCCTATAAGACTCAAAAAAACAAGGTTTAAGTCTCACAAGGGAGTTTGGATAATAAGCCTGAGCATATACTTTTCCTAGCCCCTTGAGAAACCTGACCATTGTCTCAGGTGAGAACGCTGATATACCATGCACTTGAGGTAGAAGTCTGTGATGACTGCCAAGCAGAGGTGTTGCTGGTGCCAGGCTTTACGGGGCTCAAGCCCCGAGTCATGGTGCCGGAGCTCCGGATCTGCCATGGTGGCAGCTGCAGTGGTGGCACACATACAGCGCTTGAGCCCAAGTACCAGTGCCCAAGCCGTAGGTCTTTTCCTGGGCCATGGGCGCTCCTGCTGCCAAGTGGCCCTTAAAAGATGAGAGAGCCAGACTTTGATGTTTCAGGTGGAGTAGATAGTCCAGGATAGATGGGAGAGAGACAGGATTGAAAGAAATTCAGTTTGGAGGCCAACAGCTGAAACACTTCCATTTGGTCACATTGGTAACCATGTTGGAAGGCTTTTTGCTACCTAGCAAAGCTTGTTGAACCTGTTCTGAGCAGGTCTGCTCTTCCGGGTTCAGCCACACAGCAACTGTACCAACAGATGCAATGAAGTGAGGTTCAGGAAGAGCAACTAGCCATGATCTTGTGAAATCATATTTATATGGAAAGCCTGAGTGGAACTGCCAATGAGAGGTCCAGAAGTGTACCGAAACAATGCTGGTGTGGCCACTCTGGAACTGTCAGGATAACATTTTCCTTGGGACCTTGTGACCTATGGGGTTTGTGGGAAGGTGTACAATAGGCAGTCTACCTATGAAAGCAGGTAGACTTTGAAGAGGAAGCCCATGCTGTGCCAGTTCAGCAAACAGAACACGTGGCATTTTGTCTTCTATCTGGTGGTGAACAGGGCCACTTGGGCAGCTCCTGCTTCTGGAAACTGACACTGATGACCTTTGAGTAAAGAGACAACTCATGGTGAGAGAGAGAGGTTCTGCTGAGGCAATGTGTCATTGCCTTTTGGGCTTTGGGAGATGTGATGCCTTGATGTGAATGTTGTGTTCCATGCAGAAGTCCCATAATGGGTGAGCTTCCCAGAATATGACTGAAGATTGAGTCCTCACCTGCTTGTTGATGTAAAACACAGATGCTGTGTTTGCTGGCAAGACTTGAACCACTTAGAGATCAAGGAAAGGAAGACCTGTCAAGCTAAGTGTATCACTCTGAGTTCCCTGACATTTATAAGTAGTTAGAGTTTTTCCTGGGACTAGAGGCCCTGAGTCCAGAGATTGATGAGGTGGACTCTCCATCCCTGATCTGACACATTCAAGACTAAGGTTACTGCACTATGAAGGGCACCAAAGGGTAACAGTTTCATTACAGATCCTGCATCTCTCCACTAGGTCAGCAAAGCAAGAACCAGAGGCAGAATCATGAGTACTGAGTCCAGGAGGTGTCTGCTTAGGGAATAGATTGATGCACGTCACATCTGCAGGGGTCTGAGGCACAGCCTCATATATAGCACTGTGTAGGTACATGCAACCATATGACCATATGAGTTTGAGATAGATCTGAATAGTCATTAGTGGGTGAGTCATGACCCTGGCAATCAGGTAGAACATAGCCTGGTAATGGGCTCTCACCAGTGAGGATTTGGCTTGAGTCCTATCAAACACTGCCCCAGTGAACTCTGTTCTCTGAACCAGGACCAGAAACGAATTCAACTTGTTTATCAGCAGAACCAATGTCTGGAAGGTGGCCTGAACAATACTCACATTGTGTTGCACCTGAACCTGTGACTGACTTTTGATCAGCCAGTTGTTGAAGGACCAATAGGCTTGCACACCTTGATGCCTAAGGAAGGCTGCTACCACTACCATACACTTTGCAAAAACTCATGAGCTACATAAGGGAAGAGTTATGAATTGGTAACAGCACTGACATGCTACAAACTTGAGGAATCTTTTGTGACTGCAGAAGACAGAGATATGAAAACATGCATCCTGTAAATTGAGAGTGGTGTACCAGTCTCCAGGATCCAGGGAGGGAAGAATGGATGCCAGGGAAACAATGCAAAACCTCAGATTCCTGAAATATTTATTGGGGTAATGGGCCATAACCCCCCACCCCATTGCCTTTTGAGATTAGGAAATATTGGTAGTAAACCTAATCCCTCTCAAGGAACTTCCTCTATGGCTCCCAAAAATAGGTCTTTCACCTTCTGGATGTGAAACTGGTCATGAGAAGGGTCCCCTGAAGGGAGATGGGGCTGAAGAGTCAGAGGGAAAAATGGATAAAAGTTGGAGGGTGTAACCATGTTCAGAATTCAATGGTGTAATAGTATGTATGACTATACTGGACTGAAGGGTGCTAGGCATTCTAAAATCAAAAAAGGGAATGGATCTGGAGTCAAGACTGACATATCACTGTTTCTACACTTTCAAAAAACCTGTCTTGCCTCACTGGGCTAACTGTGAAAGTCCAACTGGGAGGCTGAGATACGAGGGAAGGATTGACATTACTTATAACTCTTTCCCTTTTTCTTGGGTCACCTGCCTGAGAAGTGCCACAAACCTGGGAGACTGTTCATGCCTACAGTGCTTCCTGGAAGTCAGAGGTTTGTAAAGGCCCAAGAACCAAAGGGTAGCCTTCAAGTCCTTGAAGTCTCAAGTCCATATGTTCAGATAATATGGAAGTGCCCTTAAAGGAGAGGTTTTGGACAGACTGCTAAACTAGGTGAGGAAGGCCAGAGGATTGGAGCCATGAAGATCATATCATGGTGTCAATTTCAAAAGGGACAGCCGTGTTAGTCTAGTTCAGTAAAAAAACAACAAGGAGTTGTGTGGCACTTTAAGACTAACAGATTTATTTTTTGCATGAGCTCTCGTGGGAGAAGATCCCACTTCCTCAGATGCTTCCTTTCTGTAAATTCACCTATCTTCGAAGCATCCGAGGAAGTGGGATCTTCTCCCACGAAAGCTCATGCAAAAAATAAATCTGTTAGTCTTAAAGTGCCACACAACTCCATATCATGGTGACCACTGAGGCCATAGTTCTGGCTGCTGAGTTGACTGCAACCAGAGTCATGGAGGTGAGTTCTGGTGACAGACTTGCCCTCCTCTAGGATAGCTGTGAACTCCCATCTTAGTTCCTGTGATCCTGTGGCAGAGAACTGTTAAATTTGGACAAAAAGATCCACATATTAAAATCATATCTCCACAGCAGAGCGCGGTGGTTAGAGATATGCAAGTAGGGGCTGTCTGTTGAATAAACCTTGAGATGAACCAATTCCATTTCTGAACGTCTTTATTTTGGGAGGAGGGGCGTTCTGTTGTCCTTCTCTGTTCTGGTCATTCAGTAGCGACACTACTAGGGACCCCAGGGACAGGAGATGCAACTGAAGGTGCTCAAATCTATGATTCTATGAAACCTGCTGGCTGGAACATAGTTTCTTCTTTGCCTTTTTTGATGTGGGGGTCAGAGAAGAAGGGGTCTCCAATAGCATCCTGACAGGCCACATTAGCACTTTGTTAACAGGTAAGGCCACTTGGAAGGGGCTACTGTGATTAGGATGTCAATTGGGCTGTGTGCTGACTCCTCAAGCTCCTCAACTTCCAGGATCAAGTTCACTGTGACACTTTTCAGGAGCTCCTGATGGGCTCTGAAGTTGTATTGTTGGAGCAGGTTACTAGGGCTTGCAATCACCCCATCCACAGATGATGAGGAGTACCCTGTAGAGGCAGGGCTCCCTCCTTCTCCTCTGTCATATCCATTTGGGACATTTCCTGGACATCAGCACTGGAACTGATACCAAAGTTCGAGTCTGATGCTGCATGGAAAGATGTCCACCTTTCTTACACCACCAAGTACAAGAAATGAGATGGGGCCCCCGTACAGGGGGAACCCCTGAGGATTCCAGCACTGACACTTTGAGCCACTGGCCTGGTGGCTAGGTGCTGCTAGAAGAGCTGGTAACAAAGTCCAGAAAATAGGTTGGGTACCAGTAGGTTCAGGGAGGAGTGAAGGATACTTCTTCAAACTCCAGTGATGTTTCTCTTATGGAGACCATAGTGGTACAGTACCCACTTCCACCTCTCAGTGGTAACAGGGAACCAAGAACTCGAGGCAGGACAGTGACCATTGCATCAACACCTTGGAGCACTTGCCATGGATGGTGCTGTGGTTAGTGCTGTAATGGATCTCACCACACCTTGCTCCTTTCTGTCACTACCTGCCTTGGTTGACAAGGGACCTTGAGGGGCAATATAACTGGGAGGGACAGCAAGTCCTTTGCCACCTGGAAAGCCACCAAGGTAGAAGGGACAAGCAGAAGACTGACACCACAGGTGCTCCCAGATGCTGTTAGCAAGTCACATACCAGACTCAGTGCTCTAGGCAGAGTCAGCAGTGTCAGCAGAGGCTGTTATGAGGACAAGTGGCACAGCACGGGTCTCATTACACTAACCCACTTCCTGATGGTCTCTCTTCTGACCCAGAGAATGCCCTCTCTCTGTGTGTTGTTTCTTAGGTCTTTTCCTCAGCATGGGGGATAGAGAATGGTTCTGGTAAGAGTACAGTGTCAGGGGAACACCTACAGCACAGATGTCAAGGCATCTGGTGCTGATTCACAGAGGCTTAGCTCCAAAGCTGGCATGGCAACATCCTCCACAAGAAAGGCCTTCAACCAAATGTCTATGTTCTCTTGTGTGACAGCTGAAATCCTTACAGATCTGAGCTTTTTCTGAACATTATACAGCTAGAGTATGGTGACACTGACATATTGTAAAAGTCATGCAGTTTGAAGACCAGAGACCACAGCATGCTGTGACCCTGGGACAAAAAGTCCCACAATAACAGGGACAGCAACTGCTAAAATATATGCTAATCACAATAACTGTACAGATAGTCCATTGCACTATGTAAGAAATCTTGCCACAGCAAGAAGCAACTATTCTGGGTGGTAAGAAGGAACTGAGTGGACATGGGACTGGTAACACCCCTCATATTGGCACATGAATGCACAGTAGGGACAGTTCTACAGATAGAACTGAGGGAGATATTTCCAGCACAGGGGACACTCACACCTAACACAAAAACGACATGAGCAAACATTTGAAGAAGAAACTAACTTGTAACAAACAAACAAACAAAAACATAATTTATTTTTATGTGGAAGTGAAATAGAACCAGCAAGTTGCAGTTGTTCTAAGTTGCAGTGAGAAGTAGGGAAGAGTTTTTTAGAGAATGGCTTCCAAAGTAGTAGTGAATTCACATACATTCACTTCACCAAAAGTTAGACAAGTGAGACAGTCAAGCTAACAATTTTAAAAATGCATACACACAATGGTCAGAACATTATTTCCTTTCATTCCTCAAATGACATCTCTTCCGCCCACACACAGTAAAGTCTTTAGTCTCCTGACATAGGCATTCAGGGCAGAAGAAGAAGTAATTCACATCGTGTATACAGTCAGCAAGTTCTACAGAAGCTTAAAGGACCCGATGAAGTAGTAGGAAACTACTCCTGGGAAATTAAAATGTTCATACAACTGCACATATTCAAATCACTCAATATTTGGCCTATCCTGATAGATAGATAGATAGATAGATAGATAGATAGATAGATAGATAGATAGATTTCTTTATTTTCACATACACAATTTATAACCCAGTCTTATGGCAATGTAATTTTAAAGTTAACGGTCTGATGCTGCAAGGTTCTGAGTACAGTCTAAGAAGCCTCAACTCTCATTAACTTCACTGTGAGCTGAGGGTACTCATAACCTCCCAGAATCAGTTTCTAAAAATATTATGAAATTATATCTTTGAAAAAACAGTAAAATATTGAAGCTTTCAACAAACTAATGAATCTCTCTCACATCCACAAATGAAATGGTGGTCTTAAACATCTTTCATCATATCTTGGCTCTCTGCACATTCAACATTAAAAAGTATCATTCTACCCAAGAAAAATTGTCTGCTCAGCTAGAATAAATCCTCACTAATCACAAGTTGCCAAACTGCATTAGCATCCAAATAGCAGACCTGTTACTATGGTAAACTCTTCCAGTGTGATGTGTGAGTGATCTCAATGTCTACTGGATTCTGGGAGGAGTCAATCTAGCCAGTGTGATCCACCTCTATTTGACAGAAATAAAGAAAAATTATACATACCGCAACTGTCTTTCAGCCTTCAGAGAGCATGCAGATTGTCTTTAAAAATGCCACAGGACTCCTTCTTTGTTTCAACTCAGGCATCATTTTTTCCAGGTTCAGATAATCATTTTCAGAACTCTTTGCAACCTAGCCAAAAGTATAAAATAGCCTACCAAGCTGCAAAAATATGCTTCCACTTATTTAACTCTAACTAGCTTTCAGTACAGGCAGCTGCCTTTCTATCATTGTCACAATTGCAATTAGTTGTACCTGTCTAGGACCATATAGCCTGGACCATCCCCTTAGCCTTGATCTGCTGCATGACTACACAGAGCACTGATTGTGTCCTAATAACCCAACATCTGCCTACTCACTTCTATTCAACTCCTATTAGTGCCAAATCTATCCAATTTTGCCTTTTTTGTTTTGCTTGTGTCTGAGTAACTTATCACAAATGCAATGAAACTTACTGTATGTAGTCTATTTACAATTATAAGAAATCACATACATTAAAGGTCACACCAATAACAACATGATGTACAGTTTAAATGTAAAATTACATTTCTAGAATTGATAATATTTGCATTTTTTATTGTGTGAATTAGGATATCTTAAGTCATCTGAAGCCCTTAGGTACAGAGTTTTGATTCAGTTGGTAAGCTAAGAGTCAATTAGTAATTAATGTTGACCCTAACCTCTCCCCATCATCCCTCAAAAGCTAATGAGGAAAGAGGAGTAGAAAATTATTATATGAATCTAACATGGCCTCCTCAGATATCCTGAGTGTCCGTGTTAAACAAAATCAATCACTGCCAAGGGTAAAGCATTGTAAATATCATATATGAACTTTATGCTACTACATAAATAAATAAAGATCCATTAGAGAATAAGTACTTAGGAATATTTTTTTTGCAAAAAAAGGTACTAAAATTTAATTATAATGTATGTCTATCTGTGAAGATTATCAAAGAGGTCTTTAAAAACAATGAGGAAAAAAGCTCTTAGGAATGAAGGAAAAAGATGAAACCAAGATGATCAACACAGCAAAAATTAATGTTTTGTTTTTGGTGGTTTTAAAACAATGAAAATAATTATACACAGTAATACCATGCAAAAGACCATTCCTATAAAAAAGATTTCTAGACTAGAATCATATTTCAATACTGCACTGTAACATATTGCAACAGTTTACACTGTAGATGTAAAATACAAGTATAATTTTCAATATAATTAACTTCAATTTTTGACCTACCAATGCACACAAATATCCAACTTGGAAGTATAGAAATTTTAAATCAGGGATATTTTTATTTGTTCTTAGTGGTATTCAACAGAAAGGGACTCAGTTTAATTCTTAATGAAATTGCCCTGTTTGAAATGGGTTTAGTACAAAGTGCATTAACAAAATTTTAATGCCCTGCAGCAAGAAGCACACAGACAGGTAGTGTGGGGCAGGTCTGCAGGGCTAGATTCACAACAGAGCTTGTTCAAACTAAATATTTGTGTAGACAAGCTCTTAGAGTTACAGGGCCAGACTGTTACTTTCTCATCCATAGCTGAATTAGTGGTCCAGACATAGAAATTTAGTACTAGACGTCACTGTCTGGAGTACAGAGCAAGCAGAATGCCTCCCAGCACTCTTGGGGTACGTCTACACTGAAAAGTTTTTTTGTTTTTTGTTTTTGTTTTTTTTTAAATAAGGAGGCTTATTTTGGGGGGAAAAAAAACCCAAAAAAACACTTTTTTGTGTCCATGGAGGCATTTAGTTATTTTGAAATAAGCATTTTAGTGTTTTGAAATAATGAAGCATTATTTCAAAATAACTAAACCTGCTTTTATTTAGAAAGAAGAATTCTTTCAAAATAGTTATTTAAAAAAAAAGCCATTCCAAGTAGTGGAATTGTTTTTTTTCTAAATAATGGAAAGGGATTCCTTGGCGGGGCCACGTTCCACCAGGGGAGGGATACCCCTGACAGAGTTCTCTTCCCTGCCGGGAAAGGAGAGCCCCGGTGGCTGGTTTCCCCTCTGGGGCAGCAGCTCACCAGGCGTTCCCTGTTCCTGGTAGGGAATGCAGCCCTGCTGGAGATTCCCTGCCTCTGGCAGGGAAAGGAGCCCCACAGGGGAATTCATCCCCGGTGGGGAAACAGTTCTGCTGGGGGATCTATTTTGAGTTAGAGACTCCAATGTAGACTCTCTAACTTGAAATACTAATAACTATTTTATTTTGAAATAGGAGTCTTGTGAAGATTCACTATTTTGAAATAATTATTTTGAATTAATTGCAACATAGTTATTTCAAAATAACTATTTCAAAATAACTTTGCCAGTGTAGACATAGCCTTGGTGAGCTCGGCAACAGACTACTATGACACCGTTTTAGAAGAAGATATAAAACCTCATCCTTCGAAGTTTAAACCAGTCTCCTGCTATCAGGAGCTGGAAGGTAACACCCAACATTTGCTCTTTGTGGAGATTCTTGTATCTTCCTCTGAGACCCATGGCACTGGCCAATGATGAAAATAGAGTACTGGACTAGGTGGACCACAGTTCTGACACATTGTGAAAATTTGAATGTTAGTAATAGAGAAACATTTATCTTCTCTCTAAACTAGCATTTCAGGATACCATTGTTAGCAGCAAAAATACACTCTAAATATTCCTATAGTTTTGCCCACTTTGAGGACAATACATTGCTGCCTGGTATGAATGTCAATAGGCAAAATGTCTGCATTTAAACTATTAATAAATTTGTCTCTGTTTAACATGCTTATCCTTATCACAGAGCCCCGAGTGCAGCATCAAGAGAAGAGTTGTAAACACTAACATAAGACAAGGAAATAGTCAACAGATCCTCTCACATGACTTACTTCCTAACTGCTAAGAATTAGGGCACTGAAAATTTTGTCTCCTACTTGCTTACTGAATTTGTAGAAGAACTCTAATACAATCAAATGTGGGTATATGATTTTGCTTCCCTCTCTCAAGTGCACAGCCACAAACACACACAGAATTATATGAGATTGCACTGGTCAACATTGCTTTTAGAACAAACACTAAATTCAACACAATATTTCACATATATATCCAGTGTATCTCTTCCCTTTGATCAGTCTCCTGTTTCTTCCAATTTAAAATGGCTGAAATATGGTTGTACACAGGCAACATATTCTGTTGACAATACAGATGGCTATACTGAATTGCCAGATATTGTTAAAGCAATACTAATGATCATTTCCTTACCAAATTTGATCTACAGTAAGAGTCTGTAGATCTCCAGAATGGTAAAAAAAAAAAAAAAAGAAAAAAAAAAGAAAAAGAAAATTATGGAGCACTCACTGAGTTCTAATATCACTGCTCCTACAGTTACTAATATGAAATTACTCCACAACAAGTACATACAGTCATTTCTTCCAACGGGGAACCATCAACACAAGCTGCAGAACAGAGAGAACACTGGTGCCTTTTTCAAGCTGTTAGCAGTCTGCCATGCTTAGAGAAGAATGATTGGAAATGAGTATATCAGACTTCCTCATGCTAGTCAAATAACTCAAGGAAAAGCTTTGTTCTTTATACATCACTGAGACAAAATCCTGAGTTGTGCTTATTTATATTTAAGACAGCTTCCAGTTTTCTAGAATCTGAAGCATATACTTTCATTTCTTAGTAAAGCACACTAGGTAATATACCAGTAGAAATTAGAACTGACTTTGGTAATCAGTTCAGGAGCTGCAGAGATTGCTCTTGGTACAGGTTCTTTTGACGTCTAAGAGCCCTTTAATTTCTTAGTCTCATTGCCAAATGAGTGACATCAGAATTCAGTCCTTCCAGGGAGAGGGAGTATAACAAAATATGCTGTGAAACAACATTCAAGGCCAAACAATAAGTAAACAATAGTCTGATACCACTACCAGAATGGGTTTTGAATGTATTTTGCTAAATTTGAAGTATGTTAGTCTATTAGAAGTCCATTAGTGGAGATGGACACTGATTTGGGCAAAGTACTAATTTGAGCATTCTGGGTTGGTTCTTGGTTCAGACAGTTATTGCTTAAATCAGAACAATTGAAATCAGAGTTCAGAAACTAAAATAATTCAAGAAGTCCTTAGTTCTTAGGGCTTCCATATACCTCTTCCTCCCATTTACCCTAGGAGGTTCTTAGTCTTTTAGAGGTAGTTTTGCAGGGAGATGTTGGGATTGAAGTTCCAAACTCTTCTCTCTTTACTCTTTACTCTGTCTTTCACTCTTTCCTGTTTGTGACAGTCTGTCTCCCAGATCCAGTCTGGTGTGACACACTGATTCCCACTCTTGAACCTCAATTCTTCCTGCCTTGCAAAGTGACCCCTCACTCCTGAGTCAATCCACTCTGGCCTCTGGCATGCAACCAGTACTAAGCAGAGGGTGTATGCCCTCTGGCTACTCGAGGGACAGTCCCCAAACAAGCACAATCAGCCACCATAGGAGCCATTGTCTTCAGAGATTGGGACCCACTCCCAACCACCATACACTCAAGTCCATCCATTTAACAAAGAAATAGAGTGTGCCCAGCCCTCTTCACTCACACCCTCTAAAGATCACATAGCTTTAGATAAAACAACTACTAGTTTATTGATCAGATTATAATTCTAAGTGAGAATATGGCCAATCGTAGCACAATCACAATATAAATGAGTCAGGAGAGACCACAAGAAAATAAAAGGTAAAGCATGCATACTACCCTCATATCTCTAATTAAACTGACCTCGTAGTCCCAGTTCATTCTCAAGGTGGTCGGCTATCAGATGTTTGTACAGCCAGTTTCTACCTGTGAGCAGGCAGGATTGTGCTTGATGTTGTTTCAAGATGGAGAGAACCAATGTTCCCTCTAAGGGGAGAGAGCAGCTGAGCAACTCCTGTTGCTCGCTGTGCTCCCCCCCCCACGAGGCCCACTGTGCAGCCCCTCCCCCCGCTCCCGCTCGCCCCCCCACTCCCGACAGCCCCCTCCCAGTCCTGCTAGCCCCCCCCAGCATTGCCCCCCCACCCCCAGCATCACCCCCCCAGCCCTGGCATCACCCCCGTGCTCCTGCTAGGCCCCCCGTGTCCCGGCATCGCCCCCCCTGGCCCCAGCATCACCCTTCCACTCCCACTTGCCCCCCCCGGCCCCACCCTTGCCCCCCTGGCCACAAAATACCCTGCCCCCGCTCGCCCCCCCCCTCCAGCCCCCACAAACTTACCTCCAGGCTGGACTGGAGGGGCAAGGCCCAGCCCTAACTCCTGGGCCAGAGAAACTCTACAGAGCATGCTTAGATTTTCTTGGCATGCTCTGTTAGAGCTTTTCTGGGCGGGAGTTTTCAAAACTCCCTGCTCCACAGGAGCTCCCTTGAAGGACTCTGGCTGCCGGCAGTGCACTGCCGGCTGCCTTCCCTGCGCTGGCAGCTGCGGCGGGCTGTGCTGCAGCGTGCCAGCGCAGCTTACAGGGAACATTGGAGAGAACTCTGTCTTCTACCCCCCTGAGCCATGCTAAACATGCTACACATCTGTCCACATGCATGAAGTTGTAGGAAACACAATATCATACTAATCATGTAGAATAGGTTATGAGCATCCATAAAGAAATCTTGTATGGCATAACTGACATAAAAAACATACAATCCCAGTATATAAGGGAACAGAAAAATCATACAGATCATAACCCCGGGAGCACAGAAGTGCATCATGTGACACTCTTGCCTTCATTAGTTGCAGCAGCTAGAGGGAGAGGGTGTCCCACCACAACTGACTCCTCTCAGACCTGAGAAAGTGGAAGGAGCTGGTTTTGCTGGTTGTTGGCATGGAGGGTTCTTAATCTCTTCCTGCCCATGTTTTTAAACCCCATTACAAAACACCAAAGGTTGCTCATCTGTTAGAGGTTTGCATAGTACTAACTAGTGTTTTTCTGACTACGGCTCTTGCTTGGTCTTGACCTTCAGTGCTTTTGAACTAATTATTGAAGATCCAGGGTACAAGTTGACATCTTTGCTTAAGGGGAAACTTTTACTTCACAAGCAATCCTAATAAAACCAATGGGACTGCTCAGAGTATAAAAAGGGAAAACAGGCCATTAGTTCACAGCAATTACCTAAATGATTCTCTTTCAAAACATCTTACCATTAGAGTATCTTCTTTCTAGTATAGGAAGCTGTGATGGTGTTTACTCCCATCACCTGTTAGACAAGGGGCTGAAAGTCCATTAGTGCACCTGTGATTGATTGATTGATTGATTCATTGATTCATTGATTGATTGAATCAAATCCTGGCCAGAGAGGGCAGAACTCAGTAAGAATCATTAGGCACCTGGACCTTATAAAGAACTTTATGGAAAGCAGGACTCTCCTGTGGAGAGTGCAGGGGGAGCCCTGAGATAGGGTCTGTGAGCATAAGTGGAGCTTTAGGAAGTGGGAGAGGGGGAGTTTACTTCACCAGAGGAACAGAAACTATGAAGACCTACAAAGAACCCAGAGACTTGAGAACCACATGGAGACTGTGTGAAACATAGCTGTAGAGAAGCAACACATGGGAGTCAATGTTAGGAAGCAGTCAAGGGAAACAGCAGCATGTCTGAAGCAGACCTGACTGCTTAACAGAGGGCCCCTGTGTCAGCACACAGAGACGCCACCAGCCCCTCATGAAGAAATATCCAAGACCAGTGGAAATTATACTGAGCCTATGGTGCGGCTGAAGAGTGATCTGAAAAGGACAACATAAGGAATCGCTCCACTCTTTGGGCTAGGCTTTTTTGTGATGAGATGTTTGTGAACTTTCTGATCAATCTCCTTATTACCCCAAAAGTGGACTGAAATTTATATGACTTAGTCTGAGACCCACACCATGGAAAACCCAGTTAGAGGCAGATGGCACTGAGGTATCATTTCGCCCTGACCCAACTGAATGCAGTGGGTGGTGAATACACTGCACTACGCTATAAAGGCAAAGGGTCAAGCAAATGACTCAGGTTCTTAAGATCAGCTATGAAAGTCAAACTTTCCAATAACAAAGGTGGCTAAAAGATATTTTATGTGTCCTCAGAGAGAAAGCTGGTGTTGTGTTGTTTTGTTTTGTCGGGAGGGAGGGAGGGAGGGAGAAGCAATGAGGACTATGTATCCAAAAGTCAACAGGAAACCTTAATGGACAAAAAGAGCCCAAACATTCTACAGCTGCCTATGCCCTCTCTCAGTGTAAGGGAAGGGGAAAAAATATCCTGTCTTATATTTCACTGTCACATTACTAAAACAATGGTACTTTGCTAAAAACCAGAAGAACGAACAACTCACGATGAAGATTACATCTCTGAAAATTCATGAACTGGCCAGCAGAATGATTCAATAGCAATGTCCCCAACACTTTTCCAAGAAACTGAATATACTCGTATCACAACAAAATTCAACCTCTGCCTGCCCAAGCAGCAAGAATACTGTTTGTGTTCTTGAGACTGAGCCACCTCAGCAATTCCCAGAACCATTTATTTTCAAGTGAAACATTTATTTGTCAGCATCAAATATATTCATGAGCAGGAGACTATGGACAAGAAACAGTACTTGGAGCATCTTTCGTGTGTTTTCTACTTTAAGGGGAAATTATATTTATGCTGAAACCAGATGGATATTGTTTGTCATGGTGCCAGGTAAGTCTTCTCATATTGCTGAAAATATGCAGAGAGTACAACAACTCACTAATCACATGCTTCACTGACTACTCGAAAGCATTTGATATTGTCTGACAAGCCCATCTTTAGAGGATATTGGCCGACAAGCATCTCATTGAACTTATTACACTTATTTTCCCACCAATAGCAGTCATACTAAGAACAAGTGACAATCAATGGTTTTACACTGTGAAGTGTATGAGACAAGGGTGTATTTTGTTATAAGCCTCTAACATATACACAGAATTTATTATGAAACATGATTTGGGAGAATCTGACAAACCAGAAAAGCTTGGATTTCCATTGGTGGACCTCACCATTGCCAAAGACATGGTGACTCTGTAACAGCTATAATGCAATGCAACAAATGTCTAAGTTTGTAAGAAAGAGTGAGGAAAATAAACTATTCCTGAAGATGATGAAACAAAATGCATAGTCAGCTAACAAAAAACATGTTTAAGCAGACATTGTGATTAACATACAAGCTAGAGAGACGGTAAATTAAAATAATCATCCAGAATTACATATATCCAACCACTACAACTGTTTCAAATAATCAGAAAACTCAAGTGATGATTTGTTCATGTACGACCTCTCCTAAGAAAGTATGGAAATAAGCATACTATCTCAAAAGGTGCAACTTGTTAAAAGACTGATTTTTTTCTTTTTCCAAATGAAGATAATGCTTCTGACAAGAGAAAAATGGAAACTATGGAAAGATGATACCGGCAATCGCCCTTGCATACATCATGGGCCAATAAAATAAAATAAAATAAAATAAAATAAAATAAAGCCCATGTTAGAAATTGTCTTGCATGTTGACAAGTTCCAGAGGGGTAGCCGTGTTAGCCTAGTTCAACAAAACAAACAAGGAGTGCTGTGGCACTTTTAAAGACTAACAGATTTATTTATCAAATGAGCTTTCATGGAGGAAGTCCTATTCTGTCAGATGCTTAAAAATGGAAAACTTACAGAATGGGAAGAAAAGACAAACTCAATGAACTTACCTGATCCTGTCACTTAAGGTTTACTGAACTTATTTTTCCTTCCCATTCTGTAGTTTTTCCATTTTCAAATATCTGACAAAGTGGGACTTCTCCTCAAGAGCTTATGCGATAAATTAATTAGTTAGTCAAAAACAAACAGATGTACTTTGGTTACATTAGGCAAAGGAAATAGCTTTGAGAAAGTTGATAGGAAGGAATGGTGGAGGGTCATCATAGTACAGAGAGAATCAGTGGGGAGTTAAATGGATGGTGTGCAACAGATCACTGCAAGTTCAGATGCTGAGTGCTTGAAGACAGCAATGGAACATAAAGGCTTCTGAAACTTCTGCTGATGTATTCAATATTCAGACATGAATAAATGGCTTTATTTACAATAACCTACTCTTTCTGGATGCATAAAGATAATGATCGAGGATACCGACAGCAAAACTAGGAGTCATTCTAATTCCTCCCACCAATTTCACAGATAACTGGAGACATTTCTATTTTTATCAGGTGAAAATGAGCTACCTCACAAGTCCAGAAGTTGAGCTCACGTAACATATGGCTTCCTTACCTGTCTCAGCAATATTTGTGAATGAGTCTAATTTTAACATGCAAAACATATTTACTTCACAAAACCTACCTCTTTACTCTCACATTGGGTAATTGCATATAATGTTGAATTACCCAATTTTCTAACAAATATTTGCAAAATTTGCATGAATAGATAAGGTAGACTACTAAAACTTCATCCCTCAGGTATGCAGTGAATCCATATTATGTTACTGGGAAGAAAATTATTGGAGATGGAGTCTCACAATCCAGGATGGAGATAGCCAAGAAAATGAACTGATGAGCTACAGACTATCAACATCAGTGAAAGCAAAATATCAAAATGGATTGCATGTGAAGCTCTATATTTAGTTAAGTGAGTAGGCACTGAAATCCCTTTAAGTGGTCTTCTTTGACAGTCAATGGGTGAGATCAAACTCTGATGTACTGATATGCAAAATTTTTATTTGGGGACTCAAACTAGTCTGTGAGTCATTTTTCAAAGGCAATCTTTGTTATCCCCATATAGAAGCATCTTTCTTTTGTTGTTAACAGAGTCTAGATCAAAACATGGCAATGTCATCTATTTTTAACAGGCATTATGTTTTATTTCTTTTAATTGCAATATAAATGCTTCCTAATAAGGTTACCTCAGCAAGCTTACAACAAAGACTGCACCACTGCTTCTGTTTTACTTAGCTGTAACAAAGCAGTTCATTTGCTTCACAAAATGATGTCAAAGTGAAATATTTTCATGCCTTCCTCTATATCAGCATTTTTGCAAGCTGTAGGCTCTACACAAGTTACTGCATCTTCAGTGAATCATATATAATGATCATTTTAATGAAAGAAGAAATACTATGTATGTAAGGCGCATACAGAGATTCTTTTTCAATAATATCACTGCCACTTTTTTCAAGAATGCTAGCTTTCATGGTGAAGTGGTCACATCAGTCTCAGTGGCCTTAAACCTTTGACTCCAGATTACAGAAACTGCACTTCTGGTATCAAAAAGAAATTAAACAAACAAAGAAAAACCTCATTCTATATATCTTGTGGGTTTCAGCATAATTCAAATTAAAATACACAATCTATGAGTTCAATGCTATTAACATCTCGCCTGCATTACCTGACTAAATCAGAAATGAAGATCCTAAAAAAAGAAAAATAACTGCTGCTTCACTGTCTTTTGGAGGAAAAAAAAGTATAAACTGTTAATGAGTAATTCTTGGTTGTGAGGATTTTGATCATATCACAAAACAAACTGATTTGTAGGTTAGCACATACATATAATAATGTTAGATACACATAAGCTTTATTATTTGAATAAACAATTAAACATGGTAACTTTTGTGCGGTTAGGTACTGATTGAATGGATCTTTGCCTCTTACCATCCACACAGGCTGGTCTTGCTCTTGTTGTACCGGCAATCTGTCCTTTTTTACATGCACAGCGAGCTGTTTGTCGGGCTATAGTCCTTCGGGGCTGACTGCTATCTCTGTCCAAAGTAACAATCTCACATGTACCTGCAGCCAGTTGACCTGGAAAAAGAACCAGCAACAGGTACCAGAGTCACTGAATGCACAACAGGCAATCTATTAGAGCTGAATAGAGTCATGGCCCAATGTTACAGCAGAAACTGTGCAACGAATGCGAAGCCAGCTGATGGATATCATAAAATGGAGATGCCATACTATTTTTCTTTGTGGTAGATGTGTGAAAACCTTGAAAACTGTTTCTGTCAGAAAATGGTTATTGTTCTATAAAAGCAGGAGAACTAAGGTCAAATGGATTACTTTTATGTTAGTTGGTGTAACGGAACAATCCAATTTTGCAGCGCTGAAATTAAACGTGGCACTACCTATATAAGTGTAGAAAACAACTGTTTGAAAATACAGACAGGAAAGAAGATCAGAAAATATCCACACACAGTGCCTTTTCCATGAATGTAAATCTTAATAACAGGATTTTTTCACTGAAAGATAGGTTTCTTAACAAGCATTTGCAAGTTTGAGCAGATTTTTCAATCTCTTAGTTTAACTTCCATTGTACTAGAATAAAATAAAAAAGTATTTGCATATATATTTCCTATTAGATATCAGTCTGTGATCATTTTATGCACTAATCATGCCATCAACTTGCAAATCAAGATTTAATGATCAAATAGCATATATGTATCTAAATATAGAAGTATATGATGTCATCTATACATGTGGTATTTGAGAGAGAGACAGACAGACAGATGACATACTTCTGTATTTAGAAACATATACAGTCTATCGGGCCATTAAGTCTTGATGTGGTTTACAAATTGATGATATATGTAAGTTTCCTTAATCAATGTTTTTTTCTCCAGAAATACTAAAGAAAAAAAAATCCAGTTTGATTCTGGGTTTCAGGATAAATGTTCTAGGATAAATACAGAAATTTACAGAAAATGTTTTGGGGTGAAGTTATGCCAAAAAGCTAATTTTGAAAGTTTAAAATGTCTTATTATTTTTTAAAATGTTGATAAGCCATGTGATGTGCCTCTGCAAAATAGATCAGTATATTGCTGGATCATCCAAAACCCTCACTCTTTGAGGCTGAATTACTCTGCTCCTCTCTGTGAACCTCCACTCCTGAGTCAGCTTGCACATAGCTTACAGTAGGCAAGCTGCTCCCAGTTAAGTGAGTAAATTCTTTTGGTCAGCCAATCTTGGGACAATGCACTTGTATGAGCCCAGCCAACACTCTAGCCCTTAGATGCTACCATAGGAACTGACATCTTATAAGGTTCAGTGCTGTCCACTGGAAGCTTACCACTTTATCAAAGATATTGATAGGCAACAGCCTTGTCACTTCAAAAGCAGTCTTAACACACCTTAAACCTAACACACTGTTTTAGATAAAAGAAACAGACTTATTAAGTACAGAAAGATTTTAGGCAATTGGAAGTCAGAGAAAAAGGCATCACATTTCCTCAAGATGAAACAAAAAGCAATTTGCATACTAAACCAAACTTCACACTTTCAGCAAGGTTACATACTCTCATGACTCTCACCAGAGGCTGGTTTGGTCCCTGTGATAACACTTCCATTGTATGATCCTGTTTGTAAATGGAGTGTAAGAGGATCTACAACCCCATTCAGGACTTCGGCAGGAGGGGGAGCAGAACTTTCCTTACCTGCAGACAAACAGAACTGCCATACCCATACTTCTTGCTCAGCTACAAGAGCTATAAATCCTGGAGACAGACAGTCTCAGCTGAACCTTGTGAAGGAGGCAAAACCAAGTATAAAGGAGGAGGAGCATCTGCATGTGTGGCAGAGAAGCTTAAGACTATAGATCAGGGACAGCTCTGGTAAGGCAGATTCCCCAAGCTTTTTAGGCTATGTCTACACCTATTTATTTAGTTTGGACTCGGAAGTCCAAATTAAATAAAAAACAACATGTTGCTGTGTGGCACTTTAAGACTAACAGATTTATTTTTTGCATGAGCTTTGGTGGGAGAAGATCCCACTTCCTCAGATGCTTTGAAGATGGGTGAACTTACAAAAAGGAATGAAACTAAATGCAAGGGGGTGTAAAACATAGGATCAGGTCATACAGTAACAGCAAATCAGAGCAGTTTTCAGGTTCAAACCATGGTAAGCCTACAGTCAAATTACCCTTTCTATTGGGAAAAGAACCCATAGTCTCGATTAAGTCCTGCTTTCACAGAATTTAGCTAGCATATTAATTTGAGTTCAGCTGTTTCTCTTTGAAGTCTTGATGTCCCAGCTACATCTCTAACGACAGTTGTTAACAAATCAGTCATCGAGTGATTAGGAAGATGGAAGTACTCAGCAACTGGTTTCTTTGTTTTTTGATTTCTGATATCAGCTCTGTGCTCATTCAGTCTCTTAAAGAGCAATTGTCCTGTTTGTCCAATATATAAGGTGTTGGGGCATTTCTTGCACATGATGACATAGACCACATTAGTAGATGAGCAGGTAAATGAGCCTTTGACGGAGTAGCAGGCTTGATTAGGACCTATGATGGTATCCGTTGTGTAGATATGTGGGCAGACTTGGCAGCGTGGTTTGTTGCAGGGGTGTGTGCTTAATTCAAAGGTTTCTGTTGTTAGATCTGTAGCTGCTGGTGAGAATCTGTTTAAGATTAGGGGGCTGCCTATAAGCAAGGAGGGGTCTGTCTCCTAATGCTTGAGAGAGAGAGGGATGGCCCCACAATATGCCAACATCTTTATGGGCAACTTAGAACAACGTTTCCTCAAGTCTCATCCCAAAACACCTCTTCTTTACCTGCGCTAAAACTGATGACATCTTTATCATCTGGACACATGGCAGGGATGCTCTTGAAAATTTTCACAGAGATTTCAATAATTTCCACATCACCATCAAATTGAGCCTGGAACACTCCACACAGGAGTCACAGGAGTCACTTTCTTGACACTACAGTACAAATCAGGGATAGACACATCAACACCTCCCTGTATTGAAAACCTACTGATTGGTATAGTTACCTACATCCCTCGAGCTTCCCTATGAAACACACCACACGATCCATTGTCTACAGCCAAGCCCTAAGATATAACCACATCTGCTCTGATCCCTCAGACAGAGACAGACATCTTGAGGATCTCTATCAAGCATTCTTGAAACTACAGTAGCCACCTGGGGAAGTAAAAAAACAAATTGACAGAGCTAGACAGGTTCCCCAAAGTCATCTGCTACAGGAGAGACCCAAGAAAGAATGCAGCAGAACACCACTAGTCACCACATACAACCCCAAGTCAGACCTCTGCAACAGATCATTAAGGACCTACAGCCTATTCTAAAAGATAATCCCTCTCTCTCTCAAGTGTTAGGAGACAGACCCCTCCTTGCTTATAGGCAGCCCCCTAATCTTAAACAGATTCTCACCAGCAACTACAGATCTAACAACAGAAACCTTTGAAGCAGGCACACACCCCTGCAACAAACCACGCTGCCAAGTCTGCCCACATATCTGCACAACGGATACCATCATAGGTCCTAATCAAGCCTGCTACTCCGTCAAAGGCTCATTTACCTGCTCATCTACTAATGTGGTCTATGTCATCATGTGCAAGAAATGCCCCAACACCTTATATATTGGACAAACAGGACAATTGCTCTTTAAGAGACTGAATGAGCACAGAGCTGATATCAGAAATCAAAAAACAAAGAAACCAGTTGCTGAGTACTTCCATCTTCCTAATCACTCGATGACTGATTTGTTAACAACTGTCGTTAGAGATGTAGCTGGGACATCAAGACTTCAAAGAGAAACAGCTGAACTCAAATTAATATGCTAGCTAAATTCTGTGAAAGCAGGACTTAATCGAGACTATGGGTTCTTTTCCCAATAGAAAGGGTAATTTGACTGTAGGCTTACCATGGTTTGAACCTGAAAACTGCTCTGATTTGCTGTTACTGTATGACCTGATCCTATGTTTTACACCCCCTTGCATTTAGTTTCATTCCCTTCTGTAAGTTCACCCATCTTTGAAGCATCTGAGGAAGTGGGATCTTCTCCCACCAAAGCTCATGCAAAAAATAAATCTGTTAGTCTTAAAGTGCCACACAACTCCATGTTGTTTTTTTACTGGACTAGACTAACATGTCTATCCCTTTTGAAACTGACAAATTAAATAAGTCTAAGTTTAGTTTGAATTACTCTGGGGTTAGTTTGGACTAATAATGGCTTTTTAGTTTGAGCTTTTAGCTACATGGCTTAGTTCAAACTAAAAAGTTAGTTTGAACTAGTCAGAGCGGCTAGTTTGAATTAACCGATTAGTTTGTACTTGTTAAGTTTGAGCTAGCACAACTACATTGTGTTAGTTCAAAGTTACTGTGCAAACTAACTAGTTCAAACTAAGTTTGAATGAAGCAATTGCTTAGTTTGAACTTGGCATAGCCTAGTGTAGACCTGTTCCAAATTAGTCCATACTAAATTTGCTTAATCCACATTAATTGGCCAGTGTAGACATAGTGTTAATGGGGCAACTCTATCCTGACAAACACAGAAAGGACAATAGCCCCAGAGGCTGCCTCTTTGATTTAGGGGCACAACCAGCAGCAGGGACCCAGCAAAGAGTTTAACACAAACTCCAAAGGGAACCTATGACAAGTAGAGGAAAAGTAGATAGAACAGAATGAGAATGGCAGAATTCCTCTCCTTTTAAAATGTCCCTACGTCCCTTTGAGTTTTCGTCCATCTCCCTCATCCCAACCTGCAAAGTCAGGTGACGGTGTCTCTGCAAGATTTCCTCCATGTATTAAGTCCCATGGTCCTTTGTGAGATTCCTTTGTTGACACCTGGGCTATTCCTTGTTCTTGGAAAACCAAGCTGGGTTGTTCTATACAAGTCTTAATAAGGTGTGAATTGCTCAACAGCTCTGTAGAGTTCCACCTAGATGTGTCTCCAGTCCTAAACTCCAGCACTCTAAGTTCAGAAGGAACCAAAATAATCATCTAGTCTGCCCTTCTGCACAATGCAGACCACAGAACCTCACCCACCTACTCCTGAAATAAACCTCTAATCTATTACTGAGTAATTAAAGTCCATAAATCACTGATTAAAATACAGAGAGTCCACCAGCAAAATGCTCTGGAGTAGAAGCTGCACCAGCCAGTCCCACCCTTTCCCCCCGGCAAAGAGAACAGGCACTGGCCCACCCCACCTGTGAGGTAGACCAGCCAGCCCAGGTCAAGGTAGTGTAAGAGCACAGAGCCTGGTCTCTGCCTCCAGGGCTCCACCCTGCCTTCTCAGCATCGGTAGGACAGGAGCACTCTGAGTCTTCCTGCCCTGCTGGCACAGAGTGTGTGTGTGTGGAGGGGGTGGAGGAATGCTGGATTATAGCAAGGGTTTTAGGGGCTGCAGTCCAGGGTCTCCCTTTTGGCCAGGGCCCAGCTTCAGCCCCTTTAGCACCAGCAATAATCTGGCCCGGGTCTTTGCAACATATTATTATAAATACTATAAAAAACAATACCGTAAGTTTTTTTCATTTCTAGCATTTAACAAAGTGGGATTCCCCCAATAAAGCTCATGTGATAAATAAAATTGTTAGTCTTTAAAAGTGCCACAGGACTCCTTTTTTAATATAAAAACAATGTTCAGTATGACATGAACATTCTAAAAACTTCTCACCTGACCTACTTTGCATAAAACAAGCAAGCAAAAAAATTACACCATGAGGGTGATCATGAATGATATACAATCACACCACAAGGATGGACACAGTGTTTCACAACATTACACTAGTAAAGGAACATGTTAATTTTTGAAAGCGAGACAGATACTTTATGGCTATTACAGTAGTTAATAAAGTCAAAAAAAGAGACTATCATTTGTCATTGGTGGCATAATATATCTTTTATATACTGTACAAGAAAGCACTTTCATTTTGGTTTGTACCTGCGAGCAATCAGTTTCAACCACTTACATGAACATTTGCAAAAATGTGTATGAAATACATAAGATAACTCCATCTAGTTCTCCGAATACATGAGAGGGAATACATGACAATATGGAGATAACAAATTGGGCTGCAAAATTTCACTAATATTTCTAGTAAGTGGTTTCAGGACTACTGAAAGCCTAAATGTTTTTTGTGGATCTTATGATATAAGGCGTACATTTGAACAAGGAGTTAAAGATATCTGATTGTTGATTACCACAGTTCCATAAAATACAACTCTTATTTCACATAAAGCTACCTATAAAACAAAGATAATTTAGATGAAGTAAAGTTTAAATTATTAAAATAATTTTCCTCTTTTTCTACATGTAATACAATTTTCACCCAGTAGATTTTTGCCTTAATGTTTCTCTGCTTATGTTTCATGAACACTCCCCTAGGAAGCATGAGTAAGATTTCTGAAATTGTCAGAGGAGAAAAAATATTGATGGGTCTCATCCAAACACTGGGATCTATTTCCCAATGAATTTCTCAAATTTTAAATTGCTCAGGCTTCATGATTTCAATGAATTCTACCAGGATAAAAGTAGAAAAACACAAGACTGAATCAGGAACATAACATTGTACAAACTATTACATATATTTCTGTATCTGTATTAATATATTTAAAGGCCTTCCAAAGCTCCCATCACTATGTTATTTAATGCCTCCTAGGTAAATTAGAATTTCATGATAAGATCTTGCTGTCAGGGGTGTGTGGCCTCCCCCTGGTCTGACAAGGAAAGACTGCCATCCACCCTTAGCTATGATGTGCTGGGAAAGCAACGTCTGCCCTGCCAGAAGCAGAAGGGTGAAACAGGAAAAGGAAGTATAAAAATTGGACCCTCCATCTGACTGGAGGAACCTACTGGTGGAGGAGGATTTCCCTGGCCTACTGCCATAGTTGGAACCTGGAGAGGACTTGTTCAATCCACCAGAGATGCCCAGCAACCTGTGAGAGGTGGATTTTTCCACCCCTCCTTATTTTTCTTTTTGCTATGGCCAAACTCTCATCTCAGATGGAATGTAGCTTGTTAGGCCCCTAATTGGGAAAAGAAACAATTAGGTGGTGTTATCTCCTAACTGCAGACAGTAATGAGTTTTCAGAAGCTTGTTGTCAGTATCTAAGCAGGTTTGAACCAGACCTCAAGGAAGTGATAAGATAATCTGTAGCTAGCAGCTGCAGGACTCATGAGCTCATCTGCTGACCAAGGTCAGTAAGTTTCCATGCCAACAAGTGATGTGCAAATTTTTGGGGGTCCAAGACATAAAACCGGGGTTTTGGTCTAGGCACAGTGGAGAGATGATAGGTTGGTAGCTTGTTGTGTCGCCCCGGGACCTGGCCAACCCCAGGCCTCTCCCCACTCTTCACAAAGAAGAGTGTTAAACCCCTTGACTGATAACCAAGGAAGCCTGCAGGTTTTTATTTATTTTTTGGGGGGGGATCTTTTTTCTTTTTCTTTTTGAATTCTTTTACTAAGTATTCAATTTTCACCTGTTCACCCTCGAGTGGGAGGTGGGTCGTAGCCCTCAGGCATTCCGAAGAGGGTAGCAGGGGGTGTTCAACCACTGCAGCTGGTCTCGGTGGGCTCTGGATTTGAAGGCCACAGGCAGGAGACCATAGGCTGCCCTGTTGGTCGTGCTGTTTTTAACGCCGGGCTGTTCTAACACTTTTTGCTATCTCTCTCTCTTTCTCAAGGAAAGAGGTCTGCTGTTTCTCACTCCGTAGATAACATCCAGATGTAGTAAATATAATCGGGTTAAATTTGGAACCTAAATTGGGAATGTTTTTAAGTGAGTGGGTGCGTGTGTATCACTGTTTTAATTTTACTAATTTTATAAATTAAAGATAAACTGGTGTTTGTTATTACTAACCCTTCTCCCACAATCCAGCCTGGGCAGCAGCAGTAGTGTGAAAGAAAGCAAGAAAGGAAAAAATCCACTTGTATTCCCTGCCAGGCACCCCAGCTGACCTTTGTAACTCCTAGCCGCAAACAGCCCATGGCTAGCCTCCCTGGGCCGTGACCCATGGTGTCTGGAGAGCAAGGGGGAGAAACAAGGTGTTTATGCTGTCCTGGGCTGCATCTCTTGTACTGGTGTGTGTGTGTGAATTGGACAAGGTCCCTCGCCCACGGATTGTGCTCTTTTTCTGTCCTCCATGAACCCTAACACACTAAACTGTACCAACCAAGACTGGCATCGTGGTTTTACCTCGGGCCTGGGCACTGGAACTGGGGTGGGGGTAGTGGTAGTGTTAGTCCTCTATTTTTTGTATATTGGACTGTTAATTTGTACTTGGAGAATTTTCAGACGTCTTAAGGAAATAGAGTTGTAAAAGTATATCTTGTATGGGGAGCTGGGATAAGTGTGATTTAGTAGGGGTTGTAAGTTTTTCTTAGTTTTTGTAATAGAAATACTAGTAATCTGTTTAGCTTAGCTTAGCTTAGCGTGTGTGTGTGTGTGTGTGTATATATATATATCCAGTCACCTGACTCCTGGATATGGATCCAGGTGACTGGATAGCATAGTGTTTAGACGCCCCCCCCCCCTTGATACAGGAGACTGGGGTTCAAATACTGGTTAGTACCTACCTACCTTTCCAGTAGGGGTCCTTGGGCAAAAGACCCCATTTAACACCTCACTTGCCTACCTTAAATATGAGAGTGACACAAACTAGGAGAGTCATGCCGGCTTGGATGTCACCCGGATTAACAAGGTCTGCGCCAGATGTTGGGGAACCAGGACAATCTGACGATAAGTGGGCTACTGGAACAAACCATACATGGATGAGACAAGAGAACCTGGAATTGATGGAATGCTACTACAACAGTAGACCTAATGAGAGGGGATATACGAAATGTATGAGGGAACTATGGATGGACAAAGACCTACATCCACACTAACCGAGAAACAGCTAGTTACCCAATGCTTCAGCATAGTAAAGAGGAAGCTGCTCTCACAACTTGAGATAGACCAACTCCACATTACATGCCAGACTCAACAAGAAGACCCAGAAGTACAACTAGATGTGCAGCCAACACCTGAAGTGGGAACTTCACTGCCACCCCCTCCATTACAGAACACAGCAGCTGATATGAGGCATAAGGTCATGGATAAAGTAGCAACAGTCAACCCTCGAGACCGATTACCAAGGCTCGGGGGAGAAGTAGCATCAGCTAGTATGCTAGAAGATGCCAATAGAGCCCTAAAGACAAATTCCTACTACCACCATAACTCAAACCAATGAACTGGTATACGCTACAGCCTCTGTAATCCTGGAAATGCTTGGCTACACAATCAAGAAGAACAGCAGTACATACCCCCCCTGGAAAATGAGGTTGGAGTACAAGATCAAGGCAACTCGGAGAGAAGTTAGTCAGCTGGTGGAACTACAGAAGGGTGTAAAGATTAAGGATAAGACTCGGCTACCGAAAAAATACAAGGGCCTGACTCCATCTGAAGCCCTCGAGACTGCTAAACAAAGGCTCACAGCACTGGATACCAGGCTCAGGAGATACACTAGAGCAGCAGAGGCAAAAAAGATAAATGCCCTGTTCTCCAAAGAACCATCCAAGGTGTACTCCCAACTGCAGTGCAACAACACAATAACAGCAGACCCACCACCAGCAGAAACTGAACAGTACTGGAAGAACATCTGGGAGAAAGAGAAGACTCATAGCACCAGTGCAAAGTGGCTGCAGGACCTGAGAACAGACCACAGCAATCTCCCGGAACAGGAACCAGTCACCATCACAGTAGCAGACATCCAATAGCGGGTCAAGAACATGAAGAGCTGGACAGCACCTGGACCGGACATGCTCTACACCTACTGGCTAAAGAAACTAACAGCAGTGCATGAACGCCTAGCAGCACAGATGAACCAGCTGCTAGCAGCAGGCTCCCACCCAGACTGGCTAACACAAGGAAGGACAGGGCTGGTCATGAAAGACCCCTACAAGGGAACAGCACCGTCCAACTACCAGCCAATAACCTGCCTCCTCACAACATGGAAAGTCCCATCAGGCATCATAGCCGCCAAGCTATAGGACCACATGGGCCAGTACGTGAGCACAGCTCAGAAGGGCTTTTGGGAACAACACCAGAGGCTCAAAACACCAGTTGCTCATAGATAGAGCAGTCGCCCAAGACTCAAGGTCTAGACAGACCAATCTGAGCACAGCCTGGATTGACTACACGAAAGCCTACGACTCAATGCTGCACACACGGATCTGTGAATGTCTGGCGCTATACAAAGTCAACAGGACACTAAGGACCTTCCTCAAGAACTCAATGGGACTGTGGAAGACAACACTGGAAGTCAACTCAAGACAGCTTGCACAAGTGGCCATCAAGTGCGGCATATACCAAGGTGATGCGCTGTCCCCGTTGCTGTTCTGCATTAGCTTGAACCCCCTCAGCCAGATAATCTCAAGGACTGGATACGGATACAAGTTCAAGAGTGGAACTACCATTAGCCACCTCCTCTACATGGATGACATCAAGCTGTATGCTAAGAATGAACGAGACTTCGACTCGCTAATCCACCTGACACGGATCTACAGTGAAGATACTGGGATGTCATTCAGCCTGGAGAAGTGTGGCCGGATGGTAGTAAAGAGAGGGAAGGTAGTCAAGACTGATGGGGTGGAACTCCCAGCAGGCCACATAGCAGACATACAGACCAGCTACAAGTACCTTGGCATCCCACAGTCACATGGGAACCCCGATGAGGAGGCAAGGAAGACAGCAACATCCAAGTACCACCAAAGGATAAGACAGGTCCTGAAGAGCCAGCTCAATGGGAAGAACAAGATCCACGCCATCAACAGGTACGCCCTGCCAGTCATCAGATACCCTGCCAGTATAGTGAGCTGGCCAAAGGTGGGCGTGGAGGCTGCCGATGTGAAGACCCGGAAGCTCCTCACAATGTACAGAGGTTTCCACCCCAAATACAACACCCAAAGGCTGTACACCAGCTGGAAAGATGGCAGGCGGGGTTTGGTGAGTGTCAAAGCCACTGTCCTGGATGAAACCCACAGCATCCAGGAGTACATCAGGAAGATGGCACCCAAAGAGGAGCTGCTGAGAGAATGCCTGAGGCAGCAGCAGACATGGGAGGAAGATCAAGCAGAAGAAGTGCCATGGCAAGACAAGACCCTGCATGGAATGTACCATCGACAGATAGCTGAGGTGGCTGACATTGGGAAATCCTACCAGTGGCTAGAAAGGGCTGCACTAAAAGACAGCACTGAGGCACTGATCATAGCAGCACAAGAACAGGCACTGAGCACCAGATCCATTGAAGCAGGGGTCTACCACACTAGACAGGACCCAAGGTGCAGACTGTGCAGAGAGGCCTCAGAGACAGTCCAACACATAGTGGCAGGATGTAAGATGCAGGCAGGAACAGCATACATTGAACGGCACAACCAAGGAGCTGGCATTGTGTACAGGAACATCTGCACAGTGTATGGGCTAGACCCTCCCAAGACCAGATGGGAGATCCCACAGAAGGTCGTGGAGAATAACAGGGCTAAGATTCTGTGGGACTTCCAGATCCAGACAGACAGGCAGGTACTGGCCAATCAGCCAGACATCGTGATAATAGACAAGGACCAGAAGACGGCGGTGGTGATAGATGTAGCAGTGCCAAGTGACAGCAACATCAGGAAGAAGGAGTATGAGAAGCTGGAGAGGTACCAGGGCCTGAAAGAGGAACTAGAGCGGATGTGGAAAGTAATGGCCAGAGTGGTCCCCGTGGTGGTAGAAGCACTCGGGGCTGTGACTCCTAAGCTGGGACAGTGGCTCCAACAGATCCCAGGCACAACATCAGAGCTCTCTGTCCAGAAGAGTGCAGTGTTAGAAACAGCTAAGATACTGCACAGAACCCTCAAACTCCCAGGCCTCTGGTAGAGGACACGAGGTTGAGGAAGACACGTACCACCCATAGGGGTGAGAGGGGAATTTTTTTTTTTTTATATATATACACACACATTATAATAAAAGTTACATAAATAGTGTTTTAAACAAAACAGTGATGTTGGTCCTTTGTATCCTGATTCGGACTACTTCTCAGCTCGTGGAGGTCACCCCTGTTTGCCCCACTCTCCCACAACACAACCCAGGTGCCAAGGAGCTACTGGGACTATTACTAGCGACTTACCCCGAGGAGACGGTTGACAACTCCTAGACACAGATACATCCTGCGGACAGGATAAGAAGTATTTCAGGGACACTGACTACAGTTTGACTGTGCTCCTGCCTGATCATTGGTCTGCGGGTTTTGGCTGGAGACCTACTGAACCAATAGTGAAAAACTCCATTAGTGTTAGTGTCCTGATCTGGGACATCAACCCTGGCAGGGCAAACTCGCCCCAGTAGGCCAGAGGGCCTGCTCAGTATCAACCCCAGCCTGTGAGCCCCTAAACAGTGTTTGGTGCTCAGCCCAGTTTGTGAGCCCTGAGATGATGTTTGGTGGTCACACTAGCCTGTGAGCCCCAGACTTACTATTTGCCCTGCCTTGTCTGAGGGCCTGGGCACCAGAGATAGTTAATTTCCTGCTTTCAGCCTGCTTACACAGGTGTAACAGTGAAGCAGTGTGTCCTCCGTTACAAACCAATGAGGAGGGGTGGTCACATACTACTACCATTGTCTAAGAGACTTCATGAATCTTTTCTTTTACCTTTCTTGGTTAAGAGAGGTCCTACTTGAGAAAAACACAGAATTTTAAATTAATTTATTTGTTTGCTGCTGCTTTTTTCTTCCTCTCTCCCTTAAATCTGTGTAAGGCAGGGAAGCTTTCGAAAAAAGGAGGGTTTTGCAAGTTGTCCAGCCTCTATATTTGCCTGATCTTCTTTGGGAAATTATTTTACACCTGACACCCCTTAAAACAAAACAAAACAAAACAAAACAAAACAAAAACATTGTTTTCTCTACCTTTTATGCACCTTGTCCTGCACTTTGGGAGCTGCACTGCCTCAGGGAGTCTAAATACATTAATGAGTGGAGATGCAATCATTGATGAGGCTAGATGTTAACACTTAAAAATCACTTAACACTTTAAAAAAAGGCTTAGAAACCACAAATAAGATCTTGGAGTGGTAAAATAGAATGGAAACCAGCACAAGGACAAAAGCACACAGGTGAAGAGCTCACAGTGACCTTATGACTAATAAGGTAGACTGTGATATTCTAAACAAGCTGGAGTAGTTACACTAGTGCCACCATCAGTCCAATTTGCAGTAAGTACAGTAACCCCGTCTGGGTGGATGACTTTATAAATCACTGTTGCAAAATCCTCATATAGGAGGAAAGGGACAAGCTTCTAGCAAGCTGAATATGGCTACTTGGTTTTCTAGATTAAGTGCAGACTGTGATAAATGGAACCAGGCGTACTCAATATGGCGGCTCATTCATTGGATCAATTCCCCCTTCGGATCCATTCCTGAGCTAGAAACACACATAAAGCAATATCTAAAATTGGTGAAACTCTAAATATGACAGTATTTCTGTAATTACAATTTTTCATTTTGTGATGCAGAACTCATAAATACCTGCAACTTTCTTTAGTTAATGAGAATTATAGGCAAACTCTCTCACACACACACACACACACACACACTGCAAATATTCCACTATTCCATGGGTGAGGCACCTATCCAGGTCAATGAGAGTCCTGTGAATCCATGCATACAAGCTGCATAGCCAGGGGAAAAGCAAGGCTCCAGGTCAAACTAGTCAATCTTAAAATTTGTCTAAAATAGAGTTTATATTCTTGAATGTAATTAATTAAAATAAAATACCAGTTTGCTTATGAAAAGAATGATTACTTACCTCAGAACTTGTTCTTTGAGATGTGTCACAGATGTCCATTCCCAATTAGATGTGTCTGTGCCACATGCACAGGTACCAGATTTTTTTCTCTTACTGGTATCTGTAAGGCCAGCTCTAGCACACTCTGTAGTGGTGTGAGTATGCATTCAAGTATAGGCTACCAGTAGCTCCCGTCCCTCTTAGTTTCTTTCTTGACAGGACTCTGAGTGAATGGAAGGAAGGTGGCTTGTGGAATGCACATAAGTCACACATCTTGAAAAACAACAGTTATGAGGGAAATAACCATTTTTTTTCTTTGAGTGCTTGCTCATGTCCATTTCCAGTTAGCTGACTTTCCACAGCATTCCCGGTGGCTGGCCAATGTTCACAGGCATGACACTTATCACACCACACTGCCAAAGTCAGCGTCATCCCAAGCCTACTGTGTGATGGCATAGTGGAACAGGCAGGTATGTACAGAAGATCATGTAGCAGTTCTACAGATGTACAATATTGAGATGTGCTAGGAAGGCCACTGAAGATGCCTGGGTCTTGTTGAGGGGACCGTCAGGGAAGCTGGGGGTGTGATTTCAGTCTGCTTGTAAGACGCTTGAATGAAAGCTGTGATCCACGTTGAGATTCATAGAGGTGACACTGGTAGCCTTTTCATTTACTCAGCAATCACAATGAAGAAGTGCACGGATTGATATGAGGGCCTGGTCCTATCAATGTAGAAATCAGGGCTCTCCCGACATTAGGAATGTGGAGATGTTTCTCTTTATTGGAGTTGTGATATTTTGGAAAGAAGACAGGTGGAAAAATGTCTTGATTTACATGGAAGTGGGATGTCACCTTCAGCAGGAAAGCTGGGTGAGGTTACAGTTGAGCCTTGCCTTTGTAAAAGATTGTGCAAGGGGGCTCTGAGATCAAAGATTTAATCGCTGATTCTTCTCTTGTTGATGTAATAGCTTCTAGGAATGTGACTGTCCAGGACAGGTGTATTAGGGAACAGAAGCCAAGGGCTCAAATGGTGGCCAGTGAGCCTAAAGAGGACAAGTTCTGAAGAAACAGCCATGTTAATCTAGTTCAGCAAAACAACCAAAGAGTCTGGTGGCACTCTGGAAAATGAGGCTGGCCACTTCTGGGTGGAGCAGCCATTTGTGGTCAGGATGTGCTGAGGTGATCTGCTGATATGTTCTTGACTCTGGAAAGGTACCCTGCCTCCACCTGAATGTTGTGATTTACACAGAAGTTCCACAGATATAAGACCTCCCAACAAAGTACTGAGCATCTGACTCCCTCTGTCTACTGATATAGTGCATAGAGGTTGTGTTGACTGTGAATAATTGTTAGCGAAGTGAGTATGAATACCTCAGAGGCTATTCAAACAACTCTGAGTTTTCTTACATAGATACATAATGCCAGTTTTTTCCTCATCCAGAGGCCTTGGATACTGAGAATATGAACATGGGCTCCCCACTCTAGCTCTGATACATCTAAAAAGGACTAACACAATCAATAGATCAAAGGGGAATGCAATAAACTGATAGTGTCACTTGCCTACCATGAATTGAAGAAACCTCCTGTAGCCTGGAAAGATGGAAATATGAAAATAGCCATTTTTTAAGTCAAGGGTGTCATACCAGTCACTTGAATCCAGAGAAAGGGGATGATGGGTGCCATGGATGAGATACAGAACTTCAGTTTTCTTGAGATATTTGAGATCTTGCAGGTCCAGGATAGCTCTCAAGCCTCCTTTAGCCATTTATCCACCTTCAGTTTTTGAGAAACCTCTTCCACTGCACCCCATTGCACCCAACTCCTACTGGACAGGAAGTTATTCATGGGAAGGGTCGCTGAAGAGAGAAAGAAAGACAGAGGGTGGGATGGTGGGAGTTAAATGAACTGATGAGTGTATTTGTCAGCTACTGTATTTAATACCCAGAGGTGTGATGTTATGGTAGCCCAGGCTGAGAGGAAGAAAGGAAGATGGGATGAAAATAATATGGAGTCTGGATACCAGGTAGTGGTTGCCCTTGGATGGACCTTCAGAAGTTTTGTTTGTCCCATGGATAGTGACAGCTCAAGATTAATTGGGGGGAGGGGCAATGGCTGATGATTAGCCCTTGTGTTGTTTGTAACCCCTATTCTTTGTTTTATAGGGCTTCCGTTGAGGTTGCCCTCCAAACCTCTGCAGTTGCTAAGGTGTACATGACTAGGCAGCACAATAAAGCCCTCAAGTCCATCAGGCCATGCGTCCTGGGGTCTGTTTGGTCTACAAATGGGACTGTGCTATCTAAGGGAAGACCCTGAATGGATTACTAGCCATCTGCAAAAAGATCAGATGACTGGAGCCAAGACACTTTTTTCATTCTAACTGTTCATGCCATAGACCTTTTTGCAGAATCAGCTGTTTCTGATGCTGATTAAGTGAGGCCCTAGCCTCTGTCCTCCTTTGCTCCAGGATTGCCTCAAATTCTTCTCAGGAGGCTTGCAGCAGGGAGTTGGAGAACTAGTCCAATGACTGTCGGATGGTAACATGGGATCTTCCCCTTAGCTCTTGTTGATTGAATCATGAAGTTGCAGGTTTGTTGTCGAATAAACCTTGTGCCCAAACAGATCAAGCTTTTTGCCCTCCTTATTTTTTCTAAATGAAACTTATCTGGCTTTCCCCAGCCCTTTCATTGGCAACTGTGAGATAAGATGCTAAATAGTTTATTCGCTAGCTCCCTGAGCTCCTTCACTTTGAGGCCCAGATTGGTTGTCATGCCTTTAGGCAGATTTGGTGAGGGGGTAATGGGGGAGTGGACAGAAGTTGTCTAATGAGGCAGCTCTGCTACTGTTTTTTTCACAGGAAGAAAAAGGAGAGGCTGTTAACTGTCAGGTAGGCAGGGTCCTCTTCTCTGCTCACAGTAGCCCCTGCTGAGCTCTCTGTGGGTGTCTCTTCCCGGTCAGACTTCTTATCCAGATCTGGTGTTGTGCCAAGGGCTACTGAAGATCATGGCACTGAGGCTACTAAGTGTGACCAAACTTGTGGAACTGTAATATGTGGGAATCCCAATGGGTTGCAAAATTGCCATGATCTATGTGACTGCCCTTGAGGCTGTACCAGCATCAGTGGCATCATGGGAAGATTAGCCACCTGATTACAGACCATCCTCTCAGAAGGATCATTTCCTTTTCCTCTGACTCTGAAGAGTCACTCCTGGGTATCTGTGGCGGTTCTGATGCTGATTGCCTCTCTGTACTATATCATGTATGCCAGTGCTCTGGTAACAGGGAGTGATGCTGGGTCTCTTGCAGTCATGCTTTTTCCTTTGTCTTCCTAAAAGGACTTCCTGAGCAGGGCCAGGGCTTCTGAGATCTGTTTCAAGAGCCTGTGGGATCAGTGTTGAGGCTCTGGAGATTGGCACCATTCTGGGGATTGGTGCCACTGATTTGGAGAACAGTACCCAGTATCCAGACACCAAAGACAGGAGACTCTCAGGATGCAGCTCCAGGGACCAGCATTGTCAGTCTGGTGACAGCTGATGCATTAGAAAGTGGTCTTTGGAGATGTTGATCACTGTCAACATCTTAGTGCAGGTTAACCCCTTGATGAGCCCATGAAGGGGTAGCTGAATCTCAGTGAGGAGGCTTTCCTTCCCTGGACAGTGGCAGCAATGGAATAGCCAGAAGGTCCTTCACCATGTGAAATGCCTCAGGTGCAGTGGGTAACATAAGGTGCTCTGGAGTGGGCATTGGGTCTCAGGTGGGGCTTGACTCCCGTATAGGCAGTGACCCTCTGAGGGCCTGTTGGGATGAGAAGACTGAAGGAAGTGTCACTTAACTCCCCCCCCACACACACACTCTTACCTGTCTTTGGTTACAGTAAATACCCTTGTTTGGCATGGGCCTTCATTGTTCTTTTCTTGAGCACTACAGATTTTGATCAGGGCCAAGAAGATGATGGCACTGGGAATGTGCTTCATGCTCATTCCCCCATGTGACCTTGGTTCCAACACCAACCTGAGTACTGACTCCATTAGGAGAGCTTTAAATCTGATCCTTCTAAGCCCTGGTTTGTGCTGTCAGTGAGGTTAGACATAATGCTGCCTACCTCAACTTTCTGCAGCCTATGTCTCCACTCTCAGAGCAGTAAATTTGGGAAAAAAAAATAAAAAGAAGTTTTCAGTTAATAATTCTCTCTCCATGCAGCACTGTGCCTCTCTGTGCCTGTGGCAGAAAAAAAACAGAAAGGAAATCTCTTCCTACTTTCTTTTTCTTTGGAGAAAAGGAGACAGGGAGTGAGCAGAAGATGACTATGTCCTCAGAAGCTCCTGTGCCTGCTACCAGTGCAATGCATTTCAGGAAGTAACATGAGCAGTGGGGATGGGAGACTCTAAGCAAAGAATTTGGTGTAATCACTCACCTTCACCTGTGTAATTCAACAGCCAAAAATCAAATTATAATCTCACCCCACTGCAGACAAGCCTTAAGTCAGAGTTCATAAACTTTTTATTATTATCATCATCATCATCACTGAAGTATGGCAACGTTCAAGTCTGCTATTGAGTGTCTAGAGAGATTGAAATGTTTTAGTGGTTTATGGATGTTGCCAGTTTTTATGTCCATTTTGTGTCCATTTATCCTTTTGTGTAAGGAGAGTCCCAGTTGGCAAATGAACATGACAGAGGGGCATTGCTGGTACATGACTGCAAATACCACATTAGTGGATGTGCAGATGAATGACCTCCTGATGGTGTGGCTGATGTGGCTGGGACCTGTGATGGTATCACCAGAGTCAATGTGTGGGGAGAACTGGCAATGGGCTTTGTTGCAGAGATAGGTTTTTGGGTTAGTGTTCTTATTGTACAATGTTTGGTTGCTGGTGAGTATTTGTTTCAGGTTGAGGAGCTCTTTGTAAGCAAGGATTGGCCTTCCTCCCAAGGCTTGAGAGAGTGTGGGATCATATTCTAGGATAGGCTGTAGATTTTTGGTGATGTGTTGGAGGGATTTTAGCTGGGGGCTGTAGGTGATGCCCAGTGGTACTCTGTTGTTTTCTTTGTCGGGTCTGTCCTGTAGTAGATGACTCCTGGGTACCAGTGGGTGGTGTTAATATGTCCATTCCTTATTCGTATGGTCGTGTCCAAAAAGTGGGTTGCTTGTGTGAATTGGTTCAGGCTGAGCTTGATGCTGATATGGAAATTGCTGAAATCCCAGTGAAATTCTTCAAGGGACTCTTTTCCATGGGTCCAGGTGATGAAAATGTCATCAGTGTAACATTAGTAAAAGAGAGGCACTTGGGGATGAAATCTGAGGAAGTGATATTCTAGGTCAGCCATAAAGAAGTTGGCATACTGTGGAGCCAATGTGGGTACCCATAGCCATCCCACTGACTTGGAGGTATAGATTGTCTCCAGATCTGACATAGTTGTGAGTCAGGACAAAGTCACGAAGTTCAATCACCAGGTTTGCCACGTCATCATCAAGGAAACTGTTCCTGATGGCTTGTAGTCCATCTTAGTGATGAATTTTGGTGTAGAGGACTTCTATATCCATAGTGGCTACGATGGTGTTTTCTGGGAGATCACCAATGAATTGTAGATTTCTTAGGAAGTCTGTGGTATCATGAAAATAGCTAGGAGCACTAGTGGCGTAGGGCCTAAGAAGAGAGTTCGAATAGCCTGACAATCCTGCTGTAGGAGTACCAATGCCCAAGATGATGGAGAACCCAAGATTCCTGGGTTTGTGGATCTTGGGCATAGACAGAATACACCTGATCAGGGATCTTGGGGTGTGTCCATGTAGATTTGTTCCTGTGCATCTTCAGGGAGTTTCTTAAGCAAATGTTGTTGCTCCTTTTGGCATTCCTCAATGGGATCAGAGTTTGGTACCTCGTAGAATGTAGTGTTAGAGAGTTATCTGGAAGTCTTCTGTTCATAATCCGATGCATTCATGATAACTACAGCACCTCCTTTGTCACTTTGGTTATAAGGTCAGAGTTGTTCTTGAGGCTGTGGATGACACTGTGTTTTGCATGACTGAGGTTATGGGGCAAGTGATGCTGCTCGTCTATAATCTCAGCTTGTGCACCAGTAGGTTGATCACAACTTGCAGAAAGCAAGGCAATGTTCCAGCATCATTACAGGCTGCAAGAAGAAACTGAGAGGGAGGGGCTGGTAGCACCCTATTTATGGGCACATATGCATGCTACTACAGAGAATGCTAGAGCTGGCTCTACAGATACCAGTAAGGGAATAATTTCTGGCACTGGTGAATGTAGCATACAAACACCTAATTGTGAATGAACACGAACAAGCACTCCTTGAAGAATAAAGGTTTATTACCAGGTTATTTTTAGGCATATTGGACTGCATATCATTGAGACAGTCAGGTATTCCAAGAATCTTGAAATTTAAACTTCATGTCATATGAGAAAGAGAACAGCTTTTATAAGATGTTTATTATCCTTCAAGTCACATCCCCAACATATGATATATTAATTGCACATGAGGATCTGCATGATAACCTGTTTAATGTTACTTTTCTGTAGGAAATAATGTTTCTGTTCTCTGCCACAGAACAAAACAGTCCAATGAAAGAAAGTTTGCTGTGATTATAACAAATATGATATAGTTATGAATTTATTTCAGATACATGCCGAAAAGCAGAAGACTTCACTTTATCTCTCACTAAAACAGAATATTAGCTGGAGACAATATCAGGATCTTCTAATACAATACAAACAGACCCTGATCTAAAGGGATGGCTTTTGCTAAGGGTGTTAGATTCTATATTCTGAAGCACACATGAAGGCTTATATTTTTACTGAATAATTTTCCCATGCACCACCAATTTGATGCCTAGCAACACAAGCTCTTTTTAGTTCAAAATGCATAAAGGTAGATGTTATTGAAAATCTTGGCTAGATTCAGCCTGTGTTTGTGATTGAACACAATACTAGCAGTTGTTTAAAATCAGATCATAGTAATAAATTCTGTAATTTATTACTGAAATACTGAACTCTTCCTGATACTAACATCATGCCAAATTCTGAATGATGCTAAGTGCCCACTAAAGTAACAGGAAGTTCTAAGAACTAGTTCTTAGGATCTGCAGCAGACATTAACCCGTAAATGTCCAGTGGGTTTATACATGTTTTGCTTACAAGGAAAATGACTATGTTTTAGGAAAAGATTGAAAACATTAATTCTATATTTCCTTCCAACAATGAAATATTCCAAAACAGGATGTCTTTCCTTGACAGGGACTTGAACGGTCTGATTGCATTTAAAATATCTACTTTTGGTCATAGCACTTTAACCTTTAATTTTCAGATACAGTTTAAAAGAACACCACCAAGTAATTCAAGAGAACTAGTTTAATCTATATTACCAAATTATGTTATTTGTGTTACAACTGTGTAAATTCAGAGCAATGCTAAATTCACACTGGTACAATTGATTGGAGTAATTCCACTGAAGTCAGTGAAACAACTTTAGAGTTACTGCCACAGAAGATAATTTGATTCATATTCTGTAACTGAGTGTGCGAAAAATTCGCTGAAAATACATGATTTGAAGATAGTTTTCAACAGAGAGTGCTATTCAGAACTAACTCATGCTACAAAACATTTTAATTTCTCAATAAACATGCAGATTAAAATGAATGAAATCCCTGTCTTTTCCATCACTAAATTTACTGATACTAAAAGAATTTGTCTCAATGATGTTCAATTTGTTATTGAGGATCACCTATAATCTAAATCTTTTATTGACTCATAGAACAGTAGGGTTGGAAAGGACTTCATGAAGTCATCTAGTCCACCACTCTCACTAAATCGTCCCAGCCAGGCTTTTCTTCTAACCAGGCTTTAAATGTTTTCAAAGATGGAGATTCCACTACCTCCTAGGTAACCCATTCCAATACTTCACCACCCTCCTAGTGAGAAAGTTTTTCCTAATATCCAATCTTGAGTGCCTCAGCTGCACCTTGAAACCATTGCTCCTTGTTCTCTCCTCTGTTACTACTGAGAGCAGCATAGCTCCTTCTTCTTTGGAACACCACTTCAAGTAGTTGAATGTTGCTATCAAATCCCCCCTCAATCTTCTCTTTTGCACACTAAATAAGCCTAGTTCCCTCAGAGTCTCCTAGTATGTCATGTGGCCCAACCCCCTAATCATTCTTCATTGTTCTCCCCTGGACTCTTTCTAATTTGTCCATATCCTTTTTGTAGTGGGGAGCCAGAACTGGACACAGTATTCCAGGTGAGGCCTCACCAGTGCCAAATAGAGGGGAATAATCACATCCCTCTATCTTGCAACACTCCTAGTGGTGCAGCCCAGTATGCCATTGGCCTTTTTCACAACAAGAGCACACTGTTGGCTCATATCCAGCTTCCCATCCACCATTACCCCAGTTCCTTTTCTACAGTGCTGATACTTAGCCGATCAGTTCCTACTCCATAGCAATACATGAGATTTTTCCATCCTAAGTGCAGGGCTTTGCACATTTCCTTATTGAACCTCATGAGATTTTGTTTGGCCCGATTCTCCAATTTGTCTAGGTCTCCCTGAATCCTATCCCTGCCCTCCAGTGTGTTTACCATTCCCGCCAGCTTGGTGTTGTCCGCAAATTTACTAAGCATGCAATTTATCCCATCATCCAGATCATTAATGAAGATGCTGGACAGAACCAGTTGCAGGATCAACCCCCGGGCACTCTGCTAATTACTGGTTGCCAACTAGACATCAAGTCATTAATCCCTACCCAGTGAGTCTGATGATCTAGCCAGCTTTCTGTCCACCTTATGGAAACATACAAATTTTGTGATTGTCTAGGTAAAGCAGCACACACTGGGATTTTCCACGTACATAGTAAAGCAACTCTCTATCCATGTCCTTAACTATTTCCTACTGGATATGACTGTGCTCATGATCAAAAACTGAAGAATTAATCTGACATTGTTACTGAAAGCAAAAGAAGTTACTCTGGATAATTCCTTCATTACAAAGTTCTTGTGCAGAGGTGCCAAGACATAGAAAGGATTGGATGCCTGTGTCTTAGGAAACTGTGGACTCTTGCAAGATCTTCCATAGGATCTTTGCTGACTTACATATACAGGGCCATATTCTGCCTTCAGTGTGAGACTGACTAATTCCAACTTAAAAAAAACAAACAAACCTACTTTGAATTTACACTACTGTAATTTGTCTCATATTTTGCAGTTCCTACATTATGAAGTTTTTCATCTAAAGGCCCTGTATGATTATGAACTAAAAAGTGTGTGAGGGGGAGATCAATGTCTTTTTTTTTTTCATTTTTAAGACCCTAGTTCAAATATGTTCAGAGTAATGAAGCCATGAAAGAGTACAGTATTCCCTAAAGTAACCACTAATCTCATCATTTTCAAACTACTACTTCTTCACCACCTCACACATAAGCAGTATGGATGCTAAGCAGGTAGATTGAAAGGACTTTTTTTTTTCTTTTCATTCTGAAATTGACAGTCAATTCTAAGCTCCTCCACAGCTGGGTTGTTGTATAAGCCAAAAATAATTAAAAAAAAGAAATATTCTGTAGTGTAATAGGTCTCCAAAATGCAGCCAATACTTTAGATTATCCACTTGTGGGATTATTTTTAAAGTATTCTAAGCATAATGTTATGCTAACACTGAACATTTTTTTTCCAGTTTGCATTATTTGCTTCGTGCACAGATTTGAACCATCTGCTTTTATTTTTATATATTTATATATTTTATTGTCCTTAGTAATCTGCCTTCAAAATTTATAGTTCTTTTTAAAATTACCTCAGTACTGATTCCTTAATTATTCTAAATTCACCTGATTCTACTTAGATAGTGAGTCTAAAACATGTCTCTAAATGTGGAAGTCAGGCCCCATATTGGCTGCAATAAACACAAGTGATAAAGCCTAATACCTGTAGTGTTTTTTTGTTGTTGTTGTTGTTGTTTTTGGTTTTTTTTTTACGGAAATATTGCATCGATACAAAACACTATGGATTACAAATATCTGCGCAAAACTGCTGTGAGAAAAAAGAGAGAGGGAGGAACACAATGTTGATGCTAGATTTCAGTTAATCTGTGCCCAAGGCATCTATCAGCACCAAAAAGAAAACAACTGAGAGAATATAGACTTTAAAGGAGATATGCTGTCCAGTTGATTATCTGGCCAACTGTATGTTATCATTCTAAAAACCTGTGAGGAATAGCAAGAACTATGACATTCAGCTACCTTTACTAGCCTGTTCATAATAAAACAAACTCATCTTGCTTACAAAACAAATAGCCACAAGAGAAGAACAACAGCTGCTTTCAAAAAAGATGAGGAAAGGTGGGGAGCAAAAAGGTTAGCTTTCTCAAAATCAAACATTGGTTGAAGCTAGCTGTTTTATTTTGTGAAGGAATATGCCTGCTCAGGGTCGGTCCATCTATAGAGGCAACCTAGGGATTGCCTAGGGCACCAAACAATGGGGGGGGCCAAGAGTGCTCCCCCAGGGCTGTCCTTGGGGCCGGATAAGAGGGGTGATTTCCTCTGGCCCCACGGATCTGTGGGCCCTGTGAGCGAGGCAGCATGGGGCCCGCACTGCTCCCCCCCCAAGGCCACATAGTCCCCTACACCAGTGGTTCCCAACCTTTTCTCTGCCATGACACACCTTGGTGCCTTCAAATTTTTCAAGGCACACCACTATTTAAAACCTCATGAATATTCAAATTAACTTAAATTACTTATGAATATTCATGAACCATGGCACAGTGTTTCAGAAATGCTGCTATGTAGGGTAGCAGAGGCAGCAAAACGGGAGGTCAGGAGTTGTCTGCAGTGGCAGAAGTGGAAAAGAGGACAAAGGCAGCCATGTGGGAACAGCACAGGGGTGGCAAGAGAGGAGAAAGGAAGGAAGAACAAGAGTGGCTTGGGAGTGGCAGGGGGGAACCTGGGGAGTGGGAAGGTAGGGCAGGGGAGCATGACGCAGCACCCACTTCACCCTTCTCCACAGTGGCTCCCTGCCACCCAGGGCAAATCCTCACTCCATTGCTGCTCCCTCCCAACCCAGTGGGTCCCGGCCTCCGCTCTCCCAGCTCCCTGGTGACTGTGATGGACCCTCCCATCACTGCAGGGGCCAGAACTAGGTCTCCAGCCCCCAGCTACACCCCCCACCACAGCCATCCCACCTCCCAGCTACACACACCCCCAACCCCAGTTACACACCCTCTGCTACAAACACACACCTGCCCCACACAACCACCAGCAACCCTCTCTCCCAAAGCCCTTACCTGGGCTGTTTGCAGGCTGCCTGACACAAGCTGCTCTGCCCTGCAGGGGGAGGGGGGAGATTCACACACTCCTAGCCTCCCGCACCTCTCTACTGGCTAGGTAAGGTGGAGTGGGGTTCAAGGTGGAGCCACCATAAAGCTGGGTTCTGGCTGCTCCTGTTATTTTTAGGGGGACCCCTGAAACTCTGTGTTCCTGTGCCTTCCTGTATTTTTAAAGGGGCTGGAATGCTGCCTGCCTAAAACAGGGAGCCCGGAATTGTGTTCCAGTGCTTTCCCCATTACTTTAACCCCTGCCTTTTCCTAGCCCTGCACAGCCCACATGGCTGGGCTGAGCAGGGAGGCAACTTTAACTCCAGATCTCAGGGATGCTTGCGGCACACTTTGGGTGTTGCTGCACCACACCACTGTGCCCCAGCACACTGTTTGGGAACCACTGACCTGCACCCTCCCTGCTGCTTTCAGCACAGAGCCAAAGGCAACGGGGAAGGGGGGCTAGGAGTCCTGGGCTGGCTCTCCCTGCCCAAGGGCAGAGAACAACCAGCCCAGGGGCAAAGTGGGCCAGCCCAGAGGCCAAGGTCTGCTCTCCTGCCCCTCCCCTAGGGTGTCTGTTCAACCCTGGGGGCAGGGAGGGCCAGCCCAGAGGTGGGGCGGGAGAGTGGAGCCCAGCCCCTGGACCAGCCTGCTCTGCCCCCAGCCGAGGGAGGGGTAGGAGTGCAGGGCCAGACTTTGGGCTGGCTCACACGCCCCCAACACGGGGGGGGGGGCAGAGCAGGAGGGGCTCCCACACAGGCTGATTGCCCCAAGCCCTGCACCCTCGCAGGGGGCTGCCAATATCACAGGTGCCTAGGGCACTGAAAAACCTTGGGCTGGCTCTATGTCTGCTGTCTTCAGTAGAGTTGACTACAGGGGATATGAAATTGGTTGGAAGGACCAATGATGCTGATGAAGTCAACTACCCAAAAGAGATATTATGAAAGAGGAGAGGTGAAAGTAGATTTTAACCAGCCAGATGTCATCCTCCTTTTCAATCTGGAAAGCAATATGCCATTCTAATATCAGAAACAAACTACATGGATGCACAACAGGTTCTACAAGGTCATATGAATGCCCTTCTTATTGGGTAAAGATTGTAATGTTGTTGGGTCTACTATAGTAATGGGATTACACTGTCCTGATCAAAGAATGATCACATGGGAAAGGAAATATTTAATATGACAGCATTTTTATTTCACTGAATTCTGTCAGCCTTTCTTTACATTAAAGAACAAAAATTATAGCACTAGATTTCTGATTACCTTAAGTGAGGCAGTAAGCTATATCCTCATCAGTAAGATCTGTGTAAACACCAGTATCTACAGCACCACTCTGAAAAATGGGAAAATCAAAAGGCTAAAGTCTACAGTTAAAAACAATAGTTTCCTAATAAGTGTTTATGTTTTAACTAATAACTAAGAATGCATCAAAAATTCAAATGATGTTTTTTCTAGCTGTTGCAGTAACAAGAACGCAGACACACTAAGTCATCCATAATACCACCCCTAACATAACAAGCAAGTAATGTCCCCAGAATAAACACATTAATTATGAACTGTGACTGAGACATTGTTACCCCCATTTCCCCATAAAGATGAGGATTCTAGGAGTAACAAAGTAGTGAGTTCTAGGAGGTGAAAGTGTGTCATTATATCCTATCTGCCCCTATCACTTCATGGAGATTTTCAGTCTAAATTATTAGATTTTTCAAGACTTCATGCTCTGAACCATACTGACTCAATGCATTAATGGCATTTAATTAAAAAATTCAATTAAAAAGCCATGGATGGCCCCACCTCATATGACTCAAACTTGTGGGACTCAGTCTGAGGCCTAGTCTACACTGTGAGGCTGGGTCAACTGGAGATATGCAATCCATGTACTATAGAATGCTTATCTCCCATTGACTGACTTACCCTCTCTTACCACAGCATCCTCACTCAACTGCACCAATGGAAAATGCTCTCTGTTTGACAGTGTTACTCTTTCGGGGTGGGGGATGGGAGTTAAAATGTTGATGGGAAACCATGTCTGAGATTGATTGAGCAGGTCTTAATTAGCCACTCAATCAATCCCGCTGTGTCGATACTTGGTAATTGATGCAGCAATTTCAGTGTAGACAAGCCCCAAGAAACTGTTTAATTGTGGAGTAAATATGCAGGGTCAAGGTCCCTGCAGTGGGAGGTGGAGTCCTGACCATCTAGACTGCAATTAAACAGGCTTTTAGCTTGAACCTGACTAGCCCAAATGATCTGGCACAGGCCAGTCACATGTGTCTAACCACAGTGTAGACATGCCCAAAAAGTATTAGTGTGATCCTGTGGCATGGGTGATGGTTCAGAGTAGCTTCCACAGTATAATCTCCCAAGATCTTAGGTATTTATTCAGGTGGCTAATATAAGCCACTGCCCATGTCATAGTAATCATCCTGCTTTTTCAGTGCAGTATGTTATCATTTGTAGTTCTAATCAGTCTAGGAATTACAATTCCCATTTCAAATATAGTTATATACTTCATAGTACCACAGATGTAAGGAAGGACCAGCGATGCTATGGAGGTATGATGCCTTCACACAGTTAATGTGGCCATCAGCAGATGTTGGCCCTCCTGCCAACATCTGGAAAAAAACAACACCCATTGAACCATCTAAAGTAAACTCAGTTTTGATGTTTCCTGTTCAAATAGAAGGAAGATATTCCTCAGTTCCAAACAGCCTCAAGGAGAAATATTAATTTCAAATGTCACAAATTAAATGGGCTCCCTTTTCATCAAGCCACATAGTCTCAGATATTTTTGCACTAATTTATGGGCGTGTTTTTCATTGACACTTCCAGTGTTGAAAGATGGTTGTGTTGGGTGATGGGTTAACAATCTTCTATTTCAAAGGTTTGTGTGCACATGGGGAGATGCTTTACACACAAGACTCATGCAGAGGTGCATTCTGGTCATATAACAGCTATTTTGCTAGCATTCAAAGACTGTTGCTATGTCTGAGCAAGCTTTGTTGCTGCTTTGGTCATTTCTATGCCTCCAGTTCAAAGCAATGATGTGAAATAGGTGCACAGTGAATATCAAAACAGACCTGGACCTTTGTTGCCTCATTTCTATTCTGCCTTTCAGAGGGTGAGATCCCCAGCTGCATCAGAGATGTGCTCAGCATAGATCAGGAGGAAACAGAGATAAAGGTGGCTTTCAGTTATCTTTGTTCTCTTCTTATGCCCAAAGCCATCAGGGCACAATTTAGTCATTAAAGAAATTTAAAGAGTCCTCAAGATTGCTTTAAGTTGCACTGGCTTGTAAGATCTTTCACTGAGTTTGACGGAGCATACTGCACTCCAGTCACATCTCCTTCTGCACTGGCACAGCCCCTATACCTGGGGTGCTAGAAATAGTCACATACAGTCAACATATCTGGCTCTGTGTCAACCAGGGAGGGCAGCCATTAGTGGGTGGTCTTCTAGTCCCTTTGCACCAATGAAAAGCTGTAGAGAAGGGCCACTGTGTTGTACCAGAAATTCCAACCATTCTTGAGCACTCAAGAGGTAGGAAAATACAGCTTGATGCACAAAGGTTTGCAGGAAAAAGCTGTGTTCATTGTGAGTAGGTCTCATTTTTCAGTTTGTACATCAAAGCACCTCTCTTTTGCTATGTCTACACTAGCAAATTAGTTCAAATTAAGGAGCCTTAATTCAAATTAATTTGAGCCCTATCCACATTAGGCTTTGCCTAGTTTGAACTCAAAAATTTTAGTCGTTAGTTCAAACTTAACTGGTTAGTTCAAACTAATTTGGATATGTAGTTCGAACTAGCACAATGTAGACATGCCAGCTTGAACTAAATAAGTACTAACTAACTTTTAGCTTGAACTAACCACACTCTTTTAGTTCAAGCTAAAATAAATGAGGCTAGTTCGAACAAAAAGTTAGTTCAAAATAAAAAAAACCTGCTTAGTTCGAACTAACTTTTATACTACTTAGTTCAGACTAACCAAATCCGAACTAAGACTTTAGGTGTAGGCATAGCCTAAAAGTCTTATCACATACTCACAACTCCAGCTGACTCTAACTTTCACTAAACAAAGATGTGCGTCTACACTAATAGAGAGAGTAATTACAGACATCTCAGAATTAAAATTAGTCTCAAGTTACTAAAAGTCTTTTCAGTCCACAGTAGAAGAGATAAATAACACATATCCACACAATCTTACCCCTGTAAGACAGATGCAAACAAAAAATGTCTCACCCATTGATATGAAAGAAGAAAGGCTTCAGCATATCCACTTACACTAGTGAAAATTATGTTAAGAAGTCTCTACATTCATGACATTCTCCTTTTTTTTTTAAGCTTGTACCTCTACAATGAGGGTCATCTTTAAATTTACTAATAGATTTTGTTATTCAATTAAAAGAGAAAACGTACTATCACTTTTCCAACAAAGACCTAATAAATAATAATCTTCAGACCAAGTTCCTTAGTAAAAAAGGCACTAAAAGAAAGACTTCTCTTATTTTCTTTAGCTATTTGAAGAAATACATTTACCATTGCTCATGAACTGCTATCTAACAATATGCTACCCTAGGCACAAAGTAGCATCAAGTCTTGTAAAGAGACTATATATTAAAATAAATGAATATGGGTTCCATTATATGTCCCTAAAACTAAAATGTAAAATTAAATAAATAAATAAATAAATAAATAAAAGGTACTTCAAAACAACCTTCTCCTACAGTTTTAAAATAAGTAATTTGTGAAGTCCCTTCCTTGTTACCCTAATACTAGTAACAAAGAACAAATCAGCCGCTGTATGTTTTGTAAATCCATGTAAAGTGGATGAAGTCAGTTTAAGACTGACACTATGAACCTCTTAGTCTAACCCTTTGAAGAATAGTACTGTATGAGGCCATAACCCATTGAGTATAAGCAGAAGATCCATAGGATTGTGTCCTGAGCAGACAACTTTTTGTGTCTCCTATTTTAACTCAACCTAGAGTTCTTGAGATTTAATGTCAGAGTATTAACTGTGATCAAGATTTCAGTATCCTAGGCACTTGTTTCTGATTAGTTTTGCTACAAAGCTTTCCCATTCACACTGTGAACTAAGCTAATCTCATGCACATAGGCCAGTTCTGTCAGTGTAGACCCTGGTAGAGAGTCACCCAGGAGGAACGTGTGTCGTAACTGGAGGTTGTAGAAGTGGTCACTTTAGACAGGGATTCATTAGGATGAAGCACAAGCCAAAAAGTAAATGGTGGAGGAAGAGTATATGGTCAGAGAAACTAGGATGTGCCAATTCACCATCTTCTAATCGCAGCCTGGTTCTGAAACTCTTCCTTTAATTGAAAGCTACTATCCCACTAAAAAGCATGGGATGATAGTGGGTCTGTTACTACCTGCCCTTCTTTGGGATAAATCTCTACCAGAGTATAGAGGAACAGCTCAATCAAGCTTCACTGATTCTTGTCCTGGCTTTCAGGAATACAAATATGAGATACATACACAAGAGAGTACAAAAGACACATGCAGTGTGTTGGAGTACACACAAAGGCAAATGAGAACATGACAAAGAAAATGCAAAAAGGACATGTGAGTTAGTAGATGCATAAACCTTTAAACTCCAAGCTCAGATACACATGGATATCACACACTCTACATATTTACAACAGATAGCACAGCCATATTTGCCAACAGTTGGCCAGCCTTTCTTATTAAAATAAATTAAATCTCTCTACAGTCATAAAATTTGTTAAATGAAAATTAAGGATGATCTGATAACAGAGATGAAAAGGTGGAAATAAATTTTGCAGTAAAAATAGGCTTTTCTGCAAATGGTTATGTTACCTTTCGACTAATTGCTCTGAACCCAAAATGTATCAGCTTTAAACAAAACAAACATTTTGATATGGGAAAGTTAATCTGTATTTATAATATGCAGCAACCTTTAAGCTATGACTTCTTATGACACTGAGACAAATCCAATAATTCAGGAGGTTGGGTTAAGTATTTCTGGATGAAATAGCGAGATGCAAGCATATGTTACCTAAAAGCAGTTCAAAGAATTGAACTAAATGATTAATCAACACTGTAAATGGTTCCCATGCATCATGACATTTCTCCATTTTACATATATGTTTGTATTTTTGTCTTTTATTTGGGAGAGTAGGGAAGAAACAGGTATTTTCTCAATCTCATTTAACATTAAATTGGAAAGATATTATTCAAGGAAACCACTTTATTTTATGGAAAAAGGAAAACAGGAGAATTATTAAAGAGGCAGAATTTTATATACACGTTTAAAAGTCAAAAGATTTATATTTTATTCTCATCTCTGCTGTACACCTGCTGTAGTAGTTAGGACTACTTTGATGAGTGAAGGTAGCAGAATTTGACACAATATGGTCCAGATTTAGCTAACACCTAGGTACTTTAGCAACTTTACAAATAGCCCTCAATGGAACTACTTCTGGGTTTAAGTGTTTGCAGACATTAAATAAATATTGTAACAATCTGTTAGGATCGATTATATAGATCTGCTAAAAATGAGTCAGAAAGATAAATTTCTCCCCTTACACATTCTGATGTAGTTTGATATGATTATTATATATTGTATCCTTTTTAAGACAGCCAGTTTCAATTTCAATTTTCAGTCTCAAAACCTGACAAGAATGCTTAACATTTTTAAATCAAAATTTAATATATTGCTGGCAGTCGTTTCCTGAGATGTTACTTATATAAATTGTCCTACTGAAATTAATGAATTGTTGATGAGTATGTGTTGCAGGACTCAGCTCTAATCTAATATTCGATATCAATAATAATAGATAACCTGGGGGGAGGGTATTTGACAGACATTTTAACTAAAGTCCACCAGTGTAAAACTGGAGTGACACAAAGGAAAATAATTCTCTGAGGCTATGCCTGCAGCAGCAAATTAGTCTGGACTAGGCAAAGCTTAATTCGAACTACTTAGTTCAGTTGGGTATTCCAAACTAACGCTAAGTTCAAACTAGCTGCTTTTGCTAATTCATGCTCGTTTGAACTAAATACGTTTGAACTAGCTGTTAGTTCAAACTAAAGTACACTTTTTAGTACAAACTGACTTTTAGTTAGAACTAAAAAAAGCATGGCTAGTTCAAACTAAAAGTTAGTTCGAACTAAAAAAAAACAAACCTGGTTTAGTTTGAACTAACTTTGAACTACTTAGGTTATACTAAACAAGTCCGAACTAAGATTTTAGGTGTAGACATAGCCAGTGACTTTAAAACTGGTTATAAAATGTAAGATGTTCTTCTATTCTGCTAAAACAAATTGATAAAACAAATCAAGCCCTTCACTAGTTTTTAGTGAAAATGGTTCTAGCTATTTTGCAGAACAGTTGTAGTATCTGTTGTGTAACATGCAGTGTTCAATCCTCTTCCCATTAATATCAAAAGAAGTTTTGGCACTGACTTCCCAGGAAGAACATTTGATGCTCTAATGAGAACGTCTATAGCATTAGCCCTTTAGCAAATTTGTTTTGTATCTGCAATAGCTTTGATTCTGAGCAAGAACATTTGTCAAATATAGTCTTATAAAATGGAAGTTCTAGTCCAATGGGCTTTCATTTTATCTGAAGAGACTGGACCATTACTGTTAAAATGTTAAAGGTCCTACCCCCCAGTGTTTACATTCCATTGTATCCATCTCTAAGGCTGTGCTCTGAAAATACTACAAGGTACCAAAAGTTTGCACAAGAGGAAAGGTTGAAAAGAGCCTTCACAGTATATCAAAATAAACAAGGAGTCCTGTGACAATTTCAAAGATTAACAAATTTATTTATCACATGAGCTTTCGTGGGAGAAAATTCTCCCACAAAAGCTCATAGAATAAATAATTTTTATAGTCTTTAAGGCAATGTATACACTAGGAAAAGTCAGTTTGAATTTGTTAATTTGAACTAATAAGTTTGAGTTTAGTTTGAACTAAATTCGAACTTAATAGTTCAAATTGACAAAGTGGACTAATTCAGCTTAATGTTAGGTCAAATTAGTTCACTTTGTTAATTCAAAGTAACTGCCCTTAATTCAAATTTATTAAATTTGAACTAAGGGTTAATCCTAGTCTAGACCGTCCTTAGTTCAAACTAAGGATTGAACTAAAGGCTTAGTTTGAACTAACGAGCAGGTCTTACTAATTCAAGCTAACCTTTCATTAGTTCGAAGTAAGGAATTCCTTAATTCAAACTAATGAAAGCCTTGTGTAGACAGGTGCTAAATTAGTTCTAATTAAGCCTCCTTAATTTGGCCTAATTTGCAAGTGTAGACATACCCTAAATGTGCCACAGGACTCCTTGTTTCTTTTACTGAACTAGACTAACATGGCTGCCCCTTTGGAACTTGACAACATTCACAGTGTGTGGTATTCTGTGGGAATCATGTAGGAAATGTTTGTTATTTTCTGTGTGTTTAAATTGTTTTGTTTGTAAACAGTTCAGTGCAGGAATTCTCTCTCTTTTAGGTTTGTACAGCAACTAGCACAATGGGATGATTGAGACACATTGACATAACCATAATATAAATATTTCATACTTGTATTTATCATATAATACGGAGAAATAAGAATGAATGGCATTATTGTTAAGGCCCAGGATTAGGAATAAGGCAGCTCAGTTGGCATTCCCAGTACTGCTATAGGCTTCCTGAGCAGCCTTTGTCAAATCACTTAACTTCCTGATCTCTTTATTAAATGGAGACAATAACACTCATACACCCCCCACAAGCTGCTGTGAAGTTTTATATGTGATCACTAGCAAAAGTAGGACATTGTATACAACTATACAGTATCATTTATCGAACTGTAAGACTTCATCCAGATCTTCAGCAGTGCTATAGTCACTTTATGGTGTGCCACTAAAGTTAGAGCACTAATCAGGCTGCTATAATATATGCCTAAAGACTGGTCTAGAACAAAGATGGTCAAGGATTAGCGAGTACAAAGTAGATTTAGATAAGGTTATCCCATCATTCCATTTAATACCTGAATTGCTATATCTTTAATCAAACTAAACTAGAAAAGTGAATGAACATATATAAGTTCCCAAGAATTTATTAACAGTAAAGTATGTGTATTATTTTTGAATGTGTAAAAACCTTTAACTTGATTTAAAATAGGTGCGTGTATTTTATACACACAATTTTATTAAAAAGTTTTTGCACACTCAAAACTTGCAGAGAGAACCTAAAATTGATGAGATAACTGAAGTCTCCCTTGGTACCTAAAAAAAAGCAAGGAATCTTGTGGCACTTAAAGACTAACCGATTTATTTATTTCATAAGCTTTTGTGGGAGAAAATCCCACTTCATCAGACGCTTTGGTAAACAGATGTCTAAATAATCAAATAAACAATAAATAAATAATAATAAAGACAATCACATCCAGAAAAAAAGGAATTAATATTATGTATTAAATGTATACAAAAGAGAGCTGTACCTTTGCATGTATAAAATGAATGCCATTTAGCTTGATTCTCTATAATTTCATACCTTAGGTAGTCTTTTAAACTGTGTTAAATCAGTGTAAAATGCTACCAAATCAGAACATTTTTTTATTCATATCAGTGATATTATCTTCATTCACTTGACATGGATGTAAATGACTATACCAGCAAGGCAGTGGAGACTCAAGCCTCAAGGTACAGACATGGAAAATTTGGTCCTGTTTCCAGCAGCATATGTTAAGTGGTTTTCAGCCGCATTTAAGTCTGACTATGCATTCTGTCAATTAGCCTTTTAATAAGTCTAATAACAAACTAAAAGACCAGTTAACAGTTGGCTGACTTACCAGTAAACTTTGAACAGTTAGGTGAGAGTGAAATATTTAGAAGTATTATCCTTTTCCTTCCTGTTTTATATGGGATTAAGGGAATGTCCTTTGTCACCCCCGAACCTTAAACAGATACTCACCAGCAACTACAGACCTAACAACAGAAACATTAAAGTAGGCACATATCCCTGCAACAAACCACGCTGCCAATTTTGTCCACATATCTGCACAAAAGACACCATCATAAGACCTAATCAAGCCAGCTACTCCATCAAACAGTCATTCACCTGCTCATCCACTAATGTGATTTATGCCATTGTCTGCCAGAAATGCCCCCACAGCTTATGCATTGGACAAACAGGACAGTCCTTATGCAGAAGAATAAATGGGCACAAAACAGACATCAGAAATCACAACGCAAAAAGAACAGCTGCTGAGTACATCCATCTTCCTAATCACTCCATTGATGATTTGTTAACGGTGGTGCTCAAGAAAATCAATGGGACATCAAGACTTCAAAGAGAAGCAGCCAAAATCCAACTAATATACAAATTAGATTGTGTGAAAGTAGGACTTAATCATGACTATGGATTCTTTTCACATTATAAAAGGTAATTTGACTTCACCTTCCCTCTGTGTGCTGTTTCCTGGAGTCTGAATCCTTACAAATGTTCTCATTTGCTGTTGCAGTATGACCTGATCCCATGTCTTACACTCCCCTGCATTTATTTTCATCCCCTTCTGTAACTTCTCCCTCTTCAAAGCATCTGACGAAGTGGGATATTCTCCCATGAAAGCTCATGTGATAAATAAATGTTAGTCTTTAAGTGCCATACTAGTTCTTTCTTTTTTTTCCCCAACAGAGGGTGATTGTTTATTGTGATTTTGCATACACAGACCCACTAATCCGTAGGACTACAGCTTCCCTGGTGCTACCTGCCTTTCCACTTATAAGGGGAATTAATGATAGCAGCTACTGTAAGGTTATTAAACAGAGGACCCAATGGCTCAGATTAAGAAAAGCACTGAGATCTCCAAGCAATCACTCATTTCTACAGTACTCTCTCTGTCATGAGTTGAGAGTAGCCCTTGGCATTTGCGGACATTGACATCCTTGTGAAAGTCAGGTTGCTGAAGAAGAACCCATACTTTGTTTTTCTAGACTACAAAACAAACAAGCAAACAACCTCCACATCCCGAAACATAGACTACTGAATAGCTTTAGTTATATTTCTTTTTCTTTTTTTCCCCCAATGATTGAGTTGTATTCAGTGACAGTGTAAACATTTTACTTTGCACAATAGAAGAACTACAATAAAATAGAGTAATTAGCAGTGGAAAGAAATTCTCAAGGAAGTACTTTGATTTCAAAAGCCTGTTGGAATGATCGTCACCCCTGCTGTGCTTGGATTTTTTTATTGCAATGTGCATGAAGTGTGAATGTAGCGTGCATTATTATGGAACCCATTCTGCCTTGCGTTTGTGTGCTCATTGCTTTTGCCATCTTGTGGTGACCAAAATAGAAGCTTACAAAGCAGCTTATAATTCACACTAGAAACACGTTATTTTTTTTAATAAATCCTTCTGTGTATATGCTGAAGATCTACAACATGAACTGTACTTCTGAGTTTTGCCATTTACTTTTAAAATGTAAGTTAATTTATTTTTAAGACTCAGCCCACTGAAAAGCACAAATGTATATGTAAGCATTTAAAATATGCATGAATGTAAAATGACTTAATGTTCCATAAACAGCTTTCAAGCATTTACTATAAACAAAAATATACAATAAGCACATTTTCTAGGAGGCAGGGTGTTTCCCTTACTTTCGCGGTACAAATGAAGGCAGCCACTGATCACCTAGTGCTGAAAGACAGTTTACTGGATGATAAAGTCACTAGATTTGGGCTTTATGAACAAAATAATTACTTATGCAACAGTATTTTTGTGGGCTTTAGTTTGTTGTTTGTTATTTTAAGTGATCAAGGAAAGCAATGAGTATAAACTCACTCTCTTTCTTAAGGGTAACTTCTATAAGAAGGAACTCATTTTTTGAGTTAGCAGTCCCAAGAGAGATAAGACTAGGCCTTCTGTTGCTAAGTAAGACTTTGCCATTTATTTCAAGCTCTAGCCGAGTACAAGCAATAATCACTACTGCCTGAAATATATGGGAATGAGAGTACATGGGACCATTCATGACACTTCATCAGCATGCAGGAGGCAAACAGAGTGACTGCAGTGATTGAATACAGGCTCAGACTACTGGCTTTAATCTCCATCTCATTCATTCAGTCTTTACTTTTGGCACAGCTGTATGATAAACACTCTGACATTCCTTCTTGCCCACCCTCCCTTGGAATCCCATGATTGCTGTGTTCATGTTTGTTACGTATTTGGGGAGGGTGGGGGTTGTGAGGGAGGAAGGGGAAAGAAATATATAAAAATAACACAAAATTATTTATAGAAAAATAACAGCATGGTTTTATTAATAATAATTCAAAGTCATCTTTATATAAATATGGAAAAAGAAACAAGCCACTTTCATTTTCCTTTTGCAGATACCTTAAAACAAAGAAGATAAATTTACAGCTAATGCTATGCTTTGTTTTATATTCCCATCTGTGCAATACTCCAAATATATGGTACAGTCATAGTCAGCAAATGTATATGTCTATAATATATAAACCCTTACTGTTCTGTAATTGTATAGCAATGGTGTTTTATTCTGTTTTCTTTTTAATAAGTAAAACCTGTCTCCTATATGTCATTTATTCAGCATTTCATTTCAAAACTGGGAATTAAATTTTATTTATTTCAAAGAAAATCATGCTAGCCCATTGGCCTAGGAGAACCACTGAACACTTCTGTTTGACTGATCCAAATTCATTCCCCTGTGTGGTCTCACTTTTCAGGCTGGCAAGGGCTAGGAACATTGAGAAACACTGGGCCTGACTGGTTGCTTAAACAATCTAATGTAAAACAAGAGTAACTCCAAACTAATCAACAGAGTTAAAAATCAATAAATAGCAGCCCTCATAAGTGTTACTGTAATGCACAGAGCAGTCTTGTGTGTGGAAAAATAAAGCTCTACTTCATCCGCTCACTTCCTTGTCTTTAAGAAAAAGTAATTAAAGATACTTTATATCAATCCTGTCTGGTTGCTCCCACAGGGTAACACTCCAGGTTCCCATTCCCAGAATGCACAGAGAGAGTGTTGGTAATCCAGTTTCAGAGGTTATGAGCCCACTGTAATGAACTGGGCCTCAGTTTCACACCAATAGAGTGCTATGAAGACAATGTGGCTTGTCCAAGACATCTCTGAAATGCATTGAAGATTACAGCTATCTTATAGGAGGCAGTGGTGGGTTCTCTATCTCTGGAATTTTTTAAATCAAGATCGGATGCTTTTCTAAAAGATCCTCTAGATCAAACAGGTATAATTCTAGGACATTCTATATATTGTATAAGATGGAATAGTCAGAGAAGATGATCACAATGGCCCTTCTGGCTTTATCATTTATGAAATCAATGACAGAAACCTATCTAAAGTTGACTGATGCAATGCACAGAACTGCACATTATATCTGCTGTCCATAGTTGCCCATTTTCATAGGAAATTTGGCTGACTTTGCACAAAAAGCCCATCCCCTAAAGTGCAGTGATACACGACAGACACCTCTGCAGACTGGCTGATATTTAAAGGAGCCATAACAAAGTCAAAATGCCACCAGACTTCCATGAAATTTTACTGCGTGATAATGACTCATCTGTGAATGCATTGAAAGACACAGTGAAAAAACACTGCCCTGCTCAAACAGCATTCAATGTTGTCTCCCTCAGAGAAGTAAGATCAGCATCATAGACTGAGCAGAGGTCTGACTGTTGAAACATGGGTGCAATACCACAAAGGGTGGGAGAAATAAAGAAGTGGAAGTAATGGAAGGACCATCTAGACCAGGCATGACCAAACTGCAGCTCATGAGCCACATGCAGTTCTCAAATGAAAGACTGCAGCTCACGGAAGAGCATGGTGGGAAAGAAGTGCAACATGGCCCGTGATGGCGGCGAAGGAGCAGTATGGTCGGGGACAGTGGGGAGAAACACAGCATGGTCGGAGACAGTGGGGAGAAACGCAGCATGGTCAAAGATGGTGGGGAAGTGGTGACATGGTCAGGGACGGCAGGGAGAATTATGGTGTGGTTGGGATGGCAGGGAGAAGCGCAGCATGGTCAGAGAAGGAGGGGAAGCAACGGCATGGTTGCGGACGGTGGGGAGAAGCGCAGCGTGGTCTTGAGACAGTGAGGAGAAGCATGGCATGGTCAGAGACAGTGGGGAGAAGAGCAGCCTGGTAGGGAACAGCAGAGAGAAGCGTACCATGGTTGAGGATGGTGGGGAAGTGGCAGCATGTTTAGATTTTCTCATAGGCCTTAATGTAGTTTGCTTATTGTTAAAATAAAATCATGTTTTATAAGTCCTTCTAAACATGGCATGGAATAATAAGAAACAAAAATAAGAAGAAAAAAATAAATTGTTTAAAACTAAATGTTGATTACTTTCAATTTTTGGCACAATTTACTGCTGTGAAGTACTGTATTCCACAATGAAATTTGTGAAATTGAAACATCATGCAATACTTAGAGATCAGCACCTGAGAGAGCTTTTAGGTACTGTGTTGACAAGTTACTGCCCAGATTTTTATAAAAAAAAACTCACCACTAGCCTATAGTCTTCTACACTGAGTGACTGTTAAGTTTTTACCGTATAGGCCTAGTTTGCAAGGTAACCTTGAGTAATTATTAGAATTTGACATTAGTAGGATGAATATTTGCCCTCTTTTTGGGATAAAAGTAAAGTGTTAATTGAATTTTAAACATAGTAATTTCTGAGTAGGTAAAAGAATATGGCTGTATGCCTCAGTGCGGCTCTTGAAGGTTTAATAATCAAATTGTGTGGCTCTTGAGTTCCAAAAGTTTGGCCACCCCAGATTCCAGACTCCGAAAGGGTCACAGAAGATGGATGGATGGATGGATGGATGGAGAGAAAATAGTTTGGAAAAACTAATCAACTGAATAAATTATGCTGCCACTTTAAGGAAAGGGAATAAAAATATTGTCTTCAGAGAACAAAATAAACTTTTACATGGTCTACTTTTCTCAGCTTACACACATGTAAATTACAGTAAATTCCGCTGAACAGTGTGAGCATCTGAAACATTCTTTGATCTGGCTGTTACAGAAACTGCAAACTGAATAGTGGGAAGACAACAAAGCTGTTTCTTTTGAGATGTCATAGGTCTGGAGAGCAGAAAAGCCTCCAGCACTTCCCACTTCAAATTGCTATCACATACTATTGGCTATTATGAAGCTATGTTACTCACAAGGGGTGTGTTCAAACAGCAGTCTTATTTTGAAACAACAGAGGTTGTTTCAAAATAAGAAACACCATGTTCACACGACGTACTGTTGTTTCAAAACAACAGCTTCCATTGTTTTGAAACAACGGTGTTGTTTTGAAACAACCTAAACCCCATTTGGTGATGAAACAATGTTGTTTCGAAACAATTGTTTCGAAACAATCCCGTCAGAACATGTTATTTCGAAAAGATGGTGACTCGTTTAGAAATAACTGTTGTCCAAACGTGATATTTCACTTTGAGCTTTTTTACTTATTTTGAATTAACTTGTTTCGAAATAACGCCTTATTCTGATACAAGTTGTTTCAAAACAACTTGTATCGAAATAACCCCCTGTGTGTGAACGTAGCCAAGGTGATCTGAACCAACAGAAGTTCTATGAGGTCTGCATCTCAAAGAAGAAAGCAAAATCTCTTGGTTAGCGGCAGATGAAATGAGAAATACCTGGTCACCATTGCTGAATGCGTCTTTTGTATCATAATGCAAATACACTATACTGTCAGTTAAAGATATAAGCACCACTCTTCTTCTACATGTATTCCACAGCCTATAATCTGTTCTGTCTTCTTTGGAACCAACTCAAACAATTTACTAGAGGTAGCTGGTCACCAGCATTGACATTTGTGACAATAACATCCCCACTGTATAAATATAGCTGCTCATAACTTGATGGCATCACAAATATACTGCAAATTCCACAATTTTTTCTGGCATGCTAATGATTCTGGCTGCCTAAATTCCACAGAATTGTATGTGGTTTAATTCAAGGTAACACTTTAAGATGGAAATTTCTCACATAGCTTCAAAGTACACTAATAAAATAGCTGCAGCAGAACAATACAACACATGATGAGATACACTTAATCGTGAGGGGTGTGATGATTTCTCAATAAGGCATCCATCTCTGACAGTGTTTACTCAGTTATACATTTATATGATTAAATGTATTTATTGTTAGAAGTCATTTTAGGATTTTTTTCAAATGGTGGACATCTAAAACTAAGAAATCATACAAAAGAGAAACTGGCAAGTGGTAATACATAAAAGAACCAGCAGAGTGCAAATATAATTAATGAATATCAATGCAAATATAATGATGAATATTACAGGGAATAGAATCATTGCATTTCAACCTGCATTTAAAAAAAAATAGTCTTCTCTCTTTGAACCCAGACAGGGGAAAAAATCCAAACAGTTCCCCTCACAACACTTTGAGCAGTGCTCCATTTCTCCCCCCCTCCACCCCCAAGTCCTCATTAAATGTACTGGGATAGTCCAGAACTCATCAAGAGCAACCTTGGTTCTAATGCAAGGATTTATGAATTCCCACTTACATTTGCAAGACAACCGTATGGACCTTGGTTAAAAAGAAAACCACTGTTGAATGAGTTTAATGAGGATTTGAAGAAATGGCCCTGCAGGTGTACACTGAATGAAAATGTAATTGCCTCTACCTTTTGTGTTGTGCTTTATACGGCAGCATAGAACAAATTATGCGCAGCATTTTGTATCAGCCACTTCCAGCCTAATAGAGCAGAAGAGTTAATGAAAATAATTGCTTGAATGGCTTGTTATTCCTTTCATCTGCAGTTTTGCATTCCGCTGATTTTGTTGTCTGTAAAAGTAATATGTGAAGATAGCAAAGTAGTAAGTCAAAATAAGTGTGGCTAAACTTGTCAACCTTCAGTGGCAGTGGCAGAAAATTTGTCTGAGGTATTTATGCTGGTTTTGGTTGGGAGGATTACCTAATGCTTCACAGACAAATCCAACTGCCTCTGATCAGGGGTATCGCTGGCACCTGGCGTAGGGGGCATGTGTCCCAAGTCCTGGCACCAGTGCCCCAAATGGCTGGTGTGCCCCTTACCTGTCCTGGCCCCATCCCAGGCCGGGTATCCTGGGCCAGGCTGGCTGTGACAGTGCCTGCCTCTCCCAGGTGGGTATCCGGGGCTGGGGCGGTCACAGCACTGCCTGCCTCTCCTGGCCCTGATCGCCCACGGAAGCCACTGCCTCACCTGGCCCCATCCCCGGCCAGGGATTGGGGGCCAGGCTGGCAGTAGCAGGAGCTTGGGGCCATGCCTCCAGATCAGGGAAAAGGGGCTGGGCCCAGGCCCAGGCCCCAGGTCTTTTCCTGGGACAATGACACTCCTGCCTCTGATTTTTAAAAAAATGTATTGGGAGGCTGTCCTGTTATTTCATTTTACTAGTGTCTTTTCACTGTATACCAGTGTAAGTTCAAAGGTCTTTAGCAATGAAATGGTTATGCCACTGACACCTGTGCAACATGGGTGCAAAAGTGTGCTAAAACTAAGTAGCAGCTCTATAGAAACCTGGGGTTTATGGTGGGCAGGAAGCTTGATATGAATCAACAGAGTGCCTGTGTTTCCAAAAAGGCTAATGGCATATTGGGCTGCATCAGTAGCTATGTTCCCTCTAAGCTGTGTGCGTGTGTGCACGCACGCAGGTTGTGAAACTTGCACACACAACAAAATAAGGCATGCACAAAAAAAATTCAACAGTGCAAACATTTTAATACTACTTTAAGAAAGGTGTTTCAAGTAGCATGTTTCAAAGAAGGTTTTGCAATTTAAAATATTTCCATCACCATGCCAAAATAAATATATCAGTTGCATCCTACAGGCTTGCTTCATTGTACTCACAAGTTGGACCATGCTCACTGGAGTGCGCACAAATTTGCACACCAGTTCTGAAAATTTGCACAACAGAAATTTTTTGTGCACACAGGCTACAAAAAATTAGAGGGAACAAGTCAGTAGGAGTGTTGCCAGCAGACAGAGGGATGTGATTTTTCCCCTCTATTCAGCAATGGTGAGGCCACATCTGGAATATTGTGTCCAGTTTTGAGCTTCCCACTATAAAAAAAAAAATGTGGGCAAATTAAAAAGAGTCCAGTGGAGGGCAACAAAAATTATTAGGAGGCTGGGGCACATGACTTCAAAGGAGAAACTGAAAGAACTACATTTATGTAGTCTTCAGAAGAGAAAATTAAGGGTGGATTTGATAGCAAACTTCAACTACTTGAAGGGATGCTCCAAGTAGGAGGGAGCTAAGCTATTCTCAGTGGTGACAGAAGACAGAGCAAGCTGCAACTCTAGGTTGGATATTAGGAAAAACTTTCTCACTAGGAGGATGGTGAAACATTGTAATGGTTTACTTAGGGAAGTGGTTGAATCTCTATCTTTTAAACTTTTAATTTCCAGTTACACAAAATGTTGGCTGGGATGATTTAGTGGGAGTAGTCCTGCTTTTAGTAGGGGATTGGACTAGATGACCTCACGACATCCTTTCCAGCCCTAATATTCTATGATTCTATGGAAGTGATGTAATAGCATTTTACACTCACTTTGCTCAAGCGTAACTGACTACACAAGACACAAGCCAATGACAAATCAAGTTGTCAGAATTTAACGCTTTATATATCTATCTACATCTATTTCTATATCCACAACAATGTCAAACCCTTAGATTTCAATCTAGCTTTCAGAGAAGGAGATACATGATGCATGTATGACAGTTGTCATGTTTATGTATGCTAGTAACTGCCTAATGCTGATACTCAACAACATGCCTGCCTATGTTTCAGAGGACTGAATGGGGATCTTAAGCAGTGCTGCTGGTCTGGAAAAAGTCCTGAGCCTTTGCGTGCTTGGACTCGGGGCTTGTGTGCTGCCACTGCAGCCACCGCTGCAGGTGGCCTGGAGACAGACCCTGGGATTGGGTGCTGGTAATTGAGGCTCAATCCCTGTAAGCCTGGCACCAGCAATGCCCCTGATTTTAAGAAAATGTGTGTCAAAATTACTAAAGGAAGTATCGTATGTATTTGTGATGCTGGATGGATTTCAAAATTACAAAAATTCATATGAGATAGGACATGTCAGGTACCAGCAGTAAGGTTATAATTTGCTAAGTATGATGATTTTGTTTATGTGTGTGTTGCCATTTTTGTTTGGCAACCTACTTGCACCTTCTGTGAAAGACATATCAATTCCAGTGCTTCAACAGAAACACTTTAAAACAAGATTTCAACACGAAGCTACAGAGTTGGAATTCATATACAAATCTGACACCGTTACATTAGATCTGAATAGAGATTTGGACTGGATCACTCATGACCAAAGGTGATTTTCTCCTCCTTTAACATTCTCTCTGTATTTTAATCAAAACAACTTGTTTGGTGTGTTGAAAAAGACTGAAATGATCTTGTGACCCTTCTCCGTATTTATTTATTCACTTGACATGCTAGTGTCATGAAGCGGGATTACACCCATGAAGACGCATGTGATAAATAAATTTGTTAGTCTTTCAAAGTGCCACAGGACTCCTTGTTTGTTCTGATATGATATAATTGCCAATAAAATGCATAATCCAAATATAAAATTGTTTGAAGAGTACCCACAATGATTCATAGTCTGACCAAAAAGTGTACAGAACAATAAAATAAAACAAAATCAAAAAATACTACACCAATCTATTCTGCAAGTACACATTCAAAAGTCATTCTAAGTGATAAACTCTTGAGTATAAGTTAATACCAAACTTGGCTAGAGTGATTTGTATTCCTTAGCATTCACAGCTGGTCACTTGAGAGTACTCTGGCAACATACACTTTGAAACATCTGTCAGCTAAATCAGAGGTCCAAGAGTACTGAGTGGATTTGTGACACGCCTTGGAGGACTTCAGTTCCAAAAATCAATGACTAAGTTTCATGGAGCCATAAATATAGTATAGTATAAACTTGTTTAACTGACTCTCATTAACCAAAGATCAGCCATGTCACGTAACATCAATGCACACCGTCAATATCCTGTTTATCTGAGAAATCACTTTTCTTCATCCAGAAGTATTAGATGTCTCTGAAGCTCTTCAGATGATTGGGATTTTACTATATATTGCAGTCTCTGTCTAGCTTGCTCTACTGTTGTTTATGTCATGTAAAGCAAAACTCTTATCTATTTGCCTCTGATCCATACACTTAAATGTCCAAAGAAAAGAATGATTACTAAGCATCAGTAAATTGCAGCATTTGACAAGGTGGGCGTACTTTTCAGAACTTTGTGCTTCAAAAGAGCCTTTATTATTTTACAGCTTCATTTATTCATGAACATCAAATTAAGGAAGGTATTTACCCAAAATATAACACAAGGTCCCTATTCTGTGGTAGCCAGTATGCTTGACAAGACAATAGAAAACAGAAGACGTGCCTGATTTTTACAGCTAATTTCTTAAAACATGGCACCACCAACACGTCATACCATTTCTGTGGCCTAGCTTATGTGATCTGCCACAACTATAAGGATATATGAAATGTGCCTCTTATTTTAATGTCAGTCCTGCAGCAGACCATACACTATTGTGCAACTCCTAATGCAGTGAAGCATGCTGCATTGCTGTCGTTATATTCAGTGCTCGTAGGAATACAAGCTTTTGATGTTCAAAAAAGCTGATGGCACAATGGACAGATGATGTGATAATATCTGTACAAGCCTCTTATAATCATAAGAGTGATATAACAAATAAGGAAAAACCTCTAAGAATTTTGGGAAATATGGTGCAGTCTTCAGGGAATATGTCTCCACAGGAAAACAAAGCAAAACAAACACAATGGCAACTACCCTCAGATCTTGGGCTAAGCCTAGGATCAAAGGATATCTAATTCCTCAGAGACCCTAGAAAAGGGGCAGGGGAGAGCTTGTTAGGTGAAATAGAAAAGTCTGTCCAGTGTGTGTCTGTGATAAGCTGACAGGCTGGCAAGGGGTTACTCAGAGGGACAGAAAGACATTGATGCGGTGAGAGCAGGTGCAGTCTGTTTCTCCCAACTCAGAGATGGAGTTAGCGGTGTTGAAAGGAATTTTAAAAGGTATAGCTGATACCCATGCATATAGGCTTGTTGTTATTTTTTTTTCCCCTTTGTGCTACACTCTTTGTACTTTGAGGAATGAATAAATAAATACTCATGTGGACAAAACTGTTCTGAGACACTTTAATCAGCTGTTGTTGCAGGCTTATGGGTTCCAAATCCAGTCTATCTGGTTATGCTTGGAAACCATGCCCTGCAGCCCACAGATCCAGTATGAGATAGTAGGACCCCCGTGCTCCACCCAAAGTAAGCCTAAGGCAACCAGATCTGTCACCTAAGGAGTCCATTAGAGAGGGATCTAAGGCACAGTTCACCTGTAAGTGACATAAATAAAACATGTAATTCCTCTATGAACATGCTGCCACAGGCAGCTTTCCTATTACACATCATTGGCCCATATTTGTGATAGGTTTTGCTCCTACTAAATACTTCCAAGGATCATTGAACTATTGTTCAGATTATAAGAAAAAACTATTTTTATAGCACAAACAAAAATGTGCTGCAGAAGGATAATTCTTCTAACACTGAATATTATTTGTATGTAGTATGGCTAAACAAGAAAATTATGAAGCATCTCAACCTAGCTGGCTCATTAAAGATAGTGCCAGATTACCTATCCACTTCCCTCCCAAACTGACCCTGATCATCTGGGTGATTTCATATTAATACTAATCTTTTCTAATTTAAGTAAATTCCCCCTGTGGAAAGGTATCAAATGCCTTAGAGAAATTTAGGTAAATTAGATCCTCATTCCCTTTGTCTAAAAATAAAAATAATAATAAAAAAAAAATCTGTTATCTTCTCAAAAAAGATGATGTTGGTCTAACACATCTACCTTTTGTGAAGCCATGTTATATTTCCTCCTAATTACTCTGTTAACCTCCACGAGGCTTAGCTTATTTAACATTACCAAAAGAAGGAAGAAGGAAGATAGATGCAGAAATACATCAGAGGGACAAATGACAGAGAGGGAGAGGGATTATTAATTTCAGCAACAAGGTGGACACAAGAACTAATACATACAGAACGGCCATCACAAAGTTTAGACTTGACATTAGACTCAGGATTCGCACCATCAGATGAGTGAAATTATGGAATAGCCTTTCAATGGGAGCAGTCAGAGCAAAAAACCTAGCTGGTTTCAAAACTGCACTTGATAAATTCCTGAACAGGATGATACAATGGTACAGCCTAGTTTTGCAACTGACTAATCTTTGGTTTGGGTCCTGATGGTAGATATGCCAATGAGATGATTGATGGAGTGGGTTGACTTACTACAGAAAATTTTGGGGTGTTTGGCTGGTGAGTTTTGCCCACAGGGTTTAGCTGATACACATATTGGGGTCAGGAATGTATTTTCCCCCAAGGGGAGACTGCCAAAGGCAGTAGGGAAGTTCACTGTCCTCTGTAGCTTGAGGCATAACTCAATTGCAGGCAGATTGTCTGTACTTTGAAGTCTTTAAACCATGATTTGAGGACTTCAATAATTTGAGGACTTAAATTTACCAGGAAAAAGAATGGAACAGATAATTAAGGAGTCGATTTGCAAACATCTAGAGAGGTATGTCCACATACAGGTTTTATATTGAAATAATGCTGGTTATTTTCATTTAAAAAAAGATTAAGTCCCCATGGTGTTTTCTTATTTTAAATAAGAAGTGTCTTTATTTCAAAATAAGGAAAATTATTTTGATATAATAAAACTTAGTATTATATCAAAATGAGGGTTATATTGAAATAATCATTATGATATAACCGTCTGTGGATCTTTTATATCAATATAACACCATATTGAAATAACTTGTCTGACCTTTCCTCTCAGGGTGCATGGCACCCTAGAAGGAAGCCCCCCCCCCAGCAGCCTGGTCAAGGAGTGGATCAGCACTCTGGCCTGGGAGGGAGGGTGCGGGGGGGCCACCCACCCCTGCTCCTGCTGGCTGGGTTGGTGGTGGGGTAAACACCTCATGCCTGGTTCCTGGCGTGAGCCGGGCAGCAGGGGAAGGAATGCCCATGCCCCTGGCTTTCCCCACATGAGCCAAGCGGCAAGGAGAAAGAAGCCCTGTGCACCCAGCTTCCCCCTGTGCAGGCCAGATGGCAGGGAGAATGGTCGCAAGGGGGCAAGCCAGGCATGCGGGGCTTCCTTCTCTCCGTTGCCCAGCTTGTGCAGGGGAAGCCAGGTGCACTGGCATCCCTTCCCCCACTACCCAGCTCACACTGAGAAGCTGGGCATGTGGGACTCCCTTCTCCCCGCCACCTGGCTTCCATGAGAGAAAGCCGGGCACGTGAGGCCCCATCTCCCTCACGGCTGGCTGAGCCACAAGCCTTCAGCCGGTCTGGGGGGATGTCTGTTCCCCACGGGGCTTCAGGAGCCTAGAGCTAGTGGGGGCTTTTTGTGGCCTACATCATGCAGGCCAGATTAGATGATCATACTGGTGTCTTCTGACCTTAAGAGTCTGGTTTTATTTGTTTGATTGTTTGATTGATTGATTTTAATGGCTTAGAAACCTGGGAGGGATGAAACACAGAGAGCAGACAGGTTTCTGGAGAAGGCCCCAAGTGAGGGTCTGAAGTAAGCTAAGGTCATAGGTATATAGCAAAGAAAAAGAATCCAAGAACCACATCTCAAAGGTTGGGTTAACTGGCTTAGGCTGTGGGGATAAAAATAAAGCCCCCTGCTTGGACTGGATCTTGAGCTCTGAAACCTTGTGAGCATGGAGGTCCTCGAGTTGGAAGAGGAAAGCATACACTGGAATAGCCCTGCAGCCTGAGCCAACTAAGCAGCGTTCTGAGACTCAGTCCTGTGGGTTTCAATTTGCAGTGTAGAAATAACCTCTGAGGGAACAGGGAAGGAGCCTGGGAATAACGTATCGCAAAGACATACACTGATAGGTAACACAGAAGGGCTTGAGAGATGAGTGTAAGGCAGACTGAAGGAAACTCCAGGAAGAAAAAAGTACTTTTTGTTGGTTTTGTAATTTTGGTTAGACTTGTTATATGGAACTGGACTGAAATCAGAGTGACTCAGGTGAAGAGTGGCACCTTGTGAACCCCAGGAGTGACAGGAAGACCCTGGGTTGTGGCTAAACAGATGATTGCCTCATTTGCCACAATTGGCCAGCAGAGGCTGCCACATGGTACGGACACCCTGTGGCAGGGTCCCAATGTGTTTTGAGATCAGGAAAAACAATCTTTAATTCTAGAAGAGTGCACAAAGAAAGTCACATATAAATGACCCACTATTTGCTTAATACCGACCAAGTGCTCCTGAAGTGCAGCACTGTAAATGTCTTGCAAAGTGAGACCGAAAGGGTCAGAAAGTGAACAATCCAGTAGAAATGTTACTGTTCTTATAATACGCTGAGCAATGTGACCTTTTTGGCTCAGCCACTTTTTCTTCTTAACAGCATCTTAGTAACATTTTGCAATGGCCCTTAGGACATGTATCTCTGTTTGTTGCTGCAGTATAGTTCAAATACAGAAAACAGAAATACTGTATCAAATGCGACTTGGTTTTATCCTTTTGAGTCTTAGCCAAGTTCACAGAAAAACAGATATATTAACATTATGGTCTCTGTGATGGGAGTATAAACCCCATACTAGACTTGAAGGGCTTAAATTAGAATACGGGGCCAAGGCATCCCTGCTTCTCCAGACCTGGACAGCGCACTCCAACGGGAAAGGACGCATAAAAGGGAGCCACTCAGCTCAGCCAGAGGGAGGAAGAGACACCTACCCTGAGGGTTCCAGAACAAAGATGCAGAAATATCTTCGCTCTGGGGAATTGGACTAAGTACTGAACACAGCAAGGTCTGAACATTTAGTTGTCTCTTTTTTCTTTTGTTACCCTTCTGTTGGACTTGAGGGCATGGAAATAAACAATGGTAGGAAGTGACCCAGGGATGGTAACTTGAAGGGCATGCCAGATATTGGTGAATTTCATAGGACTCTGGTTGAAGCTCTGTGGAGTGGGAAAGACCTAGGCTCCCTTACCAAGTACCCCTGTTTCAGGGAAGGCATAAACCACATTTCAGTATGACTACTCCACTGATAAGATGGAGATGGGAACATTGCAATGCAAAGGAAGCTAAAACCATCCTGGAGCCCGAATTGAACAGAAACGGTCTCCTGCTGAGAGGTGATGCCAGGGTGAGTTACTCATTAGAGCACCTGGACATCCAAGGGTTCTATTAATGTTACACCTGACATATAATCTAGACTAAATTAAGCTAATGTAAACTCTGGTATTTTTTAATTCCACCCTAGGATTGGGCTTTAGTTCACTGTGACAGGCATAACAAAGGACCCAGATCTCTCCCTTATTACTTTATTAAACAAAATCAGAGTTCATCAACATGAAAAGGAAAGCCATTTTTATAAAATAATTAAAATGAAGATCCAATATGTTAATCTAATTACTCTGTATAATGCATTTATTTATAAAGGTACTTGTCCTCATAATACCAAATCAGTAAGGTGCATACAGTAACTTATTAAAATATGTATTTTACTAACTCTGATCCTTCTTCCCTGGAGCTGCCACTTAGACAAGGCTTTTTTTTTTTTTTAATAACTATATGTGTTTCCTTGCTTTTCCACAGATTTATTATTGTGATAAAGCATAATCATGTATGTGAGGTTTGCAAAGGGCTCTGAAGATCATTCCAACACTCTAGGCCAGACACTCATTCATGTACTATATATATCAGTTTAGTTCCACTGAAGTTAAATAAGCTACACTGATTTACCACACCTGAGAAGATGCCCCTTTTACAATAGAAACTTGCAATCCTTTGACAAAAAACCTGCATGTTCTAAAGCAGGGAACAAAAACCTTTGTAGGCCCCCATGCTAACCTCACCCCTACAATCCTCATTAGGTGCTGGGGACAGGGCGAGCAGGAGAAAGAGCTGCTCACACGCATATGGCTCTTGTAGCCCCAGACCTCACCAAGATAGAGAGGTCAGCAGGGAGAGCAGCTGTGGTACATTCGCAGTCGTGCTGAGAAGCACTGCCAGGCCAAGAGTCCTATGTGACGCTCAGAATGGGTGTGCATGTCCCATCTTTGGCACATGTGCCAGGGATTGCCAAACCGTGTTCTGCAATATCACTCCTACAGTGTTCTATATATGCTGGTGCACCTTTTTCTCCAATGCCTGAAGAGCAGTTACAGTATCATTTACTTGTTGACTAGCAATAACCAAACTTCTAAACATCAGTTAATTCCACTGTAAAAAGAATTTCTTTCCAGCTCTAATTCCTTGATAAAAAACTATTTTGTTTAGTATCATGATGTTCTCCTAATAAATAAAGTTCCTTGAAAGGAACAATTCAAACTAGCAACCTAGTTTTCTTTTTTCCTTCTACCTCTTTACTTACTTTTCTCTATAGTGCTCAGTATTCTCTTTTCTGCATGTTTTCTTTGCAGACTCTACAACACTTAATGTGAGATTTGGTTCCCTGATTTGCCTTGATCATGTTTGTTTGCTCTTGTTTTTATATCACTTCAATGCATTCCCTAGGATGCTGCTTAGATATTTTATTTTATTTTACTTTTTAGTCTCCTTCATTCACTTATTTGAACATTTGCAAATGAAGGAACAGAGGCTTCTTAAACAGTGATTTGCATCACTTCATTAAATTTTAAATATTCCTCTGGGCTTTAACTGTTCTTCCATGTTGCCCAGGCCAAAAAAGAAAGTGGAAAGGAAACATTTTGACTACCAATTTACTATTGCTGTGTTAACCATGATGAATAAATGTCTTCTAGTAACTGTGCTATACTACATTCAGTCTTGCTTTGAGAATTAAAATGATTTGCATTTTGTTCTGCCTTACTGAATAGGATTTTCGTGTCAGCTAGCAAATTGATCTTAAGAAATTCATAGATACAATCAAATGAAATAAATAAAACAAAGTGATTAATACATGGTTATCGAGTGAGCTGTACCTTGCATCCCTTTTTATCTCTTTCAAGTGTGCCCCCTTTTGGGGACAGGGTTTGCTATCTTCCTCCCACCCATATGGGAAACACAGCCCTACTGCTTTTAGACTGGATCTCTGAGCTGCAGCTCCCCCTTTACCAACTGTTTTAACCCAACAGGCTTTGTTGGCTTTGTCACCTCAGAATCCTTTATCTTTGGGAGACTAAGAGCTGAATACAGTGACTCAAAATTAGTTTCTTCAAAATTACACTGTATTTATTTGCCACAAGGAACATGGTTTGAAACCAAAGAGTCCCACTTCCGTACATAAGTGTACCCCATTTATCCATAAATTCAGCTTATTCCCATTTTTGAGTTGTGAGGACCAAGTAGCAAGAATTGTTTGCTGCAGCACCTGTATCTCTCTGTCAGCCTATTGACAATCTGCTCCCCCCCATGCCCTTTCCTGCCTAGGCAAGCATCTTCAAGACTTCAGTCCTCGGTTTTGGTCTGGGAAGACTGCGTGTCACCACTCTAGATGAAGTTATGCAGGGTGTATTTGGTCAATTAACTCTTTCCCCTTTAGTTCCTTAAGGATGCTTGATATACCCCTTGTCTTTGCCATTAGTTATTTTCATTTCAGCTTCCCTCCTAACTTAAGATTTAATTCTAAGTATTCAGTTAGGATTATGTCATGTGGATAAACTTAGATATAGATGATATTTACAACAAAACATAAAATGCATAACACCTTAATTTTCCTAAACAAGTAATACATTTCTTCATTCAAAAAGTTTTCAATGTCTGTTTGCTGCTGAAAACAAAATCCAAGTCAACAGTAAACGTGAATACTGTATACTTAAGACTGTTAAGAGTCTCAGAACTCACCTGGCAGCTCTTTCACTAACTAATTCAAGCTAAAAAGGCAACAACACGAAAAAATGAATCGGTCTTCACCTCCGCATGAAATGCTGTCAGGAACATATTCTTGATACATTAATCCCATCAGCCAAATATAAAACTCAATGAATGATTTTCCATGATTATTATGTATCTAATGTCATAGTTGAGAGTTCGTTTAACAAATAAATGTAGTGTAACATATCTGTGAGCAAATATCAATAGACTGGAAGTCTATGTGGAAAATTTTGACCTAAAAAGCAAAATTTCTCTCCCCAATCCTCCAGTTTTGGTTTTAAATGGTTTCATTTATTTTTATAAAACAAAAGTTGGAGGTTCTAAATACTGTATGAACATTCCTCCACCCTCTTCCTCTAAGTGACTGCAATTTACAGTAAACTGGAGGTCAAATGCATTCTATATAGAATTCCATGCACTTTATCTTCCCAACTGAAGCTCTTCTAAATGTGTGTGGCAGGGACTGAGGAGAGTAATGAGAATGCAAAAAAAAATCTTGCCCCTTCCCTTGCCTTTGAATAATCTGTTCTGAAAGGAATCTATTGCTTTAGACACAATATATCATCATGGATTATTAGTGTCATTAATCTGTGTGTACAGGACCCCTACGTCTGCATTGACTCAAGCAAAGATAATGGCCCAGAAATTGTCTCAATGATATGCTGATTCAGGGTCTTTAAGAAAACACAGCAGCAGCTTCCAGCAAAGACAGATGCCTCAATTCTGCATTGCGCCATTCCTGGACCATGTGCAAGAGCAGAGCAGCAAAAGGTGTAAGTTTGGGCCATGTCAGGGACCTACTCGGCCTACTGAGTAACTTACATCAATTCCAGAGAAACTTTAAACTGTACTGCCTTGTAACTGTCCTATACTGGTTATTATGCCAGCAACGTATAATGTGAGTGTAACCCATACACCTAAAACAGGCTGTCTCTTAGAGACCTGTTCAGGCTTGATTACTTTGCTGGGCAGATTTTGCAGCCCAGAAACCAGAACTTTCTGGTAATAGGGTGTGGTATCATATTGAACATGCTCCACAAGTTTTTCTACTGGTGCTGGAGTCAGATGCCTGGCAGAAACCTGAGAGGAGCAGCCCCAAGAGGAGCAACCATGGAGAGCTGCGGAGTCCATGTGCTCAGTGATTGAGTGAAAAGAGCTGAGCCAGGAGTGGACTGTAGGATGTTTTCTCCCTGCTCTGGACTATTTTGAAGGGGAGCTTTCTGTTGTGGGACTGAGAGTTGGTTGACCAGTAACCTGACTGCATGGTGTGGGCTGAAGAGAAGAAAGAAAGGACTGAATGGATTCCAGTTGAAGATTCCTGCAGCCAGAGAAGACGAGGCTTGCTTCTGTTTTGCATTCAAGCCTCAAGGACTTAAAGACTGCAGTTGAGATAAGGGTGGCTCCACCTGAACTTTGGGACTCTTGGGTTTCTTACTGTTCTTTTTAAATTCATTTTGGTTTCTTAGGATAAGATTTGTTAAGTTAGTTAATAAAGTTCATTGTTATGTTTATTCTAAGTAGTGTGGGGTTTTTTTTGTGGAAAGGTAACTCTGAGCGGTCTTCACTGTGAGTCCTGTACAGACTGGATCCTGGCTCTCCAGCTACTTCCTTCAGGGTTTAACCTCTGTTAGGCACTGGAGAGGGGCTAATGAATGAATTCTAGCCCACCCAAAAGTTACAGGAGCACTGTGCACTCTGGACTAGACCCATCCTCCTTGTCCGTCACTCTCACGTAGATGGCAGTGCTAGCATAAAGACATTACATAGAGTTTACAGTGGCCAGAAGACTCCTTCTGCAATTGGATATTAGATTATACATGTCTCTTTTCTGTCTCTATTGTACCACTGAAGCAATGGAAAACAACATAGGGGTGAAAGGAGGAGAATCAGGCTTGACAGTACCTCAGCACCTCCCTACATCTATCCAGTAGCCAGTCTAGGATATTTGCTCTTATAGACACACACAAAGATAAGCTCTGCCTGAACCATTCCAGCACCTGGATCCAGTCACGTCACAGCAGCAGCCAGACAAGAGCAACAAGTTGACTGGATGGCAAGATTTGTCACTGACCCTGCCGGGTATCATTCATATGAACTTGGAGTTTTGCTAGTTTGCTTATCTTCAGTTAGATACTGGTTCTAACATGTCACAACCAATTTTCACCCAGCCTAACCTCACTGCTCTCCAGCTTCACTCTCACCAAGCATCTTGGTCTTTCTCCTTCTTCTCGTCTTTCTTTCTCAGCTTCCCCATCCTTTCTCTTCTCTACTCGACCTCCTCAGTTTCTCCTTCTTTCCTCTGCATTCCTGTACAGCTTCAGCATAGGATGAACCACAAGCAGGAAAAAACTGTACTGAAATAAACAGTAGGGTAATGTCTATCCTAATATTTTGTAATCATGCTTGCTTACTCGCACTAATGGATAATCGACTAATTCAAATTACAACACTACCAAAATCTAGACAAGACAGAGCCTTGAAAAGTAAATTTAAGAAACTGACTGTCTCTTTAAATTGTCTATAATGCAGCCATCATATTTTGATGCTAAGTAAAAAGCAGCCATCCCAACTAAAAAAAAAGTGATCCATCGATTAAAGAACACTGTGAATTCACTGAGACCACAGATATCAGGATAGATACCTGTAGCAAGAGCACTTTTACATATCTTACTTTTATAGGAGAAAATCTCAGTTCATTTATACCAGTGTAAATTCCAAAAAGGGGGATCAGAATTGCAAATTCAAATCTGGTTAATGTAATGCAGACCACTTTTGAAATCCAATGTCTGAAGTAAATCACATCTCAGGCATTTTTAGTGTCTTTTGCCTCGTTGCAGAAAATCTCTTGCCTATTTGTATACCAACAAAATATGAGGAGTTATTTCACAATTATATGAGTGTCAGAGAACAGAATATTAGTCCATGATTAATAAAATGCCATATTCTTATGGCAATACTGAAACAATTTAGTCACTATTTTTGCTATGAAGTGTAAAACAAACAAACAAAAAACTCTGTTTCTCTGCTCTCACTTTCATTGGTCAGTTAACTATGAATAGGTTCTCTCTTGCATTACTAATATCTTTTGCCCCAATACAGGTCATTTTCTAACAAACTAAGTGAAATAACACAAATCTGAACTTGCAGAGCTTTCCTGGAAATCATGTGGAGGATAATAGGAAGCTGCAGATTTTGTTCTTATTCCACAGAAAGACAAGGAAGGAGTTCAGATAACTAAACCTACACGTTGTAGGACATCTGCCCTAAGTGCTGAGGAAAAAAACTATAAGACACACCAAAAAAAAATGCATCAAGCAATGAATAGTTTAGCCATTCACTTCCATAACAGATCTGAATTGCATTAACCAATGTACTTCAAAAAGCTAGCGGAAGTTTTGAATTTGAAATTCTGTTCCCTCCCCCACCTCCACCCCCATTTCAGTACAACTGATATTCTTCAGCAAATAGAAATGAGCAGTTGGTACTCAAGACAAAAGCTGGTATTTCTGGCCACGATTATCATCATCACTGGGAACTACCATTATATAAAGTTAAGAACACAGCAATATTTGAAATATCTTTGAATATTGTAACATGAAGCCTAGAAGCCAAAGCAGCCCATCATGGCAGCACTTAATTTCAGAAAGGGGAACTATACAAAAATGAGGAAACTTGTTAAAGAGAAATTGAAAAGTAGATTGCCAAAAGTGAAATTCTTGCAAGTTGCATGGAAATATTTTAAAGACACCATAATAGACACTCAATTTAAATGCATACCACCCCTCCCCTGCAAAAAAAAAAAAAAAAGAAAAAAAGAAAAAATACAGTTAGAAGACCAAAGAACTGTCACTCTGGCTAAACAACAAAGAGAAAGAATTAATTCAAGGCAAAAACACATCCTTTAAAAAGTGGAGGTTAAATGTTATTGAGGCAAATAGAAGAAGGATATACTCTGGTAAATGAAGTGTAAAAATACATATAAGAACGCCAAAAAACAATTTGAAGAACAGCTAGCCAAAGACTCAAAAAGAAACAGCAAAAATACCTTTAAGGACATCAGAAGCAGGAACTCTGCTAAACAACCAATCGAGTAACTGGATGATTAAGATAATAAAGGAGTATGCAAAGAACATGAGGCTATTGCAGAGAAACTAAATCAATTATCTGCATGGGTCTTCACAGCTGAGCATTTTCCAAAGGGGTAGCTGGGTTAGCTGAATTCGGCAAAACAAACAAAGAATCCTGTGGCATTTTTAAAAACTAACAAGTTTATTTACCACATGAGCTTTCATGGGAAAAAAATCGCACTTCAAATTCCCTAACCCAAATCATTTTTTTTAGGTAAGAAACCAAAGGAAGTGTTCCAGATAGAAGTGTCATTACAATTAGTTTTGGAATAAATTAAACAATACTAAGTCACCAGGACCAGATGGTATCCACCCAAGAGTTCTGAAGAAACTCATATGTGAAATTGCTGACCTACTAACTGTGGTATGTAACCTATCATTTAAATCAGCTTCTGTATGAGATGACTGTAGGATAACTAAAGTGCACCAGTTTTTTAAAAAGGCTACAGAAGTGATCCTGGCAATTGCAGGACAGTAATTCTAACTTCAATACCAGACAAATTGGTTGACATTGTAGTAAAAAACAGAATTATCAAACACATTGATGACCATGACTTGGTGGGGAAGAATCCATCTGTCTTTTATAAAGGGAAATCATGCCTCATTAATCTACTAGAAGTCTTTCAGGGGCTCAGTAACCATGTGGACAACAGTGATCCAGTGGATATAGTATACTTGGATTTTCAGAACGCCTTTCACAAGGTCTTATGTCCAAAGACTCAGGTGAAGTAAGCAGTGATGGTACAAGAAGGAGGTTTCTGTTTTGGATAAGGAATTGGTTAAAAGACAGGAAACAAAGGGAAGGAATAAATGGTAAGTTTTCTTTCAGAATGGAAAGAGGTAATAGTGGTGTCCCTCACAATTCTGCATAAGTGTTAGTATTCTTCAATGTATTCATTAAAAAATTGGGAAAAAGGGTAAATGACGAGGTAGATAACACAAAAACTACTTCTGATAGTTAAATCCAAAAAGTTACAAAAGGGTCAACAAAAGCATAGTTAAATCCAAAAAGTTACAAGAGTATGTCACTAAACTAGGTGACTGAGCAACAAAATGGCAGGTGAAATTCAATGTTAATAAATGCAAAGTAATGCACATTGCAAAACAATCGTGTGTGTGTGTGTGTGTGTGTGTGTGTGTGTAAAAAACGATGAGGTCTAAACTAGCTGTTAACACTCAAGAAAGAGATCTTGTTGCCATTGTGCATAGCTTTCTGAAAACATACACTCAATGTGCAGTGGCAGTCAAAAAAGCTAACAGGAAACATTAGGAAATGGTTAGATAAAAACAAAGATAAAAATGATTGCCTCTATGAATCAATGATATGCCCACATCTTCAGTACTGCATGCAGATCTGGTCACTCCATCTCAAATACATATATGTATATTTGAGTTGGAAAAAACACAGAAAAGGGCAACTAAAATGATTAGTTCCAGAGAGGTAGCCATGTTTGTCTATTTAAGGAAAACAAAGAAAGAGTCTTTCGGCACTTTCAAAAACTAACAAAGTTATTTATTTAATAAGTTTTCATAGCATAATCCAACTTCTTCAAGTGCATGAAATGGAACCTGCAATACGTCAGGTAGATAAACACATGCAGACTCTGCATGTATATATCTACCTAACATAACTGCAGTTTCCATTTTATGCATGCATGCTGCAGGCCTTGACAAATCTGCCAGACAAAACTGCCCAAATCTGTCCAAAAATTGAGGTGCTGGCAGGTGTGTGGCAGAGAAAGAGCACATTGGTCCCCCCCCCAGCCCCCTCCTGCCAAAAAATGCCACGGCATCAAATACTTTCAGTGGCAAGCACAGGACGCAAAGGCTTCCTGCCACTGAAACAAAGCTGCTGCCTATGGCACTTTGGGAGGCACTGCAGGGTGTGGGGGGGTTGTAGCACTAGAAAGGTCAGAGCCACCGGCTCCTTCTTTAGGCACAAGGGGTGTTTGTCTGCCTGACTGCTAGGCGCTGCTAAGTGCTAGAGGCAAAATCCTGGGCACCATGGTGATAGTTCAGTTCAGCAAAACAAAGAAGGAGTCCTGTGGCAGTTTTAAAGACTAACAGATTTATTTATCACATGAGGTTTGTGGGAGAAAATCCCACTTTGTCAGACACTTAAAAGAACTTTCTTTGAAGCATCTCATGAAGTAGGATTTTCTCCCACAACAGCTCATGCCTCATGCGATAAATGAATTTGTTCATCTTTGAAAGTGCCATAGGACTCATTGTTCATTTTTCTAGATAAGTTTGTGGAGGATGAGCCCATCAATGGCTATTAGGCAGCACAGGCAGGGATTACTGTTTGCCAGAAGCTGGGAATAGCCAAAGGGATGGCTCACTTGATGATTACCTATTCTCATTCCCTCTCATGCACCTGGCATTGTCCACTGTTGGAAGACAGCTTAGTGGGCTAGATGGACCATTGGTATGACCAAGTATGGCGGTTCTCATGTTCTAAAATTCTCCATGGTAGAGATTTGTCTCTCTGTGATTCTGCTGAAAGTGACAATGACCTCATCAGGCCTGCTCAGGGAAGGGTTATATCCTTAAAACAACCCACAGGATAGTTCTTACTCTGAGTGTATAATCATGTCAAATGTAGTCATTCCACACCTCACCACTGAGATGAACAGTAGTACCAAAAGAAAAGGGTAACATTGTTGAAACTGATAACAGGATAGCTTCTGCACACTAGCTTCAGCCCTTGGTATACCACAGGAGCCTTAGTTACAGCACCGATCTCAAGAGATTATGTGTGTCTCAGCATGTAATTATGGAGTGAAAATGATAATACCAACATCAGATAGAATTAAGAACTTTTACTAATTTTACAGTACAAATAGCAATGAAAATATCAAATGTATTTTTGACATTGTCTTGCAGTCCCATCCATTAATTCAAAGTAAATTTACTAATATTTCTGAATAGCTTGGAAAGTTCAGGTGTGTAACTGCTAAGGCATAATAGCCAGTCGACTATAATACAATCAGCTTTGTGTGAGTTTCTCTTCAACACGATGTGGTAATATTTTATCCCAGAAACATGTCAAAGCTGTATTTGAAATACTGCATAAGTTTCAGTGTCTGGCCTCTGGAAGTAATCCCTAATGTGAATAGAAGCCATTAATATTAAAAGCTCATGCTATGAAGGTTCAAATCAATTCAGCATCCTCCAGTTTTGCACTGTCAACCAACCATATCTAAGGACTTGATGGTGTAGTTCCATGCATGGATGTCAACAGGCATTACAAGCATGAGGAATTTACTAAGGCTTGGTCAATTTATGTCAGTATATCTATGTCACCCAAGATGTGGAAAATCCACAGCCCTGAATGATGTGGTTACTGACCTAGCCTTTGGTGTAGACAACACTACATTAATGGAAGGATTTCTATCATTGATATAACTCTTGCTTTTTCAGGAGAAGCTCTCTCATCTGCATTGGTAGTGTCTTCACTAAATGCTACACTGACACAGTAAGTGCAGGCAAACCTTCAGTTAAGGCTTTATGATCAGAAATAAACTGACTCTGGTTTGAATCTCTCCATATCAGAATCAGTGCAACATCACCCCCCTCCCATTCACTCAGACCTTCTCATGAATTTTATGCATTCTCCTTCAATGAGTTTATCATTAATTTTAGAAACCTAATGCACATTAGTAATTTGATTTTTCCCAACTATTTTCAAGTAATGATTGCCCCTTACATGAAATTATACTCTGAAGAAACAGTAATATAGGGTATTCATGCTAATTGCCTCACAGTGATTTCTGTATAAAGTATTTTAACACTGCAGTAGTGCCCAGAGTATGCTTAGCATTCCAGAAGAAGATATTTTCCTAATTACCGAGCCTGCCAAATCAGCCAGGGCTCCAAAATGAAAGACAGTTCCCTTCCTTCTTGCCCATCAACACTAGTAATAAATTTTCTGAAGGCCCTTAGGCAATGTCCACACATACATCATTATTTCAAAATAACCCATTTTGAAATTATTTATTTCAAAATAAAGTCCTTATTTCAAAATAAGTTAATTTAAATTAACACTTGGTTAATTTGAATTAAGGGAAAGTCTGCTTTCGAAATAGCCCTTGTTTCGAAATGGTTGTTTCAAAACAGTTGTTTCAAAACAATGGTGTTGTTTCGAAACAATGTGTCCGCACACTGTTGTTTCAAAACAACTGTTTTGAAACAACAGCTATTTTGATTAGATGCAAGGTTTAACGGTTTCAAAATAACAGCCATTATTTTGAAACAATGGGTCCCATTGTTTCGAAATAATGGTGTGTCGTGTGGACATGCTGCTTCTTATTTCAAAACAACCTCTGTTGTTAAACCCTGATTGTTTTGAAACGTCTGTTATTTCAAAATGGTTAGTTTGAAATAAGGCCATTTGGACATGTTGTTTCGAAACAACACCATTGTTTTGAAACAACTGTTTCAAAACAACATGTCCGAACAGCCTTGTTTTGAAATAACCATTTCAAAATAACAGCTGTTTCAATAGCACGCTTTCCCTTAATTCAAATTAACATTTTGTTTATTCGAATTAACTTATTTTGAAATAAGGATTTTATTTTGAAATAACTCATTTTGAAATCCTTATTTCGAAATAACAATGTGTGTGTAGACATAGCCTTAGTGTCATTGGTTCAACCAGACAGTATTCAGTGATTGCAAACCATCTTCATCTAGTAATGGGCATAGATCATTATTAGAATTCCCTTTTTTTCTAATATACATAAACAGAACTTCTTATTAGTTCATCACTGAAGAAGGATGAACTTTTCCAAGATCTGATTCTTCAGTCATTTACATGAACCCAAGGCAAAGCCAGACCCAGTTAAGTGAAAGGAATTAATTTGGTGTAAACCTTGCATATGTGATATCAAAATTATTTTCTTAGTTTAAAGCTGGCATGCACATATGCTTAAAATTAGGCCTCAGCATGGTCACTTCAGGCCATATTTTCAAAGATAGTTAGGAGCCTAAATCTGGTGTTTCCATACTAAAGTAAATCTTTTCAACAGTATATTGTTAACATCAGATAACATCCCATACTAATCACTTCATACCTGTCCTTCCAGACAATTTTTTTCCAACTAACTTTCTGACTAACTTTTCTACCATTTGGATTCAGCAGCAGCAAGGGTGGGGTTCAAAACCTGGGGGTTCCTCTTAACCATTAAAGCCAGAACTGACTCAAGCATCTGATGTGTAATCTGAGAAAATTTAATACCCCTCCACACCACTAATACTTCCCCACTCTCAAGCATTGGCTCTCAGAAACAAAACAAACAAAAGAGAAAACAAAAAGGAAACCCAGCATTCATTTGGGAAAACACCGCAACCACATTCAAAAGCATGTGCCCACAAGCAAACCCAACCACACACTGCTTTGGACAGTGTATTTGCCTCAGGTTGGAAAGAACAAAGACTGAACAACTCTTTAAAAATGCATAATTCTCCTCTCTGCTGTATTAAACAATTCTGTCAGAAAGAATACTGAACTGGGTGGACCACTGGTATGATCTGGTATGGCATATTTTATATTCCATGAATCATCACGATCTTTGAAAACTGTGATCACTATTAGTTATATGTCCCAGCATAAAGTCATTTCTGTGGGTTCTAGCTGAATAAGCTGTTTGCAGAATTATTAAACCACTATATTTTCTCAAGCTTGAACTGGAAAGTGTATGCATTTCAGCACATATATTGCACCTCACTGAGTCTGCAATGAAAATTTACATTTTAAACTATTTTTCAGCTACATTAGCTGAGATACACAGATATGAGGAAAACCTGTGAGTTCAAATCAACTTGGGGCAGAATATAAAGTAAAAACAAACAAACAAACAAACAAAAACCAAAACAAGAAAATAAAAACCCACCAGCACCTATGGGCTTCTAATTCAGCAGAGGAAGGTGTAACATGACCCAATGTTTCTAAGTTGAAGCTAGACAAATTCAGGCTGGAAATAAGGTGTAAATTTCTGAGTGAAACTAATTAACCATTGGAAAAATTTAAAAGGGATCATGGTGGCAACTTTTAAATCAACACTGGATGTTTTTCTAAAAGCTGTGATGTAGGAATTATTCTGAGGAAGTTCTATAGCTAGTGTTACAAAAGAGATTGGGTCCTAGATCAGTGGTTCCCAACATTTTCTCTGTCATGGCACACCTTGATACCTTTAATTAATTTGAGGCACACCACCATATAGCTTCCAAATGAACTTATGAATATTATAATTCAATGAGCCAACCCAGAACTCTTCGAGTAGTTTTTCAAAAAAATTTTGGCACACCTCCTCAGACCTGATGGCATACCTGCGTGTCACAGCACACTGGTTTGGAAACACTGTGCTAGATGATCACAATGCTGCCTTTTGGCCTTGGAATTTATGAATGTAGAAGGGTTTGCAGAATCAGAGCTCAGGGACTCCATATGGGGCAAAGAGTGGAAGATACACATCCATACAAAGAATAGAGTTAATAAGATTGACCTTTTAGAGATTCAGAGAAAAAATGCCCTGGAAGAACAAATATTAGACTTTTTTTCTTCCATCTAGCTTCATATTAAGATAAATAATTGGTGTAAGCAGGTGCAATTTCAATGACTTCAATAGAATTTCAACTATTTATCCCAGATCTGTGTGAAATTCTTTTAATTTCAATATAGGGCCTCAAGCCAGTGAAACTGGTAGTCTGTCCATTTAAAATGCTGCTTGCCCATTGAAGTATTCCATACTGAAATCCTGTTTATATTGAAAAACTGGAATTTTTGCACCTATGCTATAAAGATACAGCCTAGCTAAGAGTGTTATATAATAATATATAATAGTATAATAGTAAACAGACAAAGGGAAAACAGAAACATGGGGTGATTTGTTTATTATTTCTGACACAATATTTTTGGAGTGTCTGCAGTCAAAGATTCATTTGTTTTCTTTGTAACCTGTGGTATGGAAGAATTGGGCTAAAAATACAAACAAATATTCTCACATAAAGACAGTATCTGGATAAACTAAACACCTCTGTTTGTCAACCAGAGGCATTCCACACAAATATATTTGTAGAGGGTTTTTTAATGTAATCAGAAAAAAATGTTTCAGGATTTTAATATTTTTATAATTTTTAATATTTTTAGAAGACTTAGTTATTCCATAAAACACACTTGCTGTCCTAAAGTAAAATATATAATGTTAACAAAGAAAAGAAAAAGACAAATGGAAATAAAATGTTAAATTTATTTTAGCATTCACATTAATCTGATTGCTTCATCTAGAGTTGTTATATTGTACAGAACATATGCACTTATTTTCATAGGAACAAGAGTAGAAAAGAAATTATGCAATATTAATTTACAGATTTCAAGCAAAGAAAGGACCATTATGATCAAGTCTGCTGTCCTGCAAAACAAAGGCCATAGACCTTCCCCCAAATATAATTTCTAAAGCATATCTTTTACACAAATATTTATTTAAAAATCTCAGTAAATTAAAGCTGCATGCAGCAAATTGTTGCAATGGCTAATTACTCTCATTGTTAAAAAAAACTAATCTGTAAATGAACACTAAGAAGTGATATGACAGAGAGATCTCAAACTTCAAATTACACAGTGAGGCAGAAGCTGGAACTCCTATTTACCATTTCCAATGGATAAATGGTCAAGAAGGCACCGAATCAAATTTTAAAAAGGTATTTCTGCCATAGATTGACTGTTGATAGCAGGAATAGGGGCTAAATTAAACACAACTCAGTCTGACTTGCTCAAAAGAAAAGTAAGAATCTTCAGAAAAAAGCAGGGTTTATGACTAATATTCCATAGATACATCACAAGTTGTGCTAGTACAAGTATTCAAACAAAGGAAAACCCTAGCAACAGGAAAGATCAAGGACTAAATCTACAGTAGTGAGATTCAGAATTATAATTCTCCACTGCTGAAGATACACTGAAGATAGCAACAATGGAAACCCACTTGGTTAGGCAATATGGTGATAAATGGCTGCACTTTCTCTACACTATGCCCTTCCAGTTACTACCAGTGTTGTTCCATTTACTACCACCTTTCAGTTATGACCAGTATTGTGCCAATGTTGAATTACACATTTGGCTTTCACTTCAAAAAGACTTTGGGTTCTTAGTGTTCATTTAATGCTATGGTGTCTACGCACGGAAGTTCTCTAGATAGCAAAGTCCTACGTACATTGGTGTCAAAGAGATACCCTTCTGCAGGCGTGTGTAACAGATGACCAGAAGAAAAAAATCAAAAAGTAAAAAGTCAAAATAGGATCTTCAAGCATCTGAGGAAGTGGGATTTTCTCCCACAAAAGCTCATGTGATAAATAAATTTGTTAGCCTTTAAAAGTGCCACAGGACTCCTTGTCTGTGTGATCTAAGTGTCAGCACAAAGGAACCAAGGGGATTCTGGGTTTTAATGCTACTGACTCCTGTATGACCTATAGCAAATCATCTGACCTCTTTCAGCAAAACAAACCAAGCTGAAAACTGAGTGAAAAGCAGAATTCCTCAGAACCAGATGCTGCCTCTGTGCCAAAGCATACTGGATGAATGAGCCAGGCAGATTTATGTGCAACATTTTTTGCTTGTTTGTTGTGCCAATTTTTTTTTTTTTCCTGATGTGAACTACATACATCAGATTGCATGCACCCCCAGGGAAGATCAGGGGATTGTTCCCAGTAATAACTCTTAAGAAATCAAAATTTAAAGGAAGCAACACTTCTTTTCTGAAGCTTTACAACACAGTTCAAAGACTAAAATGTAAGCTGCTGTTGACAGTCCACTATAGCTAAAAGAATAAACAAGTTTTAAAATGTAGGCTCCATCAGGAGTCCCCAGGATCAAATTATCTGCTTCAAATGCACAAGTATTGAGTTAATTTGTTTTGTGTTTAACACAGGAATGATACAGACCTGTGTGAAGCAAAGGCCTAAATAGTTCTGTCTAATGAGAACTTAAGAGGCAATAACATCAAATACTTCAAGACAATATGACTGTTCTGATACATTGCAATAGTATGCAGACAGCACTGTATAATAAAAGCACATAAGGGAGATTATGGTGGAAATTGGCCATAATAAACACAACTCTATTATCCTGTTTCCCATTTGTTGCAACAGACTTTTTATGTGCAATTATGTAATTATGATTTTCAGAGAAAACCGAGCTCTTCAATACTTTGTTGCAGAGAGATTTAATTCTTATATGATCCAAAAGCCACTAAATATAGATTTGTTACCTCTGCCTGATTTAATATATTCCACAGATATGAGATATGATCCATGATCTGGTGAGCAGCTCATATAAATTTACAGTTAAGGAAAAAGCATATCCTAGCTGTATTAAATAGGGAAAATGACTTCCAAATACAAGACAGGAGACAATCAGAAATGTTATTATATCACCCACTATGTTTGTAATATTTACATAGAAATAAAGAATATTTAAATAAAAATAATAAGATAGCATTATAAGATATATTCCCTCTGATTGTGCATCATGGTTTTCCAAAGATGCCACCCTGAATAATTTATTTACTTACAAGGATATCAAGTATATTTTCAAAATACATATTATTATTCATATTTAACTGGAAACTGTTGTTTGAGCCCAAATTCTTAAAGGAGGGACGTTAGATTTGCTGTTATTTTTTATTACAGGTAACAAGACAAGAAGGGAATGGACTCTATAGACAACAGCCTTGACAAACGACGGTTTGCTCTCTTTCCTCACCAGCTCTCACAGTCTTAGAATTTATTACGTCAATGATCTGAAAAAGCAGAATCTGCAGAGACCTCACATGATAGTATCATTTTGCTTTCTAATATGCTAGCATTTTTTTAAGGGAATGTGGACACCTCTATTGTTCTCAAGCAGCAAATGGTGCACTGAAGAGTTTCATAATATTAAGTATTTTAGCGCTGTCCAGCTGGCTTACACTCAATTATGTTCAGTTAATATGCACATTAATGAAGATACTGACATACAGCAGTAATCACAAACTGCCCACTCAGACATCAGTCTTTAGCTTATGATTGGTACTTTGTTGGCATAATATAATAAACATTTAGTATTTGCAGTTCATTACTGCTCAAACAGAGTTCAATAAAAACAACTTACAACCTCTTACTTTACCCCCGCTAAAAGATAATCCTATCCTGGAAATGAGCCTTCACAACAGTAATACATTTTTGAGGGTGAAAAGGTGCAAACTAAAAACATTAAAAATGTTAATGTCCAGTCATAAAACAAGCATCCAGATTGCTGTTAATGATATTCCAACAGTTGTCACAAACGTGCCTCCCCAAAATACAAATCCTCCACACTACTGCATATACACACACAAACACTATATTCTGGAGAGGAAATGATGTGGAAAGATGCAGAGGTTAAAAGGGGAATGCTCCAGAATGGCATTCCAGGGCCCCCTTTTTTCGGGAGGACAGTGTTCCGGGTCCCCATAAAAATAGATGAACGTGCCAGAACGCAGAATTCCTCCCAGGGCCAGCTGAGGAAAGGGGCTGCAGGCTGGGGTGAGCCCAGCAACCACTACCCCCCTTCCCAGCACTTGCACTAGCCCTGCCCCTTCCAGCTGGGTCCGGGGAGCACGAGCGGTCTGTGCCCTCTCTGGCCAGTGCCACAGCTTCCCTCCCCCTGGGCCAGCTCCTCAGCCATGTTGATGATGTGGGTAAGGGGGGGAGGGTTGGGGACAGGCACGCAGCCAGAGGGGAAAGCTTGGGGGGTCAGAAGAAAAGGTCAGGATGGTGGGCTGCGGACATGTGGAGAGGGTTGGGGACTGAAGAGGGTGGAGTGAAGATGAGGGAGCTGGGCACTGGGGGTTCGGCAACAGGGAATGGGGACATGGGTGCAGGGAGCTTAGGGAATGGAGATTGGAGCTGAGGAAGACATGGGAAAGGAGGGGTCTGATGGTGGCAGGTGTTTTGGGGGCAGCAGTTGGGGTGGTAGGCAGACATTTGGTGGACAGTAGCTGTGGTGTGTGAAGGGGTCTTGCATGTGTGTGAAGGGGACCCAGACCTCCATGAAGGAGGCCTGGAAATTTAAGATGGTTCCAGGGCCCACCAAATTATACTTTAACCCCTGGAAAGATGGCGACCAAACACACAGGGGATGGAAACTAGTGCTCCTGCAGCAGGTTCCTCCTCATGGCTCCAAGGACTATAGAAATCATTATCTATGGGAGACATGCAGGAGGAGCTTTTTGAATTTGTAAAGCATATGGAGCTATGAAATGAGACAAAACCAGGGGACAGATGTTTAGCACCTCATGCTCCATTCCGTATTGTTCAGAAGTAAACCCTCTTCCGTGAACTCTACCTCCAGATAATAGGTGAGGAGAATCAACCAATAGCAGCAAAGGTACTTGAACAACCATGATGCCAAGGGTAAGGTGAAGACCAGGTTGCTGAGCAGAGTTGAGGGCACCCACAGAGTTCACCACTGACTGTTCAACCTGAAGGAAACCTGCTACTATGCCCAAAGAGCTTGAGTGTCCTTTCATTTGAACAGATTTTAGACCAGTCTAATTCCATTGCAGTTAATTGATTACTTCTAATTCACATCAGTGCCAGAGTTCAAAATTGCTGAGGGTTATACAGAAACGAGAAGTTCTGAGCAGAAATTATATACAAAATTTTATACTACCAATAAAAACCTATTATTTTTGGTTTTATTTAGTATAGATCATGCAATTATATAGTTGTGCCTATTATCATGGAAATTATATGCTAATTTTTCCCAGTTTCTTCATAAACATATTTCTATTTTATCTATAAGAGATTCCATTTTATACAGTAAATGGGGAATGATCTTCCCCCTCAGAGAATTGGTTCTAATTTTTGTGTACTAGAGAAATACTGTGAAGGTTCCCAGATTACCCCCTGCCCCCCTTTTTTAAAGCTATTTGCTGAATCCAGAAAATAAAAAGACTTTATATATATTCACCCAAAATGAAAGCTGCTACACAGCTGAAATTCAAACTTCTCACCTGACTGACCAGAAACAAACAAACAAACAAACATATTTTAGGTTCTTTATAATCTTGGTTTCACATATACAAATTGTTCTACTTTTTCCATCCTTTAAATTGCTCTAAGTAGATAGCTTATAGAAACAGTATTTTTTTTAAAGACTACACAAGAATCCTGAGATCTGGAACAAACAGAAAACCAGATTCTTGTATATTCTCTATCTTGTCTTCTCTGAAAAACAGAACAGAGTGTGTACATGTCCCTACAAATCCATTCTCAATTTCCTGGTCACTCAGGTTGTAGGAAAGCCATCATTTAATAAAAGGGACAGCTAAACATCTATTAATTAAAGGGGTACAATATAAGGCAAATACATAATTAATATTGCACTGTTAGATTTACTAAAAGCAGTAATTTTACAAATCTCCAACAAAGTGAGTTTGATCATGTTGCTTATCATTCTTTATGTTTGAATTGTGAGCCTTGCTGTCACTGGGAGCCAGCCCTGTGCTGCCATGAGCTGAGCTGTCAGGAGGGACCAACCCCAGCTGGGGACTGACTTGTGTGGGGCAGGCCAGTGCCAGCTCAGAGAGGCCTGGTTGCTCTACACTGGAGGAGGGGAGGTCCAGCCTAGAGGCCAGGTGAAATGCTCCCGCCCCGCCCTGAGAAGCATGGCCATGGGCTGGGGGGGCAGGCATGGCCGGGCTGGGGGGCAGACATGGCCTGGCCAGGCCCAGAAGCACTGGCAATTACAATTCTGGGTGGGAGACAGGTGGCCGCAGCCCATTTGCTGGCTGTGAGCTGGCGGGGCACGGACTGCTTGAAAAGTCGACCGGGGTTTGGGCTCCCCTGAATTCTGGCTCTGTTGCAGGCTGCAGGCGGTAATTCCTAGGGCCGCGGGCCATAAGTTTGAGACCCCTTCTTTAGAAGATGGTTCAGGAATACAGAGCATTCTCTAGTAACTACATAAACAAATTCCTAAGAGGGTGGTGCAGGAACAAACACAACCTTTGTAAAGATAAAGATGGGATGATAAATGTGCATGAGGATATTTTGTTTGAAATTTCCGTCATCCAGCCTCATTCATCTTGGTGAGGTGTGAAATTCAAAGGTGAATTGGAACCTTTAAATACTAATTCATTAAAGAAAAGCAATTTCAATATAAAGAGACAAAAATTATAATGAAGCATGAATCATAGGTAAATAAATTTTTAGAGACATCAAGTTGTTCAGAAAATTAGATTCAATAAGCAAAACTTATTTGGTTCCATTGTGCATGTATAACAAAGTCAAACATTTTGGGATTTAGGTTTGTAAAACGTATACTGTGTGTTTTAATTGCTGCTATTTCTGGAGTTGCCATGTATTCTGCCCCAGCACACAGGGCAGCTTCTTGATTCAGTAGTCCTTGATGTTACTCATGAGGAAAAACTACAGGCTTGGTTCGGTGGTGAAGGTTTGGCCAGATTTATTGGCAGAAAAGCCCTTAGCATCCTGGCTGTCTGGTTCCAGGTATACCAACACATGTATGCCTGTGACAAGGTAATGGCTCATTCAACGTACTGTCACCCCCTAGGTCAGTACGAAGATGCCTTCCTCATTCTCCTTTTATATACTGATAGAAACGAGGTAAAGGTTACATACCATATGTTGTTGCCACCCTTGTACCTTGTAGTTCTCACTTTGCAGCTGTTTTGATTTAGCTGGGTAAAGTTTTCTCCAAGGTTGGCTTAACAGGACAAGCAGTATATCATTTTACTTTATCACTGTGACCTCCAAAGTGTAAAACAGAGAAACCTTTATATATCTATTCTATTCTATTCAATTCTATTCTATTCTATATATAGCCTGCTTCTAGCTCAGAAAGGGAAAATGGACTGGAAGGCAGGACATGCTTCTTAGGCTATGTCTACACTGCAAAGCAGAGGTGTTTTTTTACGCTGAAATAGATATCTGGAGTTAACAATCTCTGTGACATATGCTAGTCAAAACAAAGCCCTTTAATTGTTTGTTCCCTAGGTAAATGGTTCCCAATCTGTGGGGTAGGACCACCTTGAGTGGGTCACCAAAGATTATAGGAGCTCCTTGAGTCTTCAGCACTATAGAAGTAATTTAGCCCCCCTGAGCTCCATTCTGTCTGGAGCAGAGGAGCAGCCCCCCACAACCCTGCACTAGCCAGGTGCCCAGTGTGAGAGGAGCAGTCCCACACCAGACCCTGCCTCCATTACGTTCAGTCCAAGAGGATAGAAAAGGCAGGGACAAATGGTTCATAACAGGGAAGGCTTAACATCCTACTCAGGTTAACAGTGGTTTATATATTATTATTGTTCTTCTTCTTCTTCTTCTTCTTCTTCTTATTATTATTATTATTATTATTATTATTACTATTATTATTATTATTATTGTGTAATTTAGTGGTGTTAATATCATTATAGGTGTTTATAGGAGTTATAGGTATTTATGGCTGGTGGAGGAGTGAAGCAGGGGGGATAGAGGATCACATATTTTACCAAGCATTAACTAATGGTTGGGAACCACTGTCCAAGATGTAAATAGTAAAGATAAACCATGGAAATTTATAAGGTTAAACTCAACTAGTTGCAATGAGGTAGGATTTCACATCAAGAGAGCTAACTTAACTCACCTTTTGGGAGGATGAAGAAATAGCCTCAAACTCTGAGGGGAAAAAAAATCTTGGCAGAGATCTTTTGAGAATACTCAGCAGTGATCTTTGACCTGGTTAACATAATTTTCAAAGTCCAGCAAGCCACATAGTCTTCAATGGAGGGTGCCTCATTAGCTTTCGAGCTCTCAGTCATTTGCTGTAATTCTTTAATTACAGAACTAGAACTCTAAAACAGCTGAAAGTGCTTGCTCCAATTTAAAATGACCTATGAACAGAAATCAAGCATGAATAATTTCAGTGCTAAAGGTGATTGGCTTGGAACTTTATACGTTTGTGAAATAACACTGGCAACTGCTTTGCAATCTAGATATACTATATAAAATAATAAACTGAGAAATCAATTAATGCCTCTGAAAATTTCCCTTGTATGTAGGAAATACACCATCAAGGATCCTGAGCTTTGGGAACCTTCTGAAATGCAATTCCCACTGCAGTTATACAAGTACCTTCTCATGGCACCCAATGGTCAGAACTAAGGTAATAGAAAAAGTGTTTACAAGTTCCAAAGGGGTAACTGTGTTTGTCTAGTTCAGAAAAACAAACAAGGAGCTACGTGGCACTTTTAAAGACTAACTAATTTATTTATCACATGAGCTTTCATGGGAGAAAATCCCACTTTGTCAGATGCTCAGAAAAGGTGTTATGTCATTTCAATCACCTCTCTCTTAAACCACAAGCAATGCTAGGACAGTAGAGAATTTTGCTCTTTATGGTGTTAGCCAAAGATGTATTGTTATTTTGTATACTCAAATATACCCTATGAATCAGGTTCTCCAAAAATTTAAGTCTGAGGTTCTATTCTGTGGCTTTTAATGTTAATGTTTATGGTAGGCAGTGTGTGTGTGTGTGTGTGTGTGTGTGTGTGTGTGTGTGTGTGTGTG
>ML682013.1:1240918-1270094 GCA_007922195.1 Podocnemis expansa | reverse complement strand
TGTGTGTGTGTGTGTGTGTGTGTGTGTGTGTGTGTGTGTGTGTGTGTAGGAGGTTGTTTTAATTGATTTTGATAGTGAAAAGAAAAACCACCATCTGAATGTAAAAATTCCATGTGGGGTGGGGGAGTATGTATAATATGAAAGTAACTGGAAAGCACTACGTGTTCTCTCCTACTGTGAAACACAGATCACCCCCCCACACACACACACTTTTAGAATCACATATTATATTTAAGGAAAAGATGCATTTGATGTGAATGTAGGAAAAAAACTTTGCACCTATTTCCTTTTTACAACACTAGAAGCTAAATATGTGAGAATATTATCACTATATTTTACTGAAGAATAAAACACTCTAAAATATCAAATATCTTATGTTCTATCAATAAAATGTTGGAATGTTATATATATCAATAGAGAGTCTATGATGATAAAAGCCTTATAATTACCTAAATAAGTACTGATTACTAAAAAAATTCAGTCTACATAATGCCAGGCATCAGCCACAATAATTTATACTCTTATTTTAAAAGATAACATAATAAGAGCTCTAGCTCCGCTAGTATTGAACAGTCAAAAATGGAGCCTTTGAAGGAATACTGATATGTGTGATAATGGCTAGTTAAGGAGCCAGAGAAGAATTTTCACAAAGCAACTAGAAGGACTTTCATGTAAAGCCTTCAAGTATTTGATTAAAAAAAAAGTTATACAAACTTTCCTTTGTTCTTATGATGTATTCAAAGTGCTGCATGGCAAGTTTTCCCTGCTCTTAGCAAAGTCTTAGAGGTTTTTAAAATATATTATTTTAAAGTAACATGATTTTTCAATTTTATCGATTTCCAAAATGGTTTCCTTTCCCAAAGACATAATCGTATGAGTCACTTATGTCCTTAGCTTCATTTTAATGGAAGGCATTTGACTTTGGTTATGTCTACACCATTGGCAGCACAGGATCAATTTGTAGATTCAAGTAAGTGGCAGTGAAGGCTTGCTCAAACAACTTGGAAAGTGATCCTGTTAATAAAACCAGCAAGTAGCATAGTGCTCCATCCGTGGAGAGTATTTCCCACCAGACCAGCACAGTGGACACTGCAATAAGCAGATGTTAGGAAATTGACCGGAGATATGCAAGTTACTGTAGGTATTTTGCGTATCTCCTATCAACAGCCACTGAAACCCACAACCAGTGTAAACCAGGCCTTCATAATAATTAAATCCACAACTGTAGGCATGCTTTTACTGAATTCATGTGTAGCAACACCCACTGTCTTTAAAAAGTTACTTTTTAATAACCCAGCCATATATTCATACCAGCTCCAGAGTTGGATTGCTGTGTTAGTTGGTGTTGAGCCAAAATGAGAGACTTGTGGCACGTTAAAGACTAACAAAACTAAAAAAAAATTTCTTTGGGCATAAGCTTTCTTGGGCTCCAAACCACTTCATGCATCTGACAAAGTGGGTTAGAGCCCACAAAAGCTTATACTCAAAGAAATTTGTTAGTCTTTAAGGTGCCAAGGACTCACATTTATACATTGGTCAATTCTTGCAAAGTAGTAGAATATAACTAATGGTCTCTATGTCATTTTTCCTCACTACAGTCTTCTTTTCTCCTTTAGGTGACAAAAAGCTGTAACTCCATAACAACCCTGACAGCTTTATTATTTGTGTGTGCATGTGCATGTGCATGCGCGTGCGCGTGCGTGTGCGTGTGCGTGTGTGTGGTGTTGGTCTCATGTTTCTTTCAAGCTTCCAGATCTTCAGTTCACCTCACTCACTATTGCATTGGCATAATCATTATATCAGCCTACCAAGGCTTTAGACTAACTCTTGCATCAGTGATGAATGTTCCTGGTATTGCATATGTTTTATGACATTTTGTGTTCCCATGTACTACATTTATTCACTGCAATATGCTTCCGTACATCTATTAGTCATAAAAAGTTAAGAAACAACAAAACAAAACATGTGACTTCATCACTTTTGCCAGCATACATTCCCCCCACACTAATAACTGCCTTCTGCATTTCTAACCTATATCCAGACTATTTTCAAAATTCATTCTATTAATGAAATGTGTAACATTCTGTAGTAAGGCACACTGTGTGAATACTCACACCCAAAATTCAAATATGTGACACAGATATGATTCAAGGATGGTATATTTTGGATAATGTCATTCTATCCAATTTTATCAGCTGATCAGGAAACATATTTGAGTCTAACACATTCCCATTTCTGTTGAAAAATTATTTTACTCATTCTAGTCATATGCTTTTCCACTCCACAGACAGTTACTTCTTCATTTGTATCTATTTGCATCCAAATCACTGACTACAGTTTTTTCATTACAAATGAATGTTACAGGTTCTTCTAAGATATTTCCAATCCTAACAATAAATCACAAGACAGTTTGCAAAAAAGAAAAGCACTGATTCCTCTCTGGCACATTTGTTTGAATTGCCAGGGTGCACAGAAGTCAGGTGGTTGGAAATTTTCTGACAGAAGCTGTCCATTGGAAAATGCAGAATCAACAGAATTGAGGTGCCTAGGGGTATGTGCTGATTCCATCAAACCTTCTGACAGAAAACCAGCTGGTTTCCTGCCATCTCGCCTCGCTTCCAGAACAGCCAGGTTCTGTAGCTCCCCAAGTTCCTAGGTTCCTCCAGCAGCTTGGTGGAGGAACCTGGGGTTCCTCCAAGCAAGTGGGTTGTCAGAGAGCCAGGGCTCCTGTAATTTCCAAACTCCCTGGCTGGCCAAGAGCCTGTACAGATAGCTCCTCAGCTCTGATCACTACATTGAGAGCTGGGCCACCTGCTAGTGGGATCCCCAGGCTATTCAGCAAGTTGAGAACCCAGTTCCCTAGCTGGTCAACTCCCAGCAGCCTGCCTAGCACCTCCCTGGTCCTGGCTGCTCAGCTTTCATGACAGCTGGCTCTCCAAGCTTCAAAGTAATCCAGGAAGCCAAGCAAACACAAACGTTCCACTCAGTCCTTTCAAAAATGAATTTTTCAGGAGATCCCTTTGTAAGAAAAATACTATGTATTTTAGTTTCTCCCACAATTCAAGACAATTAAAAATACCCACAAAGATTTTTTTTTTTTTTTGCAGGAAGGAATTTCCATTTTTCTGCCACTTCTAATTCTAACCTCCTGCATAATACAGGGCAGAGAACTTCACCCAGCAATTCTTTCAGAGGAGTGAATTATTCTTTCGGATGGTATAAGTGAAGACCATTCAGCCCCAGCAACTCTATTAACGTTTGTACATTCAAGGGGAAAATAAATGTATAAACACTAAACCATAAATGTAGAATTTTTCTTGTGTGCCACATTTCTTTATGAGCTTGGAGCCTGATCCAGAGTCTCTTGAAGTCAGTGGAAAGAATCCCATTGACTTTAGCTGTCTTTGGATCAGACCCTAATTAATGCAATCCACTTCTAAATGTATCAGGACACTTATTGTAATTGTTTATAGTTGTCCTTTATTAGTAGCAAGAATGTCATCACAGGGAAGGCAAAATTTCTAAAGTTAAATAATGATAATCATCTTCATCCTATCATTTGTTGTACAAATTAAATTGATGTTGAACTTTAAACAATATAAGTTTCCTCTTCCACATAAATAAAAGGCTTTGCATTAAATAAAAACTCAAGCGACTTAACTAATACAGTTTGTCAATGCAGATTACCAAAATATTACTCTGTTTAATAAACATGTTCCTATAAACAGCACTGTAACTTGCACCTGGAATGATCTAGACCGGGAGTGATGCAATAAGACTGACAACTGGAAAAATTCAAGTTAATACTTATATAGATAAAATAATCTGGACACTTATCAAGAAGAAGGATATGAGGTAATAGTAGACCACACATTCAATATGAATATTCTATGTAACATGACTTAGCCAAAATGATTTTCAGTACCATTACTAAAAGCAGTACATCAGACATTTTAGAAGTGATAGTCCATCTGTGGTCGAAGTACTGAGGTGATCCTATCAAGAATATCGCAATCAGCCAGGATATCTGAACTCAGAAGAAGACTGATTGTAAAAAATTAGAGTCTATTTGGAGATCAGCAACTAAAATAATGAAGGTATTTAATTGATTGATTTTTTTAAAAAAAAGCTGAGAAGCATTAAATAGCCGGAAGATGTGAAGTGTAATAGTAGAGAGGAAACTGAACAGGGTCTCAGCAGACTTGAGTTACGTTCTTGGTTCTTCCACTGATTTGATATGTAATCATGGGCGAGTCATTTCACCTCTCTGGGTGAGTTTCCAGATTAAATTAGATTAGATTAGATAAAATAAGATAGATAGATGTGACAACTACAGTAATATATGTATTGAAGGGTATATGTTCCAAGATACAGAGAGAACTTGTTTCTGGTGACCAGAACAACATAGTACAGGATCTCTTTACCAATCTTCCTTTGACCCACTAAAATAATTCCATGGGACATCCCTCCTCACATTGCCTGAGTTTAAAAATAATACCCACCTGGGATCATATGTAGTTTAGAACCTCCTGCCCCACCACCAATTTTGGACATCAACTGTCACAGCATCCAGCTGACAAAACATACTGCAGTACAATTTCAAAAGAATCACCAAATCATCCATCCCCCAAAATCCATGTTTTTTATTAGAAATACACACTCTACCTAGTCAATTACATATTACACATTTTCATGACCAGTGACTACTGTCCCCTCTCTACCTATAAATACAGAATACACAAGGAGAGAGTTTCCCTTTCCTCTTGATATCTAGAGAAAGCAAATAAGGATTTTGGAAAGCATATCTTATCAAATAAATTATATAAGAACATCTATTTTGTTAATTATCACAAACCAGATGGTCTGGCAAATACTACTAGACTGAATATAAAGGCATTCTATTATGGCAATTATGCTAATGTTCCATGATTTACTTCTTTTACGACTTTCTTCTTCTAATTGTGAAGACATGAAATGTGATCCTGTAAAGATCTGAAACTGATATCTCTACTTAATTATCAAATATGCTAAGTAGACACTAGTCTATTTCCTGACCAACTTCTCTTTGTATTTTATGGTACCATTCATAACATCTAAAACAGGGCTTGCGAAACCCCGGATGTCAAGTTGCCATGGTACCTGGGGTTTGTAGCATGGCGCCAAGTTCCACCATGAAATTACAGTGGTGGAGCAGCCCCTGGCACCTAAAAACAGACCTCCTGGCACCTTCAGTGGTGCTAAGCAGATTTGGTCGTATTTCAACAGTAGGGGACCCTGAGTTGCTGCTGAAAGTGATACCCACTTTTTTTTTCTTTTTTGACAGCAGGCGGTAACCCAGGCAGCCCTTTGAAGCTGGGTGCATAGCTATGTGGCAATTCTGTCAAGCCCTGATCTAAAATATTTTTCAATATCCAGCAGATCAGAAGGAGTGAGGTTCTAAGCAGTACTCAAGGAAGCATTCTGTCTGGAATAATGGCACCTAAGTGCAAGGAGAACATCCTAGTTTGGACCATTTGCAAGGCCTTCGAAAAGGTATAGCCAGCATACATTCCCACAACACTCACTGGGATGTACTAGAGGGTAGTATGACTCATGGAGCATTTTGGTTTGAGCTGGACTGGCTTCCATCCAGAGTACAGTCAGAACTCTGACTGCCCAGTGGATATGATGAGCAGAGAGAAGCTCTCCTGAGCACACTGATGCAAAGGCAGACACGAATGAAATGTCCATATATGAAATTCCTGTTAAAACACATTTCAGGTATACAGCCTAAAAAAAGAAGCACCTGAAAAACTAAGACATGAAATAATCCTTTTTAACCCTCAGAAACATGGCTCACATAACTGCAGTAAAAATTTGGTCTATGAATTGTTACTTATAAAATATTGCATTGTAAATCTCCCTCTTCTTTCAGAGCTGTCTGAGTTATGGGGGTGTTTGCAGCTACATATATTTTCTGGTCCCTCTGAATACATCCCCAACAGGGGTTAGGCCTTATGCCCTGACTTATCCTAGATCAAAATTTCCAGTTCTCCCACTCTTATGATCTGTCTTCACTGAAGAGTTAACTTGGGATCTTACTCAGGTATTGCACCTAACCTAGCTCCTCTCTACACACAAAACCACTGGCCCAAGAATGATGGTGCTTTACCCACAAGATAGCCACAGCATCCTGTGGTAAAGTCTGAATGATACTTATACTCAGGCTGGTATCCCACTCACTTTCCAATGAGGACACAGGTTAAACTATTCAACAGTCCTCCATTGCCTTCCTACAATTCCCAAACATGTGACCAGGACAGACAGGTAGCTACGCAATTCCTGGGAAATTATCCTAAAACAGCTCATCTTCCTGTGGTTCTAAGGACCATGGGATATGACTCTAGAAGTTCTAGAACTTAACAGAACTTTGTGCAGCACCATGTGAGTTCAGTCAACTGACCACACTCAAGTAAGATTTCACAGTATGGCTGCAACGCCCTCAAGTAGTTTAATCATGCTAAACTTTCAGTGAAGACATACCACTAGACTGAAATTGGAGTACAGCACCACAAACTCTATGTCAACCTCTTATTATTGTCAAGGTTCAACTGGACTTCTGTGTTTCTTCCCTTTGAGATTTCAACACTAGTGATCTACAAAGACAAGCACTCTTCTTAAAACAAGTAGATTTATTTAGCAAATAGAACAAAAGAATAGCAAGAGTGATTTTAAAACAAGCAGCATTGATGCATATCTAGACTAATCTAATCTCATGCTTCAGTATAAACTAAATTGGATGGTTTTCAGGAACAGAAATGACCCAGGTTATGTTTCTGTAGTAAAGCCAGGAGCTCTGAAGACCCAGCCTAGACTTAGTTTGCTCTCCAGAGTGTCTGTTTGCCAAGTTAAGGGAACCTCCTTTTCCTCAAAGCCACCACTTTTCCTCTGGATGTCTGAGCCCATCTACCATATTGGTCGATGACTTTTCTTACAGAGCCTAAGTGTAAACTCCCCATTTTGTCTGAGACTAATTATTCCTAGTCAGCCATTTGAAATAATGTACCTGCTATGGTTGCAGCGTTGTTTTATGAACAGAGGAGCTACCACAAGAGGCTGTTACAGTTTCTTCAAACCAATAACATTAAGATCAGTTCTATGTTTTCCATTTTAGGAAAAAAATAATAAATAGAAGTTCATGTACAGAATTGTTAAACATATATTTTAGAAGATGCAATGGATTGCACAGATTTATTTACCCCCTAACTGTTAATACTGATTTAAAGATTTCCTCTCTATGGCTTTGGAGTGAGAATTTCAAAAGGAAAGTTGAAAGTCAGTGAGACACATGCTGCTGTATTATTTAGTTATTTTTAAAAATCCCATATTTATTGCAGAGGTTTCATCTCCTAAACACCTGGATATTTAATTAAGGGGGCACTATGCCCAATATTTTAAGTATTCATTAGTGGCAACAGATGAAACTAGTTGGCCAAGACTAGAACATATATACTTATCTCAAATTATTGATGTAAGCAAGGTCTAGAGGCTGGGAACTTCTCTTGCTTAGGAACTAAAGGGGGGCACTATTTACATGGGCTTTGTATTTGCATGAGTACAATTAAGTACTTAGCATAATAGTATATGGATGAATCCAGTGGGGAGGCTGGGCATGATGGGGAACTGGTTGCGGGGCTGATTTGGGCTACAAATCCTTCAAATCCTGTGTTTTAACTGAAGGGGGAAATAAAATACTGTCTTTTCATGATATGCTGCCCTTTGGTTATATAAACTATGCTTAGCCTGCTGTGATTGAAAAGTCACTATCACCAACATAGAATCCTGAAGAGTGGGCAACCCTATTTTTCAGTCTTGTAAAAGCAAGGAGGGAGGAGGTATCATCTCTGCCTTAGACAAAGCCTAATTCCTTTCCCATTGTTAAAAGAAAGATTTAATGATTCCTTGTGGAGTCTTTTGTTATTTTGATCAGAGAACAATCTCTGGTGTCCTAAAAACTGGAAAAAAAAACAAAAAACAAAAAAAAAACCAAGGAGTCGTGTGGCACCTTAAGACTAACAGATTTATTTTTCGCATGAGCTTTCGTGGGAAAAAATCCCACTTCATCAGATGCTTTGAAGATGGGTGAACTTACAGAATGGAATGAAAATAAATGCAAGGGGGTGTAAAACATAGGATCAGGTCATATAGTAACAGCAAATCAGAGCAGTTGTTAGGGTCAAACCATGGGGAGCCTGAAGTCAAATTACCTTTTGTAATGGAAAAAGAACCCATATTCTTGATTAAGTCCTGCTTTCACAGAATTTAGCTTGCATATTAATTCAAGTCCAGCTGTTTCTCTTTGAAGTCTTGATGTCCCAGCCACATCTCTGACGACAGTCATTAACAAATCATTTATTGAGTGATTAGAAAGATGGAAATGCTCAGCAACTGGTTTCTTTGTTCTGTGATTTCTGATATCAGCTCTGTGTTAATTTATCCTTTTGTGCAGCAATCGTCCTGTTTGTCCAATGTATAAGGTGTTGGGCATTTCTTTCACATGATGGCATAGACCACATTAGTAGAGTCTTAAAGTGCCACACGACTCCTTGATTTTTTTGCTGGACTAGCCTAACACGGCTATCCCTTTGGAAACTAAAAACTGAAGTCTGGAGCTGAAATCACTAGAGCAGTGGTTCTCAACCACAGTGTCAGGACACATTACTGTGTTGCTATGCAGAGGTAAGTGTCTTGTGGAAAGTCAATGTGATCACTAGATTTGGCCTGTGGGGGTTGGCTAGTGTGTCCTGTAGAGTCACAACACACTGCTAGGCTTGTCGTGACCCTCAAAAGATTGAGAGTCACTGCACTGGAGGATTGAAATCTTCTATAAAAGCTGAATTCACTAAAAAGCTGACTAAGGCCAAGCATAAGTTGGTACCTTGGGCCAGGAAAGGAGCTTGCAGATGGATGGGGTCAGCAAGCAACCAGCAGAAGATGTTAGTGACCAGCAAATGGTGCCAGTGGATAGTGTGAGCAGGCAGCAGATGGTGTCAGTGGGTGGTGTGAGCTGCCAGTGAATGGTGGCAGCAGAAGGTGTGAGTGACCAGTGGGTGGTGCCAGAGGATGGAGCCAATGGGTGGTGTGCACAGACAGCAGAAAGTGCCAGTAGAAGGTGCGAGTAACCAGTGGATGGTGCCAGCGGATAAGGTGCATGGCCAGTGGGCGGCATGAATGGACTCAGAGGTGGCAGAAGACAACTGGAGGGGCGTGGCTGAGCGTCTCCTCTCCCCCTGAGAGGTGGACGCTAAAACTGTGATGGTCAGTATGGGTGTAATGGAGAAGTGAAGGGCACATTCCACGTATACTGGGTTGGGGGGTGAGTTCTGCTTACTGAGTTTTTGGAAATGCTGCCCTACATTGTCTCTCCAAATCTGTGCTGGTTTTGATACTGCCTCCATGTATTCTCTTTATGTTACTGTTGAAAGGTTTGTGTACTACACTTAGAGTCGTGCTTATGTGAGGGGAAGCATTACCCCACTAGGGTGGCCCAAGGAATAGTGTGTGATTGCCCAGGAGACTGGATGGGGGCTTGAAGGGTTTAGTGTTCTAACATTGTTTGGAAGTCCCTAGATATAGAACCCAGCCCTTTGCTACTACTATCTTTGTCCGGTAGAAGGGTTACACTAAATTTAAGCATCATAATACTTAGTTCATTGAATATATTTAGCTGTGGGTATACCTATACAGACATATTGGATGTATAATGTTTAATTAAAATTCTTTGTAAATAAATGTAACAGTACACAAAAGTAAAATGTTTTATGAAAAAACATCACTGCTTGACAGAGAAGATATACAGATAGAAAGCAAAATAGTGAGCAACACTTCAGGAGATGATGAATAAAGGGGCATAGCTATGATTTTCTCAATTTGAGTCCCCTTCACTGTAAAATAACCAAGGAAGATTTTATAAAATAATAAACAAAATGCATTTTATTCACTTTATGAACATATTTAATTCTTCAAACACTAGAAGGCATATGTTGTCCAAAAGGAACAGCTACCAATTTTATAAGCAAACCACAATAATCAAGTTCCAAAACTAGCCTGTCCTATCACTCTTCTGTATCTACCTTTAGGTATAACTACACTATTGCCAATTCATTTGTTTTTACTGAACCTTTTCTATTATAACATTTTGCCCAAACCAATCTCAGTGTATTAAATGCTGAGCTAGATGACATAAGTGCAGTTTGGGGGGGAAAAAAAAAGGAGTGGAGGAGTAGAGGGGGATAAAACTTCATTCTGTTTCCTGTCATCCATGAGTTTATTTCTTCTGTTCCACCTTTCAGATACAACAAACTTTGAAATGTGCAAACATAGGTATAGAGTAGAAAGTTGGGTCTTTTACATGGTAGAACAAAGGAAATTGCAGGATTACATTCTGTCACCCATATTTCATCCTCTTCTTCCAGTTCTGGACTCAGTAGGGCAGCCTTTCCATAAGAGATCAGTCATGCTGGTTACACAGTGGAAAGATTCCACAACATCTTTAAATTATTTTTCTGTTTTGTCCTTCTGTGAATCTAGTTCTTTCTTAGAGCAAGACAGCTTTTTTTTTTTTCAATCTGACAGTGATGGCAGTGAAATCAGCCTCTGATCTGTCAAATTCTTTGAAACCTCCTTCAATTGCTTTTGCAAAATTGGTACCTCTCTAGGGAGTCCCATTTCAAATGTGCTCCAATCAAACTCTTCTTGCACTCATTCTGATCTTCAACATACTTATGATAGTCTGTAGTAGTTTGATGCAACTATAAAAGTCTATCTCCAATTTAGTGACACTGAGAGTCCAGGAGGAGTTGGTCTCCAATTCTAAGTCTCAGCCACCAAGGTGATGGTTGTTAGAAAATATTTTCTGAACTCAGTTTTAAGATTGAATTCAATGTTATATTTTGGTTTAGTTTACGCAAACCAGGTGACTACCAGCACTGAAATTTAAGAACTATGAGTGTAGTTTCACCCAAACCACTAACTCAGTCAACCCCTTTATTTACTCATTTCCTCTCCCTCCATCCTCTACAATAGTTCCTCATTCATTCTATACCCCATATTCACTATCATCAGCTCTCCTTCACTTGATCTCTTCCACTCTGTACTTTCCATTTTCCCCACTTCCTCTCCCCATTCCCTAAATCACAACATTCATTTTCACTATGAGAGAACAGAAGAAAGACATATGTTGACTCCAACATATATCACCCATGTTTGATAATCATCTAACACTAATCACCATCCACAGTATTGAACAGCAGGTTTCACATTTACTACCACTGGAACAAGAAAGAACAATCAAATGAATGAAAAACAACTTCCTGGTAGTGCATAACAAGAACCCTGATGCCCAAAATGAGTTTTTAGAATAGTAAAATTTTCATTCAGAGGCAGAATCATAAAACCATTGGTTTAGAAGGGACCTCAAGGGTCATCCAGTCTAGCCCCTGCCAAGTTACAGGATTTAAAATAAATTAAAGTCCAAAGTTTCCAGAATCAACACACTTCCAAATTTGTCCTATGTTCACGTGAAAAACCAAAAATGAAAGATGTTTAAAAACTCACAAACACCTGTCCTAGAAAGCAACTGCATAAGCCCAGGGGAAAAAATCCCCAAAAGTAGCTAATGACCTAGGTAAGATTTTCTCCCCTCCTGGAGAGTCAAACAAACAAAAACAACCTTTTCTTTCTTTCTTTTTTTTTTTTTTTTTTTTTTTTTTGCTATCTCTGAGATGGCGTATATATTAAAGAGGGATCTGAAGAAGATGGAAAGAGAGAGAGAGTAAGAGCAACTGAGAAAAAGGGATGCTGTTAACACATGTGAAACAAACACAAAAAGCACACATGAAACAGAGAGGGAAAACAGGAACTGTAAGAGGTTTGGCCCTGAGGCACAGACTATGGGGCCTCAGGCTGCCTCATCATCATGATGGCAACTGCCGGGGCTGGCGCTGCAGGGGGCTTGGTCATACCACATGCCAGCCAGACCCGGCCCCACCCCTGGAACAGAACATAACTGAGTCACCAGGGCCAGCCTGAACTACCTTGCCCCCAGGGGTGGACCAGCTGGCCTAGGGGCAGAGTGGAAGGAACATTCCTCTGTCCCATGGCCCTGCCTCTTCCCAGTGCTGGCAGGGTAAAAGCCCTCCCACTCCTAGTCCCCCCAAGCACTGTGAGGGCTAAGTGGTATGGTGAGAGGGGAGGCTGGATTTGCAGGCGCCGTGGGGGCTGAAGCCTTGGATCCCCCTTCAGGCTGGGGTCAGAGGCTTCAGTCTCAATAGCCCCTGCATTAATCCAGCCCTGGGTTTGGAAGAGGATAAGAAGCAGGAAGGAGAGCAGATATGCAGATGAGGCAATAAAAGAAGACACAGATACAATCACAAATGCGTTATTCCTAGGGAGGGTATGGATATTTACAGTGTACTGAAACTAAATCCTCCAGAAAATCCTAGCTTACAAAAAAGCACAGCCACCTTCTGTCCAAATCCCTCCAAACACTTTGCAAATATGAATTCATTTGACTTCACTACACCTCTGTACAGTAAGTATTATTTTCACCATTTTACAGATGGTTTAGCAGAGGCACAGAGGGAGTGTGGCTTGTTCACACTCCCACAGCATGTGTGTGGAGGAGCTAGGAATGATGAAACTAGTGAGAGTCTGAGTCCTGTGCCTCACCAGCAATATCACTCTTCATCCCTGCTTCTTCACCAAATGTTCCCTCATGTTTAACTCTACTAACAGCACTGAGTATGTTGCCAAAAAAAATATTTCCTACCATTTCTCACAACATACATCACAAAGAAATCTTAAATGTGTAAGCAGAAATGCAAACAGAATGATACAATCCATCTCTTTTGGGATAAAACCATGCTGAGAAAACGCATTAAGATATGCAGTGCTAGAGCTTACATCCACAACAAAGCACCATTTCACTCATTCACCAGCAGAATGAATTGTTTAAGAAGAGATCATCTACACCAGTGTTTTTCAACCCTTAGTGGACTGGGGAACACCTAAAAGTATTAATTACTTAACATGAAATGCTTGAAGAAAAGTTCCAAAGGTATAGCCACATTAGACTAGTTCAGCAAAATAAGTGAAAGAAATTTGATAGCTAGAGCCCTACGCGGATACAAATAAGTGGATCCGTATCCGACCTGCATCTGCAAGAAATGGTCTGCGGATATCCGTGTTGTATCCGTGGATGCGGATATAGGCAGATATCTGCATATTTGCAGGTCTCTAGCTCTGTGCAGATAAAAATATGTGGATCCGTATCTGATCTGCATCCGCAAGAAATGGTCCGCGGATATCCATGTTGTATCCACGGATGCGGATATAAGGCAGATATCTGCGGATATCCATGGATTTGCAGCGCTTTACTGATAGCCCCTTACTGAAACTGAATGGGTCTTTTTGATTGGCCACTCCAGCCTGGAAGCAGGGCTCAGAAACAGGCAGCCCCCCCAGTGCCTGCAGGAGAGGCCAGTGTTGCAGGATGGCCTGACTGACTGGCTGGACAGGCCAATGAGGGAGCCAGGAGGCTGCTCCCTGGCCCCTGAGCTGAAACTGGAGGCTGGACATGCCTGGGCAAGCCAGAGTGTGTTTGGGGCCCAGCTAAGGAGGAAGCACTAAGCAGCCATCAGCTGGGAGCCAGAGAACCCAGAAAAGGGGCTCAAGCTGAGCTGATTTGTGCAGAGCAGACCCACAGCAGCTGGACCAGCAGAAAGCCAAGTCAAGCTAAGCAGAGCAGAGCTGGAGCCAGAGCTGTCTGAAGCTTGTTGCAGGAGGCCAGAGAAGGAGTCGAAAGTGCTGCGCTGACCTGTGCAGACCCACGGCAGGAGAACCAGAGGAGCCCAGGGAGCACCCCAGAGAGCCACAGTGAACCAGAGCAGCGGCTGGGAGCCAGAGCTACAGCCATCTGGAGCTGGGTGTGGGACCAGCTGGGGAACAGTGAAAGGAGGCTGCCCCTGAAAAGAAGGACCCTGCCTCTGGAGCTTGGGGACGTTTGGCCACAGTCAGAGCCTGCATCTGGCCCCTTGGAGCAGCCAGTCGCAGCCAGGCCTGGGCAGAGGGCTTGCAATGTGGAGAACGCACTGTGAGACTCAGGCCCCAGAGACTCTGTGTATAGTGCCCTCATACCAGGGGGTGGCACTGGGTCTTTACTTTTCACCTTTTTCCACTTTTTTCTCTTTTTTTTTTCCCCCCCCCCCCCCGTGTGCTTAAATAAACTGTATTACCTTGAACCGTATATAGTGACTGCTGGGTCAAAAGAGTGGTCACTGCAATCAGCACTTTGGAGTGGGGTCAACCTAGCCCTGTCCTGAGAGACCACGTTAATAGTGGGAGTCAAGCCCCCAGAAATTCTGGAGCCCAGGCTTGTCGGGGTTACAGAGACTCCTCCACACAGGAGATTGGGAGAGGAGCCTTTGAGGTCAGGCAGGCCTCTGGGTAAAGGAAGTGGGAGTAGGGACCCAGATACTTTTGCTACCCAGCTTCACCAGGGTGGTATACAAGCCTGGAAAGTTCCCCACAATAGCGGGTCCATTTCCCCCGCTAACATAAGCAAGGAGTCCTGTGGCACTTAAAAATTAACTAATTTATTTATCGCATGAGCTTTCATTTCTCAAAAAAGCCAGTATAGATTGGCTTCAATGCTCATAATATCTGCATACTACACATTCCTGTGAAAACTAAATGAAATACAATATTACAACTATAACATGTTTGTTTATATAAAAATAAATACATAATGATTATGCACACACCTTAACACTGAAAATTATAATATTCAACTTTTAATGGTACTTTTGGGGCTAAATGTTAAAACAAAGTTCATCTATTCTTGGAGTAAGGTTTGCCAAAGAAAGTCTTACTGTGCAAGTTATGTCTAAGCAATTTTGTTGCTGGCAGTAACAGCGATGAGAAGCTGAAAATGCCCTAGCTACAGCTAAGGAGTAAGGAGGCAGTGGACTCAACATGCACCAAGAAGCTTTGCTGCTGTGGCTGGAGCATTTTAAATCTCCCAGGCATGAGTCAACTCACTGCATTGCTCCTTCCCCCTCCCCACCCAGCCCCCTCCCAAAAGGGAGGAGTTGAGGTAGGTTTTGTAGTCTGTCTGCAGAGCATTGCCGCTCCATGGAACACCAGTCGAGAACCACTGATCTAAACGAGTATTTCTCAAACTCTTGTTGGCGACCCCCTTTGAACTTAAAAATAAAAATAATTTAAAAAATTGTGACGTCTCTATTTTTCTGGCAATGCTGTCCTTTCATTTTTTGTGCCAAGCAAAGGGGCTTGGGCTTAAGCTTTAGGGTTGCATGGTGGGGCTCAAGCCAAAACTCCATCACCTAGGGCTGAGACAGGTTAATTAGCTTTGTGGTCTCCCTTGTGATCTGGTGCCCCAAACTATTGCCCTTCCTCCTATCCCCTAACATTTTCAGTCCCCCAACCCATTCTCTTATCCACAAAATCCTTATCCTTATCCTGGAGGGCAGGGACAGGATTCAGGGAGTCCTTGGCAAATTGGAGCAGTGGGCCAATAGAAATCTTGTGAGGTTCAACAAGAACAAGTGCAAAGTCCTGCACCTGGGACGGAAAAACCCCATGCACTGCTACAGGCTGGGGAGCGATCAGCTAAGTAGCAGCACTGTAGAAAAGGACCCGGGGGTCATGGTGGGTACGAGTCAGCAGTGTGCTCTTGCTGCCATAAAGGCCAATGGCATACTGGGCTGCATCAGAAGAAGTGTTGCCAGCAGATTGAGGGTGTGATCATTCCCCTCTATTCTGCACTGGTGAGGCTGCATCTGGAATACTGTGTCCAGTTTTGGGCTCCCCACTATAAAAAGGATGTGGACAAATTAGAAAGAGTCGAGCAGAGGGCAACAAAAATGATCAAGGGGCTGGAGCACAAGACCTATGAACAAAGACTGAACGAACTAGGCTTATTTAGCCTGCAGAAGAGAAGACTGAGGGGGGATTTGATGGCAACCTTCAACTACCTGAAGTGCTGCTCCAAGGAGGATGGAGCGTGGCTGTTCTCAGTAGTAACAGAGGACAGAACAAGGAGCAATGGTTTCAAGTTGCAACTGGGGACGTTGAGGCTGGATATTAGGAAACACTTTCTTACCATGTGAGTAGTAAAGCACTGGAATAGGCTACCTAGGGAGGTGGTGGAATCTCCGACTTTAGGGATGTTTAAAGTCTGGCTGGACAGAACTCAGCTGGGATAATTTATTGGGAGTGGTCCTGCTTTTTCAGCAGAGGGTTGGACTAGATGACCCCATGAGGTCCCTTCCAACCCTGATTCTATGAAACCCAACAGATTGAGAAACACAGATCTACGCTGATCCATGACAGGCACCTTTAAACACTTTTTCCAGTTAGCTCCAAATAGTTTCCTTGCTAACTCAAAATACAGAAAAATCCAAGTTTCATGAACTCAGCATTTTATAGTTTATTGTAAATCATACTTCAATCATGTAAACATTTAATGAAGACCTGTAAAATAAGTAATCAAATACAATTTCCTCTGTGTATTAACAACTACAGAATAGAAAGCAGTTCATGTTTTTGTATTGATTTTCAAAACAAAAAAAGCCCTGAAGTTCACTGAGAGTTAGGTGACTGTAAAATAGCCAAATATTGTAAGGCTTCAATACAGAGAAATACATCCATTAAAGAACCAAATAGAGTTTTATACAAAATTGAGGTCCTTTGTTTGATGAATTACCTAAACATAAAGCCTGTTCATACTGCAAAACTCACTAATAAAACCTACGGGATTAGCCTTTAGGCCAGGAGTTAGACATACTGATTCTGCTCCTGACTTTTGTTACTGAGAAAAGTTTGATTCTTCATTGCCTTGCACACTGTGGAGCTGTGCTACAAACCCCACAGTGGGCAACACAAGATCAATGAGCTAATGTGAGCTCGGGTGGCTCTGTGCTGCTATACCAAGGAGATGCATCAGGTGCAGGAAAACTTACAAGGGATAACCCAGTATAGAACAGTTGTAGTAGACCAGACCTATAGTCCACAAGCAGGGATGACTGAAGGCAAGAGCTCCTTGGATGTCTGATGTATAGTCCTAGTGTCCCTCCATGAAGGAAGGATGGGGGATGGATCCACATCCACCTTTCGAGGGAACTATGTTACCACATTACATGGTGAGCCTATTTGGAGGGTCACATCTTAACAGAAACCTCTCTGAAGGAAGCAAGCCTTACCACACCTGTGGGATAATTCTTTTTGTATTTGATAACCTTGGAAGGTATGGACTGTCCAAAGCTCAGTCAGAGCGCTGAGCCACTTACAATTGGATAGGTGCTGTGGAACACATGGTGCAGCAGAAGCCATATGACTGCAGGGACTTGGCCTATGTCCTAGAGGATGTCCTGGTGAAAGTGTAGTGTAACACTGTTCTCGTGCAACCACTGGTATTGTACAGGACTTAGGGAGTCTGGCCAGCACTAGCATTAGAGAGAGACCGCCGTGCTCACCTCCTGGGTGTTTTGGAGGCAGGACAGGATTAAGACAAGATATTCTCATAGCTAAGCTCTAACTTCTGGAGTCACATGATGAGAACAGTGTCAGCTTTCATTTTAAAAAGCATATTCTAGTCTTGATGGTTGCAAAAGAAAAAGTGAATTTAGTGTAATGGATTAAGTGCTGTTGGCCTCAGGCTGCAGAGAACCTAAATTATTCCTCTTAACCCTAAACCACCTAGGAGGGAGGGGAAAGAACAGTATCTTCCCTACATAGAACATTCATGGGGGAAGTAAGAGGGAGAAGCTTACAGCAGCTTTTTGTTATAGTACTCGTAGGTTGGTGTCAGTTGAACTTCTGCACTTCTGACCAATTAACATCTCCTCAGGACACATGCAGCCTGGTCTGAGGACAAGAAGTAGTGGTTCTGGTGGGCCTGTTTGTTTGGGTAGCTCCTGACACCAACAAGAGATAACACCAATAACAGTTAGGACCATATTAAATCCCAGCTAGTATGTGACTAAATCCATGGAGCACCCTGATCTGGCACTGCTGGGGTTTGGAGGTTTGCAGGAGGGGAGAGGGAGAGAGAAACATACCAACATAGGGCTCTGCTCTCCTGCTGGCAGCATGTTCCTCTCCTCTTACCCCCATGCATAGCTCTCTGCTGGAATGGCAGGAGGAGTCGGTCCACAGAGTTCACTACTTATGAAGTGATGTCAAGTGTGAGCTCCCTGACACGGCTGAACATTGCTGGGGATACATGCAAGGGTCATGCAAACCAGAGGCATCGCTAGCGCCTGGCACATGGGACCCGTGCCCTGGGTCCGGCAGGTCCCCTTCTCTCCTAGTCTCTGGCCAGACTGGGCAGGAGTTCCAGGGCCCAGCTGCCCATGGCTGTGGCTGCCGCTTCCAGCCCTGTCCCCAGCTGGGGATCTGGGGCCCAGCCACAGCAGCCATTCCAGCCCCTTCAAGGGCTGGGCAGGCCTGTGGCCGTGGCTGCTGTTCCCCACACTGTCCCTGGCCGGGGGCGTGGCCTGCAGGCAGGGGGCGGGGCCTGGGTCAGGGCCCCAGGTCACTCCCCGGGGCAGCAACTCCCCTGCTGCCAACTCTAGTCTTCCTGCTCCTCAGTCCTTTTGCACTTATTTTATTTTATTTTTGGCTGAGCCAGTGTCTAGTCTAGAAGGAAGGAACCGACCAGCCTCTGCTCCTGCAGCAGAGGGTTCTGTTTATGAGGCTCTCATCAAAAGAAATGGGCACAAATCTGACATCAGAAATCACAACATTCTAAAACCAGTGCGTGAGTATTTCAATCTTCCTGATCTTTTTGTTAATTAATTGCTAATTGTTGTGCTCAGATAGATGAATACTAGATCCAGGCTTCAAAGAGAAGTTATTGAAATTTAATTTATTTGTAAATTCAGTTCCATTGCTTCAGCCCTTAATATGGACATTGGATTTTACTTTTATTACAACAGGTGATTTGACCTCATCCTCCTCTGTATGCTATTCCCTGGTGTTTGAATCTTCACAACTGCTTTACTTTGCAGTTACAGTGTGACCTGATCCCATGGCTTACACTTTCCTGTGTTTATTTCTTCCCATTCTGTAAGTTCCCCCATCTTCAAAGTGTCTGATGAAGTGGGATTTTTCTCCCATGAAAAGTTCATGCAATAAATAGATTTATTAGTCTTTAAGTACCACAGGACTCCTTCTTTGTTTTACTTAACTAGACTAACATGGCTACCTTTGCTAGTTTATTTGGGCAAATGAAGGGAGAGCAATTACCAGGACTCAATATTAATTATTTGATCTGGGATATGTGTGTGGTGGATGTTTCATTAACTGGGTCTTAGACTTGAGACAACAGTAGACTGGGGTCTCTAAGTATGAGAAGAAGCATGCAATCAGAAGTTGGGATCTTGACTCAAGGCACATCTATGCTTCAGCCTGGTGAACAGGTAGCTTTCAAATCCTGAGTACTATTTTGCAGAATGTGCTCCAATTAAAATTATTCAAGATGACATCTCCTATCCTGTTTAATTCATTAATAATATAAAAGATCTGACCCATGATAAGAAACTAGCTAGACAACGGGATTGCTTTTCTTATTCAAAGTAATTTCAGAATTCTTGAAATCTGGAGAATGAAGCATATCAAATATCTATCAAACCTAGGGAATAGAGCACTAGGTACTTGGAAAGGTTAAGGTACATAGAATAAAGAATTTCTGTTATTACATGAAATTGCATATTAACTTTTGATGAAATAATGAATGTAATTTACATTAAAAAAATCTGCTGTAAAAGAGACTTGCTGACCCTCTAAGTAGAACAAAGAACCATGAGAAACATAACATCAGAGGCAAATAAAAAAGCAATACTGATTATAACTAAAGTTGAGTCTTCACTAACAGAGTCAGGCCTAAGTTCAAGATACTTGTCGTAATGGTCTCCTAACTCTTGGACGTCCTAATGATACTAGTATGAGGAATTCAGATTTTCTGAATAAAACTTTTAATTAAAAGATAGTGTACGGTGCTTTGGGGTCTTTGTGTCTGCCAAATTATAAAAAGAATAAAATAAAAATCTAAGAAAATTAGAAGAGAGGTTCTGGCTGGTTCTTTGGATAGATTCCCATTTCAGCTAACTCCAGGGTTCTTTACAGCATGGAAGGTTTTTATTTTTCTTTTTTTAATCTCAAACATCTGTTGCCTGAGTCTCCGTTGTCTTGCATCTTGTATAGATAGTAATTTGACAACCATGCACACTGGGTACTAATTCTACCAAAGCACAGATGTCTTTTACACCATGTGTGCACAGGTATAAATGACTACACGAGATGCCAGGCAGGGGAGAATTAGGTCCACAGTAGCTTCCAGTTTTAAATGAGGACATTCAGATTTAAAGATATACCACCGTTTCTTTGTGTAATATAAACACCCTGGCCTTCTTTGAAAGTTGATACCCAGTGAGTTATTGCCTCTGTAGGTACATCAGAGAGCTGTAAAACTAAACAAAATGAGACCTCTGCTTGACTTAGACTCATTAGGTATGTCTACACTTACAATTTAATTTGAATTAAGGAGGCTTAATTAGAACTAAATTAGTGCATGAAAGCTGGTGCAGACATTAGTTTGAACAACGGAGTTCCCTTAGTTAAAACTAAGGAAAGCCAATTTTGAATCTATAAAACCTTCCTTAAGTTCAAACTGATGCTTAATTCAAACCCATAAATTCAAATTAACCCAATGTAGCTGTGTTAATTTGAACTGTTAGTTCAAATTAACCACAGCTAGATTGTCCCTGTGCAATAGCGCCCCCTACCTGATTCGAACTAGCAAGTCCTCTGCATGGACATGCTAGTTCGAATGAGGGTTTCTAGTGTGGCTGTGTTAATTCAAATTAGCTTAATTCGAACTAATAATTATTAATTTGAATTAATTAGTTCAAATTCAGTTAATTCGAACTATCCTTTTAACTGTAGACATAGCCATAGACTATAAGGTCAGAAGGGATCAGTACAATCACCTAGTCTAGCCTCCTGCACAATGCAGGCCTCAAAACCTCACCCACCCACTCCAGCAATAAGCCTCTAACCTATGACTGAGTTATTTACATCCTCAAATCATGATTTAAGGACTTTAAGATACAGAGAATTCACAGTAGGTGAGTCATGCCCTAAGCTACAGAGGAAGGCAAAAAACTCCCAGACCCCTAGCCAATCAGCCCTGGGGGAAAATTCCTTTCCGACCCCAAATATGGTGATCAGTGAAACCCTGAGTCAGTGGGCAGGTCTCACCAGCAAGTCACCCAAGAAAGAATTCTTTGTAATAACTCAGAACTCACCCCATCTACCCTTCCTTCTTAGGCCACTTGCATATCCGCCACCAGTCGCCAAAGATCAGAGATCAGTCAATTTCCAAAGTAGGCCATCCCATCACACCATCCCCTCCACAATTTTATCACTACTCTTTACCTAGAGGAAGTTTCTGTGTAGGCGTGAGGATATAAAACCCCATCATGAGAAAACTACAAGAACTTAGTTGGTTCTTATGTTTCTTCATAGCTAAATTGCAAATATTCCATTAAATTAGAGGAAAAGGTTTCCATAGCCAAAAAAAGGCTGGGAAAGAAAGGAATGATGCTAACTCCTGTGGTATTAATAACTGGTATGTCCATATCATCCCTCTTTTATTTGTAAATCTGAAAATATTAATCTGTTTTGGAAGTTATCAGTTTGCAGATTCCTTCATGCTCAGAGAAATGAGATTCAAGGAGCATGGTAAGGGAAAGACTATTCTGAGAAATTAAGTCTTAAATACAGAGTGCCTTAGTAAGGAGTTTTCATTAGAGGCATGAAAATAATTCTAAAGTTCAGTAGAGTTTACATCTGAGATTTTGGCATCAGCTGTTATATGATCTTATAGTGAAAGCCTGTCAATGAGAAATGACTTCCCTATAAAGGAAGTAGGATTTTCCAGTAAATCCTAGGCTGACTGTGAAGGCAGACGGTACTGTCAGAGTCAGGAGCTGCACTGTGTAAATGCTGTACTCAATTTTATCACGCGTTGTTTTGCTTCTTTGCCCGCAGGTCAAGGTGTCTTTCTGTGCTAACCACTTTTATAATAAACTGACTGATCAAAATATCAAGGCAATTTCTTCATGATTTGCTTATAAGAAGCATAGCCTGATGTGACACATTTTAGTGGTTGCCCCAGAATCCAGAGACCAGTTGTGGTCTTGAGTTTTCTCTCTCATTTCCTTTGTATGACAAGAGCTAGGCAATGCCCAGGGCTGAACTAGGAAAGGAACAGAAATCCACAGAAACCCACGAAAATTATTGCTCCAAGGGAAATTCTGCACCAGAATTTGTGCAGAAAGGGCTTACTGTATCCAATGGTTCTTCGAGATGTGTGGTCCCTATCTGGATTCCACCATGGGTGATCGTACGTTCCCTGCACTGGACCAGGAATTGTTGAAAGCAATCTTTATCAACTGTTTGCATGCTTCATGCTGCCCACATAGTACATCCGGGGTCTTATATGACTGTATGGGTCTATGGCCCCTCAGTTTCCTCTTGCTTGTAGGCACTGAACCCTCAGCAGAGGGGACAGGGGATGAGTGTTGGGTTTGTCAGGACTGCAACTCAGACAGGGAACACACATCTTGAAGAACCATCAGTCACAGTAAGTAGCTTCTCTTTTTTCAAGTGATGGTCCCTACGTGGATTTTAGCTGAGGGCCGTAGGTGATGGCCAGCAGTGTTCTGTTGTTTTTTTGTGGGGTCTGTCCTGTAGTAGGTGACTTCTGGATACCCATCTGGCCCTGTTTTCTTCACTTCCCCACGTGGGTATTGTAGTTTTAGGAATGTTTGGTAGAGATTCTGTAGATGTTTGTCTCTGTCTGAGGGATCAGAACAAATCCGATTGTATCTACAGTCCCCAGCTAAAATCCCTTCACCACATTATCAAAAATCTACAGCCTATCCTAGAAGATGATCCCACACTCTCCCAAGCCTTGGGAGGCAGGCCAATCCTTGCTTACAGACAGCACCTCAACCTGAAGCAAATACTCACCAGTGACTCAATATCATTCAATAGAAACACTAACTTGGGTACCTATCCCTGCAACAAACCCCGCTGCCAACTCTGCCCACACATGAACTCTAGTGATGTCATAACAGGTCTCAACCATATCAACCAACAGGAGCTCATTCATGTGCAGATCTGTTAATGTGATATATGCCATTATGTGCCAGCAATGGCCCTCTGCCATGTACATTGGCCAAAACTTGTCCTTACACAAAAGAATAAATGGACACAAATTGCACATTGAAAATAGTAGCATCCATAAATCAGTAGGAGAACACTTCATTCTCCCTGGACACTCAGTAGCAGAATTGAAGGTTGCCATACTTCAACAACAACAACAACAACAAAAAAAACAGACTTTAACATGAAGCTGCAGAGCTGGAACTCATTTGAAAACTTGCCACAATCAGATTGGGTCTGAACAGGACTTGGAATGTTTAGAATGTTACAAACCGTAGTCCTGTTTGCACATTCTCTCGTTCTGACCTACTGGTGTGAATGGATCTCATTTACCCTAACTGAAATGACTTTTTTTAGCACTTGCCCTTCCCACTGTATTGCTTCTCCTTCATCCTGGCATGTGTATATATACCTCTCAACTATAGTTTCCACCTCATGCATCTGGCAAAGAGGCTTGGAATCCACAAAAGCTTATGCCTGAAGAAATCTGTTAGTCTTTAAGGTAGCACAGGGCTCTTGCTGTTAGTGTTAGCCGTGACTGTATATATGGAGGTCCATGTTGCTGCTCTGCAGATGTCTCACCATGAGATGTTAGCAAGGAAGGCTGTTCCAGCCACTTGTGCTCTAGGGGGAGTGCATCCTGATGCTTGGTGGGAGTCAGACACTATAGAGGGAGCAGCAAACTATTCAGAGAGAGAGACACTGGAAAGAAAGTGCCCATCCTTTGCAGTCATCTGTTATAGCCACAAAGACTCTATCCTGAATGAGGGAGTGCACTGGAGAGAAAAGGCCAGCACTCATCTAACATTGAGGGAGTGTGTGGTTCTCTCCCTTCTGGAAGAATGAGGCATAGGGTAGAAAAAGGGGAAGTGTATAACTGTATAACTTGCTAAAGGTGAAACTGGGAGGTACATAAGGAACAAATTTGGAGTGAAGTCCAAGGGAGACTTTGTCCTTGTGCAAGAAGGTAAAGGCTGGGGGCAGAGTTGCTATCATAATTGCAAGGTCACTAACCCAATGAGCTGAGGAACAGCAACAATGAAGATTAGTTTCACAAATGGGTGCATAGGAGAACAGGAGGATAGGGGTTTGAACAGTGACCTTGTAGGTATGGAAAGGACTAGATTAAGGTAGGGTTAGGGCTTCTGATGGTTGGGAACAAATTAAGCAAGACCCATAAAAATCTAATAATAGTGTGGTGGCTAGAGACAGAGATGCCATCTATTGGTGGGAGGAAAGCACTAACGGTCACAAGGTGAAGTTTATGCAGAAATGCATGAGTCCAGACTGTTGTAGGTGGAGGAGGTAGTTCAGCACTCGTGGGATGGGAAGGCTGGATAAAGACTGACAATTATTCAAAGCCCACTGAGTTAATCATCACTATTTAGCTTGGTAGCACACTCTGGTTGTTGGACATTGAATGTGCATAAGTACCTGTCATATCCAGAAGGCACTGTCTATTCATGAGCCACATCCAAGCACCACACTGTGAGGTGGAGTGGTACTGGATTGGGATATTGGCTACATCCATGTTGCTATGTGAGTGGGTTCAGTAGGAGAAGAGGAGGGATTTGAGGGCAAATAAAAAGCTGCAGCAGGTCCAAGTGTCAGTGCTGTCCGGGCCATGACAGAGCTATGCATATAACCCATGTCTCATCTTGTTTCAGTTTTCAAAGTACACAAGCAATTAGTGGAAAGGGCAAAAAGTATATTGCATATCCAGTGTCTATGGGATAAGAAAGGTGTCTCCCTTTGATCCCTTTCCCTATGATCCTCTGTAGCAGAAAAGGGGCAGCTTCCTGTTCACCAGGATGAAAAAGTCACATTGATGAACGATGTCATGGAGAATGATGTTGTGGAACTACCATTTGTGAGACAGATGGAAGGAGTGACTCAGTTTTTCTGCAAGGACACTGTCTGTCCAAGGAAGCAGGTTCCCTGTTATATAATGTTGTATTGTAAGCACAAGTTCCACAGGTGGACTGCTTCTTGATTTGGCTTCCCCTTGTGCATTTATGTAGAACACTGTTGATGTGTTGCCTGCCAGAACCTGCACATGTCCAGAGCAGATGGAGAAGACTGTGGCAAGCTCATAGGGCCATTCTCATTTCTAGGATTTTGATATGCATTCGTGCCTTTCTGGTGGACCATAGCTCTTATACTGTGCCTGTCAGAGATGCATCCATTACCACTGTTGTAGCTGATCTGTGTTGGTGGAACAGCATGTGCACCAAAACTTCAGCGGAGTCTTGCCACCATTAAAGGGAAGCTAATGCTCCTGGGAAGAAGGAAACCCATTTGTTCAGGTGATCCCTCTGTGGGTCATAACTGTTTATAGCCAATGTTGCAAGCAGAGCACATGAAGTCGAACAGCTGTGGTGATTGATGTGGATGCCACCATGTGTCCAGGAAGTCAGACCCATAGACAACCAGGAGTTCATGGATAGTGTTGTAATTGTGTGATGATGTTTGTGAGGGCAGTGCAGCTATCTTTGGAGAGAAACACTGGTGCCACTTGAGAATCCAGTGTGGCTTCAATGAACATGATCTTTTTGCTGGGGATGAGAGAGATTTTTCTTTGCAGATACATAGGCTAAGATCAGTTAGCAGGTTTTGTAAGGTCTTGAATGGTCACTAGCAGGCATTCAGACAATGATGCCATCAGTAACCAGTCATCTAGGTAAGGGAATAGTGAATTTCACAGTTGCCCATGTACGTTCTGACCACTGTAAAGAATTTTGTGAATACCCAGGAACAGTAGCTATCCCAAAGGTGAGGATGTGGAACTGATAGTGTGATCACCCTATTCATAAGAAAAGGAATTTGTGATGGGCAAAGTGTATGTCGGTGTGAAAAGAAGCATCTTTCATACCAAGAGCTGTGAGTGAGGCCCCACATTGAAGGGAATCAATGATTTGAAGTATTGCTACCATTCAGAAACAGAACTTGCAGGTGAATTTGTTGAGTGCCCACTGGTCAAAGATGGGTCTGAGGTCTCCTCCTTTCATTGGAATGAGGACGTAAGGGGAGCAGAACCATGATCTCAATCGCTGGGCAGGGACTTGCTCTACAGCACCTTTTTGTAGGAGAGTCAACATTTCCTTGTGCAGGAACTAAATGTGATTTCTGTCCACCTTGATGGTCTATAGTGGATGGTAGAGTGGCAAGGTGTGAAATTCTATGGAATATTCTTCTTATATAATGTCTAGGACCCACTGGTCAGTGGTGATGTGGCTCCCGTTGTTTTAAAATGGGGCAAGATGATCTCCAAATCAAATGGGTGGGTTCGGTTGTGGGGTAGGAGGAGTCTTCGTGGATATCTCAGTTTAAGTAAAAAATGCTGTCTTGGAAGGTGATGAGAGGTAGCAGATGGGTGGTAGCAGGGAAGTGTCTAAGTCTTGTGAGGGCTGCAAGCAGTGATGCTGCTCTAGTGGGCATCAGGAATAAGGCTGGTAAGGCTTGTAAACTGGCCTGGATTTGTACTGGGGTCAGTATGCTGCACGTGTTGAAATCTTGTGTGGATCAGAGTATAGGGACCCAGAGACTGAAGGATGGTTCTGGAGTCCTTCAATAAGTATATTTTTCATCTGTTTTGTCAGTAAATAAATTTTGATTGTCAAACAGAAAATCTTCTAGGGTCATCTGGATCTCATTAGGGAACCCAGAGGTCTGAAGCCACAAGTGCCTTCTCAGTATAAGATCTGAAACTAGGAATTGCACCACTGTATCTGTGGCATCCACTACTGCCTGGACTGACTCTGCATACCAGTTTACCCACCTCAATTAAAACTTAAAATCTCAGAGTCTTTCTTTGGTAGCAAGGCCAGTAGTTCCCTTAGTCTGGAGTATGATTTGAAATCATACTTAGGTGATATGTCTTGCTAGCTGGCTACATGGAAGTCTAGGCTTGCCCATGTTTATACCTGGCAGCTAACAAAATCAAGTCTTTTTGCTGCTTGGTCTGGGGAAATGACGTTAGGGCATTTTTGTATGACTTGTTACACTGTGACTTGGACCTCCAATGAATTAAAATGACAGATGCATGAAAAGGAAGTGGATATTTTTGGCCAAGACCTGTTTCTCTGAATTTCTAGGCTCTGGGGAGAGTAGGTGTGGATGCCTAGTCCCATGGCTGGGCTCTGGGCAGGAGGACTGCGAGTATCTGGGTTGACGGGCCATGCACTTTAACTCCCCCTTCACCTGGCTGTGCCCTTTATTTCGGAACCACTATATCAGTGGTCTCCAACCTTTTGGCAGCAGATGCCACAATGGTCATAGTTTTACCTGCAACTGCCACTGAGACACTTATTATGAGCATGTTACAAGCCACTGTGATTGACTGGTTGGAGATCACCACTGCTTCATATTGTAATCCTGTGGGAAATAAGTAGAGCTTTCTCACAAGATGTGCCCAGCAAGGCACCCGACAGAAAAACAGGAACTGGGTTGACGTAACTCCCTAGTCCTGGGATAAGTTCCAGAGGGGTAGCTGTGTTAGTCTGTATATATCAAAAACAATAAAAGTCCTGGGGCATCTTAAAGACTAACAAATTTCTTCAGTCATAAGCTTTTGTGAGCTGCAACCCACTTCATCAGATTCCTGGCAGAATCATTTCTGTTGTCTACATTGTTACAAACATACTTGCAGACAAATATTTTGAAATAAATTTCCAAAATAAATTAAACTGCAATGATTATATTGTCCTATTTTGACATATATGTAGAATTTTTAATTTTTGGCACAGAATTCCACAAGAGTAAAAGTATAAATGGGGAAAAGCCAAACATCTTCCACTTTTTTGCCATTCCTGCTTAATTTACTTGACATTATTATGCTTCTGGTAAATAGGAGACAGAAAGACTAATCTGAAAATCAGCACAGTTAGCTCCCAAGAATCAAAGCCCCAATAATGTACATGAAATACTTATGATGAACATTTTTAATCCATCTGAGGATATTAAAAGACAATAGCAAAATGAGGCAGACCATGACACAAATCAAGAATCAAAATATGCAGGTCACCATGGGTATGACTACACTTGCAAACTGGTTTGAATTAAGAAGGCTTAATTTGAAATAGCTTAGTACCTGCTTAAACTAGCTTGTATTAGTTCAAATTAAGGAATTCCTTAATTCAAACTAATGAAAGCTTAGTTTGAATTAGTAAGACCTGCCGGTTAGTTCGAACAAAGTCCTTAGTTTGATGATTAGTTCGAACTAAGGACAATATAGACAAGGATTAATCCTTAATTCGAATTTAATACATTTGAACTAAGGGCAGTTAATCTGAATTAACAAAGTGAACTAATTCAAACTAATGTTAGTTTGAATTAGTCTATGTTTTTACTTCAAACTAATATGTTTGAGTTCAGTTCAAACTAACCTTGAACTGATTAGTTTGGATTAACAACTTCAAACTAACTTTTCCTAGTCTAGACATAGCCTGTATACCTGCTATTCACATCTATTAAACTTCCATGTGTGTCTTGCTGGAAATGTATCTATTTTTTCAGTCTAAACAGCTCTTTAAAAAAGACACAGAGGGAGAGAATAATGTATTTCCAGCATGTGCCAGATGCTGTACAAACAAAAATGAAGGCACAATATATGTATCATATGATCTAAAATTTATTACACTTTATATGTGGTGTATGTATACTATGATACGTTATCTCTGCTTTACTGTTTTGACCACTTCTCCAGAACTGTGTCCATTATTTCTTCTCTACTTTTACTATTCCAGATCACCAAGCGGCTTTTAAACAACTTTAAAAAAAGGGGGTGGGAGGGGGGAGGAGAAATTCACTCACTCTAACTCCCTTCCTCTCCCTGTAACATAGATAGATAGATAGATAGATAGATAGATAGATAGATAGATAGATA
>ML682013.1:1204834-1229936 GCA_007922195.1 Podocnemis expansa | reverse complement strand
TGTGTGTGTGTGTGTGTGTGTGTGTGTGTGTGTGTGTGTGTGTGTGTTCATTCGAGAGTATAATGATTGCTTCCTTTCACCCATACAGCTGTTATTAGATGAGGATGAAACTGGACCAGTAAAAGGTATCACCTCATCCTCCTTGTCAAGATTCCAAAGAGACAGAAGAGATCCTACAGTGTCTGAAAATTTAAAGGGTTTATTATTTTCACTGGTGTTTACTGCACTATCAACAAGATGCATGACAGGTTGTCCATCATGTCTAGACTGATGGGTCTTACTTTAACAGAAACAATGTACAGTGTAGCAAAAATAACCTTGTTTTGTGTCTTCTTTGACAATTAATGCTCTTCATATTTTACCCTGCCGGAGACCATTTTTATCCAAAAATGATGTTTTTTCTAGCAGAAGAAATCAGACTTGGTACCTAATGACAATTATGACATCTACATACCTCATCCATCTAATACTTATTAAACATGGTGTTTATTAACAGTGACTATTTTAAACATCAAAAGTGCATATTCTATTTAAGACACACAAATAGATCAAAATAAAGTGTTACTAAGAACATGCAATTTTAATTCAATGAGATTAGCAAATCCACCCAAAAGAACCAAAAAAAAAAAAACCCTCAGAAATGACATTATTTTAATAACCACATATAAAATGCAAACTCAGTGAACTTTTTTCTGTTTCAAATTCTCCTAAGGTTGAAGGTGCAATATTTGTAAATTTTTAAAAAATCCTCCAGCAGCCGCAGATTCTGTTTGTTGATGGTCATTTTCCATTCACTTATATTTTGAAGCAGAATAAAAAGTTGAATACAGTATTATTTCCTAATTATTAGAATTATGTCACAGTAACTCCCAGTTATAACAATTAAATAATTTATCCCCTTTTTCAAAGTAAATTGAAGTATAATAAACTCATGCCATTTTAACTCCACATAAGGTACTGTGTCAATGCAAGCCTTATCATTTGTCATTAAGGAAATTATACTACAGTTCTAACGGACTGGTAACTCTCCAGACAGGGTTTTTGTTCCTTTCATCAACTTTAAGATTACCAGTCAATAAGGCTTCAGATAGCCCATGAATAACTAACAGGACACAGGATATACTGGCAAACTAATTTATGTTAAAAAGAAATCACATCAAAACAGTTGTTTACAGCAAATAAGGAACAAAATGTGTATATGGGGGAATAGATATATTAGACAGATTTTAATTTTCCATTCTGCATTACAGAAAAGCAAAGCCATAATTCATTCAACTGAAATTAATGATTTATTTTATCAGCATTTTGCATCAGCTACGGCCAACAGGAATATCACCTACCTACCTACAAATTAAGTGCTTCAGCACAAACTCAAACACTAAATTATCCCCCAAAATCCTATAACAGGGGTCTCAAACTCAAATCACCATGAGGGCTGCATGAGGACTGGTATGTTAGCCTGAGGGCCACACTACTGAAACCTTTCCATACAACAATATTGCAAATATCAGTAACAGTAGTGTTGTTGCGGGCTGCAGGAAATAGCTTTAGGGGCCACATGTGTCCCCTTGGCCATGTATTTGAGACCCCTGCCCTATAAGAACGACATCTTTACTATCAGCTAGAGCAGTGGTTCTCAACCACTGTGGCGGGACACATTATTGTGTGACCACACAGCGGTAAGTGTGTCATGGGCAGCCTGGGAGATAGCTGGATTCGGCCTGGGGCATAGGCTTCTGCATCCCGTAGGGTCGCAGTACACCATCAAATGCGCACAAACCCAGAAAATATTGAGAACGACAAAGCTAGAGGACGCAATATTCAGTCTCTAAACCAAATGTTTTCTTTCAGTTAAAATGACACAGTGCTACACAGCTAGTTATAAAATCAGATTTTGACTGTCTGCTGGAGGACACAGTAATGTTCTGCCAATCAGGAAACCAGATCTCTGCTATCAGCTAGAGGGCACAGTAATGCTATACCAGCTAAAACCACCAAACCTCCACAAGGACAAAGCACTTTTTTGAAAGTTTGGAAATTGAATCTTCATTGTGAGCTAGCTGCCAGACACTGTGTACTTTGAGAACCCCCACCCTCACTATCAACTAGAGGACAAAGGACTACGCTGTCCTCAGCAAAGCTGTCTTCACTGCCAGGGGAAACACACTATGACAATCCTTGACAGCACCAGAGTTGTAGTTGTCATACTGCAATCAAGAAATCCAGTACAACTCTGGTCTTACAAAAACAATCTCTTGCTGTGTTTGAGGTCATCAAGACTGTGCCTGCACTGCATGCTTCTTCTGATAGTATGAATGGTATGTACTTGAATAGCCCTTCTAGCACAAGCTGAAGCAACAGTGCAGGTGCTGAGGCAGGCAGTTGAAGCAACAGTGCAGGTACTAAAGCAAGCAGAGAACAGCCAGGTCAGAAGAGCAAGAGTATGTACACAAATGCATACCTCTGCATTTTCCCAGGCCTTGCCTCACAAGCTACACTGCTTTCTTTAGCTATGAAAGATCCCACTGTCTCCATCCTGCTGTAGGCTTTCCACAGAATCATCGACTCACAGAAGAATGGGGTTGGAAGAGACCTCAGGAGGTCATCTAGTCCAACCTTCTGTTCAAAGCAGGGCTGACCCCATTACACGAAAAGACCCCAGCTGTAGAAAAAGCTCCAGCAACTCCTCACTGCTGAAGCCCTTTCTTGCTGCACAGAAAAACTCCCCTGATGGAGCCCCACAGAAAGACTACAGCCATTGGAAAGACTTTGGCAGGAATGTGCTTTCCCCAGTGCCTTCCTTCCACCAGTCTTTCACTGTCACATGTAGCTATACAAGGGGTCTCAAACATGTGGCCTGGGGGCCGCATGCAGCCCTTAAAGCTATTTTCTGTGGTCCGCAACGACACCATCATTACCAATATTCGCAATATTGTTGTATGAAAAGGTTTCAGTGGTGCGGCCCTCGGGCTAACGTACTAGTCCTCATGCAGCCCTTGTGGTGATTTGAGTTTGAGACCCCTGAGCTACACACTGCCTTGTGGATACTTTTCACTGCAGCAGGTAGCTACACATATCCTGCAATCTGCTGGAAGTGATGTGTAGTGCAAAAGTATCTCTAGTGGAATAATCCCTGATGACAGAAAGGCCCTTGGTATCAAAAACCAACGGGACCTAAGGACACGCTTAACATTCTGAACTCTGAACGGGAGCTCATTGCTTTTCCTCTGATGCAGTTTGTAAGTCGGACAGCAACACACTAGTTTGTTAATGCTCTTCTATATGCACAGTAAGAGTTTGTGAATGCAGAAATGGAAAGACCCGAAAGAATTTCTAACAAGATATACAGCAATACACAGTGGGCAAAACTAGTGATCATCTCAAGGGGTAAGGTTTGCATAGTGTGGAAAAAAAGAAAGTGTTGTGGAATAAGTGCAGCTTGGTATAGCCTGCTGCTTGAGGGTTGCTGGTAAGCTGCTTGCTTAAAGGAAAACAAGGCCAAACCGCAATGATAAGCAAAAGCCAGACAAAACGGCATTAGTTGTGCCAAGTCCCTTTAGACTTTTCCCCTGGAAAGTCCCCACATTTCCCCTGGTAGTTGGGCAGACAGTTATGCTTGGCCAGATGCATAAAAAGGGAAGTGAAATTAAATGACAGTTGCAAAAATCACCATATAACAGCCAAGTAAGCAAAATAAGCCATCGCAATGCAAAATGTAAAAATAGACTAACCTATAATAGCTTTTGTAGGTAATCACACAATATGATCTCATTTGTTTATCGTGGGATATAAAAACTAACTTATGATACAAGGGGGGTGGGATACTTGCTGGGCTTCCCTAAGCTCTGTAACACTCCCCATTCTTGTATAAGAATAAAGATTGTCAAACTTGATTGAATTAATGGTGTCTGGTATTGATTGACCCACCCAGATGCCCACAAGGAAATTTTTCCATGACAAAAGAAAGACCATATCTTTCTGGGGATGACAAAGAGAACACGTATGAGAGAGCCCTTTATAGAGACTTATTCCAAGACCAGGCCCCTACCTTCCTAGAACTCATTGTTCTTTTAATTTTAAATGTTGAATGAAAAGTTGAATTAAAAAAAAATTGGACTGGTCCTCTTATTTTCCTAGATTATCTGTATTTATATTATTATATTGGGCCAAATCTTGCCAGCATCTTTTAAGCAGAATTCCTCAATGGAATCATTTCCTAGCAGGATGCGAGGCTTTCTACATGTGTCACTATGATCAAATGTACAAACTCCAGTTTTTGCAGGAGTTAAAGAACAATATCAGGCCCAAGTAGCCCCACTCTCCATGACTCCAGAGTGTGCTACCACTGGACAGAAAGCACAAAAGAGACCCATTCAGCTCAGAAAGGGGAAGGCTGAGGAGGAAGGAAGACCTGCTCTGAGGACACCTGAACAAGGCTGCCAAGGAAGTCTGCCTGTGAGGAAGAAGACTACCTGCCAAGTTGTTAGGTCTGTTGTTAGGTCTGGAGTTGCTGGTCAGGAGCTACTTAAGGTTGGGAGGCTGTCTGTAAGCAAGGAAAGGTCTGTCTCCCAAGGCATGAGCGTGAGGAATTGTCTTGTAGAATAAGCTATAGATCCCTGGCAATGTGCTGTAAAAGTCTGACTTGGAGGTTGTAGGTGATGACTAGTGGTGTTCTGTTGTTTTCTTCCTTGGGCCTCTCCTGTAGTACTGACTTTGGGCTACGCACCTGGCTCCATCAATCTGTTTCTTCACTTCTGCAGGTGAGTACCATAGTTTTAAAAATGTTTGATAGAGATCCTGAAGGTGTCTGTCTCTGTCTGAGGAATCAAAGTCTAAAATCTAGCATCCATGAAGGAAGCGATACACTCAAGCATACCTTTTGCCCACCAGCAATGAAGTGATGTGTCTTCCTCCAGTGCTTTCTATCATTGGAGACAAAGAGAAATTGAACATTCCCAAAACATGTTAAAAGTGTTCTGCTAAGTATCTTCTCTGAAATCAGTAATGGTTCCTCTTAGCAGTTTTTTTTTTTTTTCTTCTAGGAATCGAAGCATACAGCATTTGCTCAATGGACTCTAGATATGGCTTCTCAAAAATACCCAACTAAAGGCAGGTACCCTGAAGTCAGCTATTACAGGAAAAGCCCAATAAAGCAAACAACAGAATGCCTCATCATCACCTACAACCCCCAAGTCAGACCTCTACAGCACATCATCAAGGTGAGTACTTCAATCTTCCTCATCACTCCATTGATGATTTGCTAATTGCTGTGCTCAGAGAAATGAATAATAGGTCAAGGCTTCAAAGAGAAACTGCAGGATTTGAATTTATATGAAAATTTGACACTGTTTCCTCAGGGCTAAATAAGGACTTCCAATTTTTCCTCTCATTACAACAGGTGATTTGACCTCATCTTCCTCTATATGCTGTTCCCCATTGCTTGAAGCTTTACAACTCCTTTGATTTGCTGTTACAGTGTGACCTGTTCCCATGACTTACACTTCCCTGCATTTATTTTCCTCCCATTCTGTAAGTTCCCCCATCTTCAAAGCATCTGACAATTTGCCATTTTCTTCCACAGAAACTCATGCAATAAATAAATTTGTTAGTCTTTAAGTGCCATGGGACTCCTTGTTTGTTTTGCTGTACTTAACTAACATGGCTACATCTTTGGAACTTATGAAATATGAGAAACTGTACACAGAATCCCAACATCTGCTGGCCATAGCACAGATGAAGATGAAGTGATGGAGTTGTCTCTGACTCACTCTCAGTGCAGGTTATAGCAGCACAGGAAGCACTTTACCTTGAATTATCTGACCATGACCAATCCTCTCATACCCAGTTCGGCAGCTAGAATGCATAGTGTTCCAGCTACTCTTCTGCTCTGCCATGTCCTCTGGAGAAAGAGATACAGGCATGACTCTGCCAACTCTATGTCTATTGGAGATTTCCTCAGACAGAGACAATCTGCTGTAGAGAATGTGTCAGTGGACAAATTGGGACAATAAAAAAGCAAGAATCTCCCTCTACCACCTTGATCTTAAAGAAAGCTGACTGAGATCATTTTCATGATTGAGACCAGCATGTCCCACTACTGACAACACAAGAGTTGATCTCAATCGAATAACTTAGAGGAGTCAGTCCAATGGCAAATTCTGAAGAAAATCTCCTCTGCCATAAGAACAATGATGCCATTATTCCTGGCACTGGAAGTATAGACAGAATGTGCCAGAAAGGAGAAATTGAAGCAGCCAAAAAAAAAAAAATTGTCCAGCTTCAAAATCATTTGAGGCTTCAAATGACTTGTTCAGTTTCTGCAGTCACTGGACCATGTCCAAAAGAAAAGTAAATAGAATAGATGGCTGTTTACAGTAACATCAAAAGCCTTTCAATATTTGTTAAGAGTGCCTTGTTTCTTCTTATCCACAACTCCCATAAAGTTATGTCCTCTTCCAGGTGGATAGCTCTGCTTTTAGAAAGCCTGCCAACCATTACAAGATGTTCCATCTTTGGCACCACCACAGCTATATTCACTTATTAATCAAAGTCCCATCTCTTTAGCAGTCTATTTATTAGATCTACCAATTATTGAACCAAAGAGAGAGAAAAAAATAAAAGTTTCCTAGGCTGATTTCAGAAGCCAAGAAATAAGGAGTCACAAGAGCCTTCAGAGGTTGTAGTAATATTTGCAGAGTTTCATGTTTGATGTGGATGGATACATGTTCTTCAGACTGAATTCTCTTTGATGTCTAAATAAAATGAGTCAGAGGATATTACTCTTTCTAACACAGAAATGTCAAGAGGCGGAGATAGTGAAACTGACTCATCTTGCATTAGAATCGACAAACACCTGATGTTATCTCTGAAAACATCCCACACTCCAGCATTGTGAATAGAAGATTCTGCTCAAGAAGTCTTTGAAGGGAAAAAAAAAAACAAACAAAAGAAAACCCATTCTGCACAAAGAAGTTGTACTGAGGACTCTTAAAAGCAGTGGGTTCCTGAGAAAAGCCAAACCCACAACTATCAGTTTGATGTGTCTGGAGATGCATGGGGTAGATATGGTAGCTCAGTGCAGGTCTATTCTGTGAATGATTGCAAAGAAAAGAGGGGAGGTTGTTGAAAACTGTATTTCAGTAGGGAAGGAAAGTTTAACAGTCAAGAAAAAAAAAAGACATTGTCCATGCTCCCTATTAACAACGGAGTATGATAAGGAAATGCCAGTATCTTGCAATACAGAGGAATAATTCTGGTGTGACCTGGAAGCCACACAGAATCGTAGAATCATAGAAACTGGAAGGGATCATAACAAGTTATGAAGTCCAGTTCTCTGAACTCATGGCAAGACCATGTAGCCCCATTAAACTATCCCTGACAAGTGTTTGTCTAACCTGTTCTTAAAAACCTGCAATGTAGGAAATTCCACAACCTGCCAAGGCAACTTATTCCAGTGGTTAATCACCCTGATAGTTAGGAATATTTTTTTCCTAATGTCTAAGCTGACCCTCCCTTGCTGTAATTTAAGCCCGTTGCTTTTCTCCTATCATCTGTGATTAAGGACAATATTTTTTTCCCTTCCTCATAAGAACCTTTTAGGTATTTGAAAAGTGTTATCATATCACCTCTCAGTCTTTTTTCTAGACTAAACAAACTCAGCTCTTTTAATCTTCCCTCATAAGTAAAATGTTCCAGACTTCTAATCATCCTTTTTGAAATAAGGTGCCCAAAACTGGACACAGAACTCAAGTTGAAGCCTAGTCACTGCTGAGTAGAGTGGAAGAATCACTTCTCGTGTCTTACTCACAATACTCATGTTAATACACCTCAGAAAGGTGGGGTTTTTTTGTTTGTTTGGTTGGTTGGTTTTTTGTTTTTGTTTTTTGTTTTTTTTTTTGTGCAACAGTTTTACACTGCTGACTCATATTCATCCTGTGATCCACTATTACACCCAGATCTCCTTCTGCAGCACTCCTTCCTAGGCAGTCATTGCCCATTTTATGTGTGTGCAAGAGGTTGTTCAACCCTAGGTGGAGTACTTGGCACTTATCTTTATTGAATTTCATTCTGCTTCTCTCAGATCATTTCATCAGTTTGTCCAAATCATTTTGATATGTGATCCTGTCCTTCAAAGCACTCACAACTCCTCCCAGCTTGCTTTCATCAGCAAACTTCAAAAGTTTGCTCTCTATGCCATCATCTAAGTCATTGATACAAATACTGCATGAAACCAGACCCAGGACATATCCCTGCAGCACGCTTCTTGTTATGTCCTTACAGCATAAATGTGAACCATTGATAACTACTCTTTGGGAGTAGTTATTCAACCAGTTTTTCACTCATCTTATAGTAGCCCCATCTAGTTTGTACCTCCTCAGTTTATTAATAAGAGTGTGATGTGAGAGCATACCAAATTCCTTACTAAAGTCTAGATATACCACATCTACTGCTTTCCATCTATTCAAAAGGCTTGTTACTTCATCACAAAAGGCTATCAAGTTGGTCTGACATGATATGTTTTTGACAAATCCATGCTGACCAGCCCTAAGCACCTTAGTCTCTGCTAGATTTTCATAAATTGATTCCTTAATTATTGGCTCAATTATTTTTCCTGGTACAGAGGTTAAACTGACTGGTCTATAATTCCCTGGATTGTTCTTATTTCCTTTTTTGTAGATGGGCACTATATTTGCCCTTTTCCAGTCCTCTGGGACCTCACCCATCTTCCATAAGTTTTCAAAGATAATAGATAATGACTCAGAAAGCTCCCGAGTCAGCTTCTTGACTAGTTTAGGGTGCATACCATCAGGCCCAGGTGACATGAAGACATCAAACTTGTCAAAGTAATTTTTAAATTGTTCTTTCCCTATTTCAGCTTCTGACCCTCTCACATTCCTATTACCCTCCTCTACATCAGACATCCCATCTCCACCAACCTTCTCAGGGAGGATTGAAACAAATAAATTATTTAGTTCCTCTGCCATTTCCACATTTTCATTTATTGTTTTACCATCTTTTTTGAGTAAAGGTCCTACATTGTCTTTGGTTTTCCTCCTGTTAGATGGATTTGAAGAATGTCTTTGTGTTGCCCTTTTTGATTTCAGCTAGTTTGATCTATGTTCGTTCCTTGGCCTTTTGGATTTCTCTTCTACATAACTGTTATTTGTTTATAGTCCTCCTTTGTAATTTGACCTAGTTTCCACTTTTGTAGGGCTCTCTCTTTATTTTTAAATTATTGGAGGTCTCATGGTTAAGCCAAGGTGGTCTTTTCCCATATTTCTTATCCTTCCTCCACAGTGGAATGGTTAGCTTTTGTTCTCTTAATAACATCTCATGGGAAAACTGCTAACTGTCTTTAGTCTTTTTTCCTCTTAAACATTCTTCCTGTGGTATCCGTCCCATCAACGCCTCGAGTATGATGAAGTCTGCCTTCCTAAAATCCATTGGTTTTGTTTTGGTATTCTCTCTTACCATTTCTAAGAATCATGAGCTCTATCATTCCATGATCACTTCACTTAAGCTTTCTTCCACTTTCAAATTCTTGATCACTTCCTCTCCATTCATCAAACCAAACTGAGAATAGCCTCTCCTTTAGTAGCTTTCTCCACCTTTTAAAATAAAAAATTATCTTCACTGCATTCCAAGAATTTATTGTATGATCTGTGCCTTGCCGTGTTATTTTCCCAACAGATGTCTGGGTAATTGAAGTCCCCCATCACCACCACATTCTGAAGCAGTGGGATTCTGCCGGCTACATTGCTATGAAGGCAAGGAGACTGATGCAGAGCAGATTTCAAGATTAAGCAAAACAGAGCTGAAGGTGGCAGACGCCTTTGCCAAAAGCCTGGCAGAAGCTGGGACACAGTAGGGCAGGGGTCTCAAACACGCAGCCCGCGGGCTGCATGCAGCTTCTAAAGGTATTTCCTGTGGCCCGCAATGACATGATCATTACAAATATTTGGTATATCACTGTACTGAAAGGTTTCAGGGGTGCGGCCCTTGGGCTAACATACTAATCCTCATGTGGCTCTCTACTAGTCCTCATGCAGCCCTCATGGTGATTTGAGTTTGAGACCCCTGCAGCAGGGCAACCTACATTCTGCTTAAGAGGCCCTCAGTCAGCTAGAGCAGACTAATAAGTGAGTGACTCAGGGTAAGGAAGAAGATGGGCTAGGACAACCACATGATCCTTTTATACAAATTATTTCCCACCTACAACCTGCTCTTGTGGCACCTCTGAACCTCTATCCAGAGTTTAAAGCTACTTTCCCCTAGTGGGAGGGTTTCTTTTATTGGCTCTGCCCCAAAGGTGACTGTCTCACAGACACAACTGCCTTAAGCTCCAAAGGATCAAACACAGTACCTATATAAAGCAATGCAATCACAAATGCCATGGCTAAATACCCCGTTTTCTTTACCATCAAACAAAAAAACAAAGAGAAGCTGGTGGAAAGTATCTCTATCAATCATAAAATTATCATTTATAAAGCAAAACTCCTAACACAAGAATTCACCCCAAAATGAATTTGACTCACTATATTTATAAGCTCATTTGTATTTAATTTCAAAAAATAATTATAAAACTGTATTTCATTTTATCCTTCTTTTACTCTTTGCACTGAAACAATCTCTTAGGATTACGCCCTTTGATTGTTGCTACATTCAAACAGAAACAACTTTAATCAGTTCTGCTGGCACTAATTTATAGCCTGTATATTCTAGCTAATTAGGAACTCTAATCACTGTTTCAGTCTTCCCCATCACACCACTGTCATCTGTGGTGATTCATACCTGCTGATTCCCTTCAGCCTTTAAAACTATACATCAGGTTGCTGTTTCCTAGAATGAAAGAAAACTTTTTAACTATGTAAGAGCTAAAGGAAAAACTTCACAAGATGTCTTTATTGCTATAGTCTTGAAAAAGCTTCATAATTACAACTTTGTTTTAAAAACAAAAACAACAAGGCAAAAAATGCTTTGAGGAAAGTTTACAATTTACTTTGAAAAGTTTCAGCAATTCCTGCAACACAAACAGACACACAGTTTTCAACAGATTTGTGTATCTTGATATCATATTATTTGTTCCACCTAAACATACCACTGAAAGTTCATGAACTAAAGGAGTCACAAGCAGCTTTACTTTTAGTGTAGTGATCACCTGACAATTTGTCCTGTAGATTTATTACTGGGAAAGAACTTTGCTTGAACAACTTGTTTGAACAAAAATTCCTTTAAGGAAAAAAAAAATCATAGTGCCTAATACTGTCTTTGGTTCATTCACGCACAGCATTTTCTTTCTTTGCTGGGAACAAAGATAATATGATTTCTTGTTATGAATCAATAATAACCACTTTTTCACCCTGAGAATATGTAAAGATACAGCAGCCAAAAAACCATACACGATTTTTAGGAGTCTGACATTAATAAGTGTAAGACTACAAAGCCATGTTGCCAAGATACAAAGGGGTTGCTGTGTTAGTCTAGTTCAGCAAAACAAACAAGGAGTCCTGTGGCACTTTTAAAGACTAACAGATTTATTTATCACATGAGCTTTCATGGGAGAAAATCCCACTTTATCAGACCCTTTAAAGGTGAAGGAAATTACAGAATGGGGGGAAATAAATGCAGGGAAGTGTAAGTCACGGGAACAGGTCACACTGTAACAGCAAATCAAAATAGTTAGGATTCAGTTAAGATTAATTAATCTCAACCAGCAGAAGACTAAGCGATTACATTCTCTCATGTCACAAGTTCCCATTCAAGTAAAATAAGCCTACCATACAATAGCTTAATGGACAGTATTATTATGGATCAACAGCTATAGTCTGTCAATATGTAATTTAATCACCTTTCTGTGTAACAGTAGTCCAGTTTAAATTAAAGAGTAAACTTGATTGAAATGAACACTGTCAAGGTTAGGAGAACTTCCCTTATTTTCTCCATTTGCAAAGCCTACATAATTCTATATGTGTGTGGGTGGAGTAGGAGTTCAAAACAAATGAGTCAATATTTTTCTTTAAAAAAACTGCCATCAGTCCAGCACTCATGACAATCATAAAACCACAACTGAATGTGCTAGAGTGTAACACTGGAACTGATTTCTTTCACAGAAAATAGCTTTTAAGACATGTTTCATTTTGCTATTTAGAATCATATGCTGAAACAGCCTTTTTTTTAACCTTGACAATGTTCTTCTATTTTTTCAGTCTACTTCCTTTGACTCTCTCACCTACTTATATTTTGAGCTTTTATTCTGTGTTTGTAGAAAACCTAGCACAAAGGGGCCAATTATTGGTCCTATTAAGGCCCTTGAGCAAATGGAGCTCCAAGTAAAAGGTATCTTTGATACCCCCCTCCATTTTTTTAAACTTTCTAATACCTTTTTTTTTTAACAAAAAAATGCATTTGCAGCCCATTTCATGCTTTGGATGCCTGATGATTTGCATACACAGTTTATTTCTGGGATACATGATAAATTTGCACATCAGTACTGGTAAATCTGAATAGCAAATTTAAAAAAAAGTATGTATTTCCTCAAAGCTTAGAGAAACATTTTAATTTTAAGAACACCTGAAATGTACGAATATGAAGAAATTGAACTGTGCCCCACCACTGAGTCGACCAGTATTAAATAGTGTTATAATAGGTGACAGCCTTAAGATACTAACCACTAGTCCTTTAGCCTAAAAGGTCACTTTTCTCATCTTTGCCCTCGCAAATGGAAGCAAAGTATCAGAATTATCCAGGGACAGGCCAATGGCATTTTCAAATGATAAATAACAAGCCATGTCAGTCTAGCATTGGCTGTTGTCTATTGATGATATATTTTAATGAATCTGAGTTCAAAAAGCTGCACTTACTACTCAATTCTGATTGGCAACATGAACAGCATCTTCAAATTTATCCACATACTTGGGGAAAAAATTCCTTCAGCTCTGCACCATGAATAAATTGCAGAACTTAGAGTGGGAAATGCTCCCTGTACAGAAGAATATGGCAGATGTTGTCTAACTTGACAAAGAAGTCTTTATTGTTAACATCCAAACATTTCCCAGGTGTTAGCATTTAGTGAAGTTCCATATCGTTGTTCAAGAGTGTTTTCCTGTCTGCTGGTAGCTTACTAAAGCCATGCAAACCCCCCTCAGGGCTTTTCATGGTGCTTCATTTGTCTAAAACTTTCTTTGATGGACACTTGAGTAGTGTCAATGGATAAGCATAAACATTCACTTTTTGAGTTTTTCTTCTGAGCCTGCTGTAACCTCATCTCTACCTTTGTAATCAAACTATGACTTCTTCCGATGAAAGTAACTTTCCTTGAAGACAGGCTCTATTCCTTTCTTTGGCAGCAGTGATGGTATCTTCAAATCAGTTGTCTCTGTAGACCACAATGAAATCAAGGCAGCATCTCAAAAGCAGTAGTGGTCACACTGTTGACTGACTGAGTTTTAAATTGTTAATGATAGTAGAATAGTACTCAGGCCTGTTTATTTGCCTGAGATAGAATATTGGTTTCTTGCCTGCTTGAAAGCTGACGTCTTTGAGATACATATATAAACAAAGAACAAAAACCCTGTGTACTATTTTTGCTATGCTACAGTCAAATGGATTTTTCTAAAATGTTAGATGTCAAAAATGCTGGTAGGTACCATGATACATGGACTCTTCTCCCGGACAGATCACAGAACAAAGTCAGAAAATCCGGAAGGTTCCATGAGATTCTACAACTGTCCAGAACATTCTAGAAGGTTGGTGAAAAAGAAATTCATATATGGAATAGCTGAAACATTTTGCTTCAAACATTTTATTTTCCCTGTTGTCACTAACAACCAAAACAGCATCCTCAAACCAGAGCTCCCAAAGCTGGGCACCCAGATGATCACCTCCATCGCCTGCCCCTAAATCAAACCCGAACTGGGGTCACTAGGTGACACCATAACACAAACACCATGCAAAGATAGCAATAAATGTGAACATCCCCTAGCATGATTCTTCATCTCTTCAATATTCTGTAATAGTTAACAAAGGAAGACTTAGACTGATTTAAATTAATTGGTCACAATCACTTACTTACTCTTGCCTATCTCTTGTTTATACATCTTCTCCTTATTAATAACCCAGATTATGTGTCTGTAGAGAACAGATGGAAGGGAGAAAGTTAAACAGATTAGTTTATGCAGTAAAAGAAAAAGGCTGGAATGAAACAATTACAGAATATTATATATAGTTGCCATACTTTTCCATTCTTTGTGCTGCATAAATTTGGTTTAGGAAACTTTGTCATACTGAAAACACCAGATATTTAAAAATCATGATTTCCAATAAGTTGTCTTACTGTTAGACCTAAATAATTACTACAAAGAGAATTTTTAAAATGAATCATTCATAAAGGCAGAACTGGTTTTAGCTGTTCTGCGGGAGCACAAACAGTGAAGGTTTACTACTGTGCTCATGCAAACAAATTTTAAAAGTAATCTGAACACAAATAGACCTATAATAATTTGTTGCAATATGATGTAAAAGCTATGCCCTTCCTCACTCTCTGTTGTCATTCTTACCAACTTCATCTCTGGCCTTGTATATATCCTTAATCCTTTTTCTTTTGCTTCCTTGCACTCCCTAACCTTGCACCCAGGACTTCAACTTCCCTGATTTTCCATTTGCCTTCACACAATTCATGCTTCTGTCATCAAGCTGCTCACCCCCAAGATAAATACAATGAATAATGGTATTTATTATTAAGTGTAAGCACACAATCATATCTGTGCCCATCCCCTCACCCTTTCTTGTCTGTCAGCTCCACTTTAAATTGTAGGTTCTTTTAGGCATCAACCATGGGTAGAATTCTGGTCCTACTGAAGTCAATGGCAAAATTGACTTCAGTGGGACCAAGATTATATCACGTCTTCACTATAGTCTGGGAGATGCCTACCACATTTTTGAATGTTGAACAAATAATAATTTATCATCCAGTGGAAAATCTTTCTCTGAAAATACTACTAGTCTCTAGTTTTATGCCTCAGGGAAATCATTAATTGGTGCCACAAAACTGACATTGAATCTTGTTTTCATGAACTGAAGTTGAATGTTACCAGTTATACAGATGTGTGTGTATGTCATGAAACCTTGATATACAACACTGCATAATATGGTTTTTCATAGTTTTCAAGATTATGAGGATGCAGTTCATGCTATATCATGCAGTCATGGTTACTTCTTTCCAAAGGTAAAGATGGAAACCCATAGATCACAATCCTACAGCTCTCATTAGAAATTTCCTCTGAAAAACTTCCACACAAAGTTCAACACAGATGCCATTTACCATGCTCCTGAGATTTCTATTTTTGTTTGAAACAGCTTCCCCTGAATCTAGCTTTCTTTCCTCACTCTTCACACCACTCTCCTGACTGCCAGGCTCAGATCACAGGCACTAGCTCGTTTGACACCACTGCAAGCTAAACTGGGCATACATGTTAAGGAAAAGGAAAAAGTGAAAGTACAATTACAAGGTAAGATCTACTTCCCCCACTCTGGAACCTCTTGGCTACTATAAGAGAAGTCTCCAGTTCTCTGTCCCTCCTCTAGGCCCCCCCCCTTTTTTTTTTTTTTACTTCAATCAAGATGGGAGGAGCAAGTCTCTGTTACTCCACCTCTCCCATCATGGATTTGAATGTCTCTTTAAGCATCCACTTGTGAGAAATTTGGTCATCGTTTTGTGCACATAGTAAACATTCATAATGAAATATTTTATTGATTTTCCATGCAGGCAGGAGGGAGGATACTGCAGGGCAATAAGAGCATCTGAGCACAACTAACAGCTACCCAAGACATACTAAAGTCACACCTCTGGTAGAGCCAGAGGAGAAAGACATAACGTGCCAGGATGCTTGTACCAGCAGCAGCAGTAGCAGTCTTCCCCCATATATAGTAGATAAAGATTTTCTCCAGAAGGGGAGCAGCAAAGAAAAATCCTAAAAACCAAATTGGAGAAAGGGTTCATATGAAGAGGTTAAAGTAACCCAGAACACAGTTCTAGGACCCCCAAATTTGAGAGGCCAGAGCTCCAGGGCCCCCAAAAATATAAAAATCAGGTAGAATGCATGTTCCACCCTGCCCTGGCCTGGGAACTGCAGCCAGGCTGAGGGAGTTTTCAAATCTCCCCCCGAGCATGCTCAGGGCAGGAGCAGCCTGGCCAGGGTGCAGCTCCGGCCAGGTAAGGAGGGCAAAAGGAGAGGTTGGGAAGTTGGTGGGGACACCCAGAGATTAGGAGAGTTCTTATTATACTATACTTTAACCACTGTTAGTAATATGTTTCTGACCCTCAAGGCAACATCATTACATCCAGAGCCTCACTGAAGGAACTGGAGAAAGGTAGTTCCCCAAGGAGGGCCCAGGACAATACAGACTGGCCAACACACCTCTTCTCTATGGGATGGAGGGATGCTACACAAGCCCAAACCAACACCACCCCAACATACTAATCAAGAGGCACTCAGCCAAAAGGACTCATCCTGGATGGGGCTGATCAAACCCAGGGCTATCATGCCATAGGAAACGGCCATTACCAGGCAAGACTGAGGGGGTTGCTTTACCACAAAAGATAATTTTAATTGTCTAAGATCTTCAGGATGGTGCATTATGCCCACAAGGAGAATTATTTTTCAATTAAGTGACTGACAATAATGATATGTATTTGACAGACAAGAAGAGAGGCTGTTTTGGATTTTAACAGCATCAGCTGGTCCTAGACAAACATTTTCCCCCTGAAAGATACTATTTTTGCAATTATAAGGAAATATATATAAGGATAAAGAAATATATATAATAAATATAAGGAAATATGGAAAAATTATAAGGAAAGCTTATGCTGTCACATTATACTTCAGCGCCTTATTATTATGGGATTTGCAGAGCCACCTTGAGATAGCTTCTGCATCTGTATAGATTTGGCTTGTACTACCAATTTCCAGTTAGACAGTAAAAATGAAAGTGATGGATAAATCTGTGTTAATGATTTACTGACTTGTGTGTACTAAGGATTTAACTAGAAATAAATGATGGAATTACTCAACTGGTTTCTTGATAAATATCTGGTTTCTGAAGCTTATTATATTTTTCAAATCACTAACTGAGGCAGATAAAACAGCATGTGTGGCATACGATTAATGTTTAACATAAAGCATAATTTACCAATAGTCAGAAGATGTGTAACTTGATCAAGTTCATACTTACTTTAGACAGGGAGGATATACAACTCAAATAAACTGAAAAACTTCGTCATACTATTAGGGAATAATAATTTTAGATATCAGTCTACTGACTAATCAACTACACATTTGTGCCAGAAGGAACCTCTGTAGACTACTGTCAGAGGAGACTTTTGTAATCACAGGCTAATAATTTTGTTCAACAAGTAAATGGTGACCTTATTTAAGATTTTGTAGGTAAACTAATACTAGGAAAACCATTCATTAATAATGATTTTATGCAATGACATCAAATTTACATACACCACAGTCTCCTACAAATACAACATTGTGATAATTGCTACCAGACCTCTGTGTTGGAACGATCCAACTTACACAAAGGTTTAATCAACATACACACCCTTCCATGGCAGTACTTCTCTATTCCCTCAAATAGCATCAGTGGCAGGAGAATTACAGAATATTCTCAAGACGACTTATCAGAGAATGCAGGCATTTGGGGTTGGCATTTGCTGATGTGTCTTCCCCAGCTGCTCTCACTAGTTTTCTGATATGCATGAATGTAGGTCTTGAAGAATATGCCATTTACCTGCTAACTAGTAGGTACGTACTGGAAATGAGGGTGAGGTCCCCATCAGTGAGGGCTCAGACCAACAACATACAGAGAATCCCAGATCTCCTTAGTAGCTAGGAAAGTGATATTGTCCCTAGATCTTGTTTGGGGATCTATATTTTATTCAGCTCTCTACTGGAAGCTGTGTTTTTTAACTTAAAAACCCAGTCTCTCTCTGTGGGAGAGGGAGAGCCCTTTCTGTATTTTCTTTACCCACTCCACAGCTTCTTGGCTACTATAGGAAGAGTCCCCAGTTGTCTGTCCTTCTCCTTGATCTTCTTTCTTTTACCTCAATAAAGGCTGGGGAGCGGGTAACAGGTTTCTGTTACTCCATCTCTCCCACAAACACTCCTGGCTGCTGTGATCAGTGAAAGGGAAAGGCTTCCAAATATTCTATTCTGCCATAGTTCTGCCTTTCTGAATCTCTTCCTCAACAAGGGACTCCTGTTGCTGATCCATAGCATCAACAGGACTCCCATGAACTGGTCTGATCCCTAGTGGTTTCATTGTTGTCAGCAGGTTTTTGAATCACAGCAAAGTAACTGATCAAAGATGTTAATTTCATTGTGGGGCAGCCTGGGGGCTGTGTGTCTGCAAAATCAGAAAGACAAAACAGCCATGATAGGCATTCAGTTTCCCCTGAGCACTTGAAAGCTTAAGAAAAACAAAAAAACCAAAATCAAACTCTCCTCAATCTTCAGAAATTGTTGGTCCCTGACACTCTCCAAGACAAACTTCAAACCAGTAGGACTGAGTGAATATCTTAAGTCTCTATGCACACCAATAAACAGAATTATATTTTATAGATTTTGTTAATCATTTATTCTGTATAAAAAGCTGTCAGATTTCTAAGACTAAATCTCCTACATCTTTTGTCCTTTATTTGGGCATATTTTAGTCTTCAGAATCACAAGGACAAATATATCTCATTTTATTTCCCTATCTACCCACCACCTCTTAACCAGAGATAAAAATTCTGGCAACAAAGGGCCAAATCCTGGAAGGCAAATTAGAGCACTCATTTCCTATAAGGACCCAGCCAAGAGTTTGTTACCTATCTGTTGCTGCTGAGCAAGATGGAAAGCTCACACATTTCTTACAGTTCTAGAACAACGCATCAGGCATTGTAATTTGTTTTTCTTTTGTGCAGTGAACTATGATATAAAGATATCTAAATAAAGATATTAGGAAGCAAGACAGAGCTTTGCCTTACAGTTAAAGGCATTATTGTGATCCAGTTTTGCTTTCATTTTTAAAGAACAAACATGCTGAGCAGGGAAATTTCATGATGGCCTGCGGGCCATATGTGGCCCCTAAAGCTATTTCCTGTGGCCCACAACAACACTATAATTACAATACTGTTGTATGAAAAGGTTTCAGTGGTTCAGCCCTCGGGCTAACATACTAGTCCTCATGCGGCCCTCTATTAGTCCTCATGCAGCCCTTGTCATGACTTGAGTTTGAGACCCTTGGCCTAATAGATGCATTTTTCTACTGATTTAGTAAAGGTTTTAGTTTAACAAGTTGACGATCTTCCAGAAGACTAGTCTTTGTTGATTTCCTGATTTTTTTTAAATGATATAACATGGTAAATCTCAAACTCAGAACTCAGTCACCTAAGTATTTCCCCTACCCTTTACAGTTCATACTGTTGTTATTAGATGTGCGATTATAAAGAACCACCTAAATAAATTACAGTTCAGATGAACAACTGTCATAGGGATTTTTGCAGAAGTAATCATAGGTTTCCTTACACAAATCATCTTAAACATTTCCGTGAATTTAGCTATGCCATAGGGTATGGGTGCCCTGTAGTATCGCATGCTGGCCAAATGTGTCACTGCCAACACTAACTACCTCAGTTTCTTTCCCCAAGATGTTCCCAAAGTAATCATTAAACTAGTGCATTGGTGATCCCTTAGCCCTGCCTCCTAAGAGTAGGAAAGAGCTAACTAATTATGGCATAGGTGTGGCTGACCCCCATCTTCCCTTAAAGTGACCATTCCAATTGTTCCATATATTACTGTGATTTCCCTTTATGACACAAACATCTCTTATAACAGTAATAGAAGAAGATGTGCCTTATTCCATACATATCATGAACTCATGTTAGCAAAGCACAGATATGAAAAATTGCAGAACATTCTGACAAGCCCTCCAGAAAGGATTTTGATTTTATAAATACATATTTCATTTTAGCAACACAATGTCTATGCAACTACGACAAATACAAATCTAGTGCTCATAAGATATCACACTAAAACTTCAATCATAGCTATCACACAACACAATAACAAGTCTTTTTCTGAATGCATAATATTAATAGATATGTAAAAAGCACCCAAACACACTAGTGGTAAAATCATCTGAACAGAAATGTCACATTACTTTATTGGTTTGAAACTGAGCAATCTGTCAACTTTCAATTTTATGATGTTATTCAATAGAACAATTTGCACTGCTGCACTATATTTGCCTCACAAAAAGAAAGATAGAAAGCAATAAAAAAAAAGCAAGAATAGGTTTCATCCATTTGCCTTGCCCAGTTACACACAGACCTTGTGCTGAGAAGGACAGAGAGTAAGTTAGACACAGGAACTACTAAAGGAAGATCCTTTTTGCTATGACTATGCCAATGGATGAGAAAGACAAGAGTGTCAAACAAGACACCATTTTGTTCAGTAGTTTAAAGAAGACAGCTCTGAAATATTGCTTATGTAAAGAAAACCACAGAATAAACTATAAAACAAACAATGAGTCCTGCGGCACTTAAAGACTAACAAATTTGTTTCTCGTATGAGCTTTCGTGGGAGGAAATCCCACTTGATCAGATGCTTTGAAGATGGGGAAACTTACAGAATGGGAAGTAAATAAATGCAAGGAAGTGTAAGTCATAAGATCAGGTCACACTGTAACAGCAAATCAAAGCAGTTGTTAAGATTCAAACACTGGGAAGCAGCACACAAAGGATGGTGAGGTCAAATCACCCATTGTTATGGAAAAAGAATCCATAATCATGATTTAATTGTGCTTTCATACAGTCAAATTTCCATATGAATTCTAGTTCCTCAGTTTCTCTTTGAACTTTTGATGTGTTACCCATTTCCTTGAGCACAGATATTTACAAACTATCAGTGGAGCGAAAAGCAACATTGAAATGCCCCCTACTGGTTTTTGAATGTTGTTATTTACAGTAAAAAAAACTCTTAACCTTCTTTTTTATTATTGTAAACTAAGATCATAACAAAATTAATATTTCATAAAGAACATTTAGCTTTAGTTAATTGTTTGGGAAGAGCAGCGTCTAGGATTCCATTTGAAATGGTTTAACTCAATATTCAGAACTGAAATTTCTAAAACTTAACCAATGCACATACTTCCAACATTTCCTTCAGGCAAATCCAGTTAAATATCTCAAGAAAAAGGCTTTGAATTTGAAGAATTGAACACTAGTTATAATGATATGTTTTGGCAAAGAAGAAACATCAGCTCAAACGTAATTTGGCACATGTAATAAACAGAACATTTTCACATGCACACACACTCCAAAATTCAGTAATGGCCCATATATTGACAAATTCCAAAGGGGTAGCCATGTTAGTTTAGTTCAGCAAAACAAAGAAGAAGGAGTCATGTGACATTTTTAAAGACTAACAAATTTATTTACTGCATGAACTTTCATTCCAACAATTCCTATGTTTGCTATTCAAAAAGGCGTACTTTTACAGAATCTATTTTATCTACTACCAATCCGGTCCTAAAATACACTGATATGAGAACCAGGTTATAGTATAAATATATATATATCTCTCTCTCTCTCTCTCTCTCTCTCTCTCTCTCCAGTCTGTCACGTTTTACTGGACAGCTTATAACAGCTTGCAAGTTGAGCCCCACATAACTAAAGCATTGCAGGCAACTTATAGAAAGATTTACCAAAAATGGAAGGAGGGAGAAATACATGACACACTCAGAGGGCAAAAAAAATCTACCTAATCGAAGAATTTCAGCAATTCCAGATAGACTAGATGCAGCATAGGGCTTTTCTATCTCCATGCCAATTGAAGATGTCAATATCAATCAACAAAACAGCAATTAGATCTTGTGTTTTAAAAGTAAGTCCATAACCACCTTAACTACATAAAAACAAGGTGCCGTGTGGCACTGTAACAGATTTATTTTTCGCATGAGCTTAACTTAACTACCTAACCTTCTACAAAACCTTGTTTAAATGTTTGACTATATCTCTAAAGCACAGCTTCCTGTAGCTGGCTGTTCAGTCTCATATGGAGTTGCTAATTTCAATTTTCTGTAACATAAGTTGTAGAACTCACTCAATAATATCAATTAGTTGCTATATATTCATAAAACATGCCGTATTTTTGTCTCAGTAGAATCTATAGCTTTTCAGTGATATATGTTCAGAAGAAGAATAGATATCTGCCTCTGATGCCTTACAATAAAAATGAGCTTCTAAAATATTTAATATTTCTAAAATATATAGACAAAATGATGGAAGCAAGTTTGTCAATGTTAATTTGACCTTCTTTTTCTTTTAGGAATATTGTGCTCCTTTCACAGAGATGCAAACAGAGTCACTTGGGCTGCTCACTAGGGTCATCTATTTATGTTGTGACAGGCATTGATTATACAGTTTTGATAAGCCAGCTAATGAATAGCAGCATAAACTAGCATGCAGTGGAAGTCTGCCAAGACTGTATCAAGAAAACAGCATACTGATAGATCAAAAACTCTTTACAGATTAATGAAAGTCCTGGAAGATATTGGCAGTGCATTAATTATATTTCAAAAGTAAATTTTCTAATTAAGTGCAAACAAATATAATTCGCTTCCCTGCCTACTCTCATGTTTTGTTTTTTTTTAAAAAGATATGATTGAGTGTTCACACACAGAGTTAGTTACAGGTTATAGTTTTCTAACAAACATACTGTTTCATATTTAGAAGGTAGCCTGGTGACCCACAACTTCTTATTCAGACTTGTTGCAATACGTGTGACTGTTTAAAGTAAAATGTCAGTATAAAAAAGAGGTGTTTCTTCTGAAGCCAATATAACAACATTACTTGTGACTCCCCAAATCCAAACAACAACAATCATACTCCACAAAATAAGCATTAATTGGAAAGGGAAATAGGGAGAATACAGTTACATGAAAATAGCAGTCCAAATAATAAAAGGTGTAGAACAAGTCAATCACTAGAGTTCATTAGAATGTAGCTCCTAAAATGTTAAATGTTACTTTCAAGTTCTGTATTTGAAATTGAAATGAAATATAGAGTACATCATTTTAAGATTCTTATGAAAGTTTTTATGTCAAAATCACAGATCGTGAATGACTGCAAATACACTGAAAGGGTTTACAGTACATCACTCCACAAACACTACAGATGAAGATATTCCGAAGCACAGAGCCTTTGCACAAAACAGCAAATGTGAGGCATCAAATATGTATGAATGTGTATTTATTTATTTAACAAAGCAGTTTATATGCCTTCCACAATAATCACATGAAAATGTTACCTATAAAGCACATGATGCCTCCTGAAAAATGTGGATGACAGTCTGTCACAAAATGGTCTTTACATTCATGATGGTTCCTTTCAGTGACACAGAAAAAAAAAATTGGCAAAACCTTGAATACAATTTTATGCACAAACATTATCTACCTTATTTTATCCCTAACTTGTCTACTATATCAACTCCTACTGTTATTTCTTTTTTCACTGCACACCCCTATTTCAGACCCCTGTTGTTCCTACTTCCTTCTCTACATCCTTCATTACCATGACATAGTCCTCTTTTAACATGCTCTATGCTCATTAGGAGTCACAGAATCATTGAAGATTATGGTTGGAAGAGACCTGAGGAGGTCATCTATTTCTGTTTCAAACCCCTGCTCAGAATAGGCCCAACCCCAACTAGATCATCACAGCCAGGGCTTTGGTAAACCAGGACTTGTGAACCTCTAAGGATGGAGACTTCGGCACTTCCCCAGGTAATCCATTACAGTGCTTCTCCACTATCCTAGTGAAAACTCTTTCCTAATATCCAACTCAGACCTCCCTTACTGAAACTTGAGATCATTGTTCCTTGTTCTGTCATCTCCCACCCCTGACAAAAGCCTAGCTCCATCCTCTCTGGAATCCCCTTTCAGGTAGTTGCAGGCCACCAGCAAATCCCCTCTCACTCCTCCATTCTGCAAACTAAAAAAGACCCATTCCCTCAATCTCTCCTCATAAGTCATGTGTTCCATCCTCCTACTCATTCTTGCTCCCTTCCACTGGACTTTCTCCAATTTGTCCACATCCTTCTTTTAGTGAGAGGCCCAAAACTGTACATAGTATTCCAACTGAGTCCTCACTGGTGCTAAATAAAGGAAAATAATCACTTCCTTGATCTGCTAGCAATGCTCATCCTAAAGTGACCTAATATGCCATTAACCTTCTAGGCAACAAGGTCACACTGTTGACTCATATCCAGCTTCTTTTAACACTGTAACCCCCCATGTCCTTTTACAGAACTATTGTTTCACAAGTCAGTTTATGGAATTCTTCTGTTCTAAATGCAAAACTCTGCACTTGCCCTCATTAACCTCCTCAGACATCTTTTGGTCCAATCTTCTAATTTCTCTGTGCCTTGCTGCATCCTCCAGCATATCTACCATCCCCCACAACTTAACGTTATCTGCAAACCTGCTGAGTGTGCAATCCACCCCATCACCCAGATCATTACTGAAGATGTTGAACAAAACCAGTCCCAGGACCAGTCCCTGGGGCACTCTCCTTGTTGTCGGCTGCCAACAAGACATAAAGCCATTGATCACTATCTGTTGAGCCCAATGATCTAACCAGCTTTCTATCCACCATATAATCCATTTATCCAATCCATACTTCTGTAACTTACTGGCAAAAACATATGAGAGTCTGTATCAAAAACTTTGCTAAAATCAAGATATATCATGTATATCACTTACCCTACATCCACAGAGCCAGTCATCTCATCACAGAAGGCAATCAGACTCGTCTTGTCAATTTCCAAAGGGACAGCTGTGTTAGTCTAGTCCAGCAAAACAAAATCAAAAACAAAAAAAACCACAAAACCCACCAAGGAGTCATGTGGCACTCAAAGACTAACAGATTTATTTCTTGCATGAGCTTTCGTGGGAGAAAATCCCACTTCGTCAGATGCTTTGAAGATGAGTGAACTTACAGAATGGAATGAAAATAAATGCAAGGGGATGTAAAACATAGGATCAGGTCATACAGTAA
>ML682013.1:1114411-1204434 GCA_007922195.1 Podocnemis expansa | reverse complement strand
TTACTGTATGACCTGATCCTATGTTTTACATCCCCTTGCATTTATTTCATTCCATTCTGTAAATTTACCCATCTTCAAAGCATCTGACGAAGTGGGATTTTCTCCCACGAAAGCTCATACGAAAAATAAATCTTTCAGTCTTAAAGTGCCATACAACTCCTTGCTTTTTTTTTTTTTTTTTGCTAGTCTTACATAACTTCTATCTGGCAAATCCATGGAGGCTGTTCCCAATCACTGTCCTCTTTTTCAAACATTTCAAACTGCATTCCTTGAGGACCTGCTCCATGAATTTTCTAGGAACTGAGGTGAGGATTCCTGGTCTTTAGTTCCCCAGTCCTTCCCCTTTGTTTAAAGATGGGCAACATATTTCCCTTTTTCCAGTTATCTGGGACCTCCCCCTGTTGCTACAAGTTTTCAAAGACAATAGCTAATGGATCTGCTATCACATCAGCTAACTCCCTCAGCATCCTCAAATGCACTGCATCCAGCCTCATGGTTTCGTGCATGTCCAGCTTTTCTAAATAATCCTTTCACCAGTGAGGGCAGGTCTTCACCTCCATATTCTGTGCTGCCCAGTGCAATAATCTGGGAGCTGACCTTGGGTGTGAAGACAGAGGCAAAAAAAGGCATTTAGTACTTCACCTTTTCCCACGTCATTTGTCACTATGTTGTCTCCCCCATCCAGTAAGAAACCCACACTTTCCCAGACCTTCTTTGTGTTGTCAGCATATCTGTAGAAACCCTTCCTCTTATCCCACACGTCCCTTGCTAGCTGCAACTCCAGCTATGCTTTTGCCTTTTTGATTTCACTCCTACATTCTCATGCAGTATTTTTTATATTCCCCCAGCTATCTGTGAAAGCTTCCACTTCTTCTAAGCTTCCTTTTTGTAAGCCTACCAAAAGATTTTTCTGCTAAGCGAGCCTGGTTGCCTGCCATATTTACTGTTGTTTCTGCACATTGGGATGCTTTGTTCCTGTACTCTCAATCACTGTTCCCTCTAAGCTGTGCGCGTGTGCTCACGCACACAGATCATAATGCCTGCGCACACAACAAAATAAAGTGTGCACAAAAAAATTCAATAGTGCTAATACTGGTGCTCACAAAGAAATGTTTTTGCGCACACAAAGAAATTGTTTGCGCACACAGCCTATGAGTAATTAGAGAGAACATTGCCCTCAATCAGGTTTCTTTAAAATACAGCCAGCTCCTCTGGACTCCTTCCTCACCTATATCAACCTTCCAGGAGGTCTGGCCCATCAGTTCCACAAGGGAGTCAAAGTTTGCTTTCCTGAAATCCGAAGTCTGTATTCTGCTGCTCTACCTTCTTCCTTTTTTCAGGATCCTGAATTCAATCACCCCATGATCACTGCTGCCCAAGCTACAATTCACTTCTACTTCTGGCTAAAATTATTTTCTCTGTTTTTATTCCAAGTCATATGAGGTCAAATTACTAATAATTCAAAGTGTACTGCATTTCTGGAACCACTGTCTTTCCACTCTCCTCTCTGTTCTGTTATCCTTTCCTAGTAGCATGGGTGAAATTAGTTTGTAAGCTCCTCAGGAGAGGGATCTCATGCAACAATACTGTGGGGTTGCTCACATAATTTTGAGGTTAAAAATTAACAGGGCTTGTGAAATGAATATATAAGTTTCAACTGGACATAGCCCATTGTTCCAACTCCAATATTTAAAAAAAACTTGAAATAAATTACAGTCATTACAAGTTAATATGATTATAAATGAACAAATCAGAGCAAATCATTAATAAACATTTCCTGATTTACTGGTAATAGAAATATTGTTATGACATTACCAGTCTGTATGATTTTTTTTCCTAAATGTTTCATGAACCAATACAGTAGTCATTGGACCGCTGGTCCACTGAAAAACATGTGGAAGTCTATATAATATTAAAATTATGATTTCTAATTTCAGCAACATTTAGTGCTCTTGCTCCAACCCCGCTGCACTAGGCACTGCATAAACATATAGCAAAAAGATTATTAGGCACTGCATGAACATATACCAACAAGACCACACCTAGCCCAAAGAATCTACTATCTAACAATGTTCCCTCTAATTACTCATAGACTGTGTGCACAATCAATTTCTTTGTGTGCATAAAAACATTTCTATGTTAGCACCAATGTTAGCACTACTGAATTTTTTTGTGTGCACTTTATTTTGTTGTGTGCACAGGTTTCATGACTTGTGTGCACACATGCACACAGCTTAGAGGGAACAGTGCTATCTAATAGCTTCTTTCTTAACGGACATCTTGGTCATCATATTATTAAGGACCAAATTCTTGGCAATTTAGTCAGTCTTAGACTTCTGTGTGAAAACACATTTGATTACCATAACAGAGAAGCATATCTTCTCATGTTTTCTTAGTTTATTTATTTTTGCATGGTGTGTATAGTTTCACTACCTTCCCTTGTCTTGTCAGCTAGGACTTAGGCCTGCAAATATTTATCCATATAAACTTTACCACTATGAACAGTCCTGTAGATTTCAAAACAACTACTGAAATGCATAAAGGTAGTCACATTGAAAAGTGCTCACGGCCACTTAATTACTCAGTTACCACACCTCTAAGACTCTTTGACCCTGCCTTTGGAAAGCATTTAAAGTACAAACCAGATGGATCTGGTCAGAGCACTCCTCAAGCAGTAATTCCTGAAATGCAGAAGAGTTCCTTGCATGGTTTAGGGGCAGAGTATGTATTCTACACGCCCCTTCTCAGCATAGGACATGATGGCGTTGGACCTCAGAACAGAAAGTCCATTGCTAGACAACTTCACATTTCAGCTACTCTGCACAGCTCTCAGTTAAGAGGGCTGGACAGGCTCCCATCCCCTACTATGACTTGGAAGGCACAAAGGCTATGTCTATATCTAACTGCTTAGTTCGTACTTAAAACTAACCATGTCTTTTTAGTTCAAACCATCTCTTTAGTTTGAACTAGCTGTGTTTTTTTTAGTTTGAAATAACTCTTTAGTTCGAGCTAAAACAAGCATGGTTAGTTTGAACTAAAAGTTAGTTTGAACCAAAAGCATGGTTAGTTCGAACTAACCACTTAGTTTGAACTTATTTAGTTGGAACTAGCATGACTATATTGTGATAGTTTGAACTAAGAGTTGAGTTTGAACTCACTATTTGAACTAAAAAATTTTTTAGTTCGAACTAGGCAGAGCTTAGTGTAGTCAGGGAGCAAATGAGTACAGATTAAGCCTTCTTAATCCAATCTAATTTGCTAGTGTAGACATAGCCAAAAGTAAATATTACACTCAAAATCAGCTGAATGTTCCACTCAGGAGCTGTAGCTCATATTGGGGACTGGTATCTTTCACATTATTCTAGCCTCAAAAATGCTTCTCAGTAGTAATAATAATGTTCCAGATACCTTTAATACTCATTAAAGCCCATCTTACTTGTTCCAACCCAAAGTATTTTCCATTAGATAACCTACTTTTCTCAAAGGGTCGCGTAAATACAATTTATGTTTTAAGCACCAATGCTGCAAAGACTTGAAAGCATGCTAAGCTGTACTCACATGCTCAAAATTATACATGTGACGCATATCTTCAGAATCCTCAAGATTTTTAACCTTTTAAAAGTAAGGATTCATTTGTTTGCTTTTAAACTAAACTCTCACATTTATTTAAGAGATCAAAATAAATGCACATTTGTTCTTCTTCCCATTCCATCAAAAGTTAAAATCCCATTATATCATGGGTACATGAAGTGAAGTTGACTCTTCTGCCTAATTTGGAGAGATAAGGATTAATTTGCCCCTGATCTCTCCATTGAGTTGCACAGAGTTTAAATTAGGACAGAACTGTTCCCATTATAATTCAGAAACAACAATAGCCAATTAAATCTTGCTGGCAGATAATATTAATATCTTTCATATACTTCCAGACACTGAACAGCTTATAATAACTGACAAGGGAAGGCTAGCTAAAGTTGACAAAATCCATGTCTATATTCCTGACATTACTGCTACAGTTTTGCACCACTTATCATACCTTGGCACACCATTATAGTGAGATAATACTAATTAAAATGCCACGCAAGTATCATGGACTAAGGGTCCATGTATGTGTAGCTGTAGTCTGAGAACGGCTGTTGGTTCTGGTACCATTCTATTATTGTGATCACAGCTATCCAAGCAGACGGATTATCACAATAACATCACATAGTCATCCCTCAAAAATTCTTCTGGCCTGAGCCTCATTGAACACCCTTCTTTGAAGAAGAGAAGCCACTGACACCATACCTAGATCATCTCCCTTGAAACCTGTATGTGAGAGAACATGGGATGATGTCACAGTCACTCAAACTCAACTCCACATGTCTTCCTCTTCCATGCTGTGGAGGAGTGTTGGAGCGATTCTGTGAAACCACTCCCCACCCTCCTCTGACTTTTCCATACCTCTGCTCTTCACTCCCATGCCCTCTGGGTCCTTGAGAGCTACCATTGCCAGCTAGGCAAGCACAGAGAGGGAGACCCTGCCAACAGAGATTGAATGGCCATGGGCTATTGATGCAGACAGAGTTGTGAAATGAGGACAAATGAATGGATGAAATTTAAGTGGCAGGTATGACATTCCCCAGGGTGCAATCTGAACCACTGCATTCCCCTAGCTCACCAGACTGTGATGCTTTTTACACTCCTTTTCTGGTGAACAGCAAACTCCTCCAGGCTCTGCTTACACACAGCCACTAGCATGGAAAAATGACTACTAGCTGAATGCTATGCCCAGCATCCATGAATTATATAAAGGGCAACATCCATATATCCCCTGTTTTCAGCCTCTCAACCCCAGAAATGTGTGACTTACACTCATCAGTACCCTTCTGGACAGCCACGATCACAGATAGTCCTTCATTTCAACAATGGATAATGAATATGCACTACATTTGTTAACTTAAGTAGAGATTCCCAAAGACTTCAACCAAAACACACAAATTGAGCTAAAACAAGGTTATCACCTAAAGATAACTTTTAAGTGAGTACAATCGATAAGCATGATTAAAAAATGAATAAAAGGGATAATCATGTAAGCTAATTCCTAAACTTTACCAAGGTTAACAGAGTTAAAAGCAAGAAAGGAAGGTGTTCTGTTTTATTTATTTATTTATTTAATTTTATTTTTACCCAAAGTCTACTGCAATCTGTACTAGCTGGAAAATCTCCAGACCAGGACCATTCCCAGGTCAATGATGCTTCTTTTATCTTTCAAGCTATCTCACTGCCGTGAGTCAAGATGGATAGGAAGAGGTGATATGGGGGTCACTGTTCTTATTTACATACCCTCTCCTTTCTTTGAGGATAACCTCCCACCAAGGTTCAAAAAGTTTTTGTGTATGCAAGGTCTGAAACTTTCCTGTAACGAAACAAATTTCTTTGTTTATGCCTCCCCACTGCTAGTGGTTGGCCAGTTAAGCAGGTAATGGGTCTTCAGCACCTTCCTAGCATGCCAGTGTGCCTTCCTCTCTGAGAAAATGATTTATGGGCATTACCACTACCGCAACATATTTCAGTAACAATGAGATAGCAAAATCGCTTGATTTTACATGCAGTGATGTTACACAAGTCAACAGGATAACAATATTCAGCAGACTATGAGTTTTCAAATGATACCTCAGAAGGCATACTTTCTACGAAATATAAAGTGCTGAACATGGGGTACAAGGTTTCACATCAGGCCACGATTTTTATTAAACTTAAAACACAGGGTAGAGGCGAGACCCATCTAATACCCATACATCCTATACCAGGCACTTAACTAGTTCCAGTGGGGGGATTGTAGAACTCCCTGTATAATCTCTAACTTGATGAAGGCTTTTCTAAGCCTATCCCTCAGGACTCCACTCTCTCTCAGATCTAACACTTCAACCCCCAATCACAGAAGGGAGGGTACTACAACCCCCAAAGACCACAAGGTCTCACCCTAACCTATGAGCTGAACTATCACCAATATCTCAGGGCTTTTACCTATGAGAACCACTTTTTGTCCTTTCAGTCACACTGGAAGCCAGTAGCAAGTTGTGATAGATTAACGACTCAACCAAATACCTTATTTAGGCACCAAGCACATTCCTGTGTCATCTACTGCAGCTTGAAGATGCTGCAAAGAATTCAAAAAACTCCTCAGGATCCTCTGCCAATTCATCCATGGAAGAAACAAAATCCTTCCTTCCCTCCAACTGGGCAGATCTACAGCATTTGTCAGGTTGGATTCCCATTCCTAGTCCAAGATGGTCAGCATGAGATGGCTGGAATACAGCTGAAAGAGGCTTCACACAGCCTCTGCCCCAGGTTAAATCCTAGGAGCTGGGGAATGTAGACCAATCAACACCCTTCCTCTGCCCAACTAGCCAATGAGTGCCACAGACTCTGGAAGAGTTGGGGTAGGAGGGAGCTCTACCAGGTTTGTAGGCAGCTTTTCCATGGCAGCCAGGCAAAGGAAGGACAATTTGGGTTAATCTTCTTGAGTCTTGCAGAGATTTTCAAGTAAAAAAAAGACTGTCCTGTGGGAGAACACTCTGGCCACCTGTTTGGAACCCACTGTCTACTGTTTTCATGACAGAGATGCAAAATTAAGTATCATTCATACCTGTGGTCTAATTAGAGCCTGGTTTGTACAGCAGGAAAGCCAAGTTGAGACGCACCCTTATACGACTGCAACGGTGACCAGCATCACTGATAGCATTGCAGGAATGGAAGCAACCTCTGCATGCCTTCTGCCCTACCACAGTGGAGTAGAGGGGGAACAAAACAGGGTGGGGAATAGTAGAGCCTTAGCTCCAAACCTTCAATAAGCCGGAAGGTGAGCATATCAAACAGAGTACGTTGCGTCAGGTATAGTTTACTCCTTCCGCAGAACTGCAGTGTGATTATGTGTCACAATATCCCTGCTGATCTGCTCAAAGGGAAGCATAACAGTATGCTGCCCCTTTACTCAGGGTAGATTGTTTTCTCGTGGTCTTGCCCCACACAGACAGCGGGTGCTAATCAGTAACAAAAAATAGTGTGATGTTGTAATAACTATACATATATAGTTTCTGTAGATAAAAAGTAAATATATAAACTATGTATGTATATTACATTTAAATTCTAAATAATATTCAATAATGTAATTATTTTATCATACAGCACATCAGCTAATTTTGTCCTACCCTATACCAGAATTATTTTCAACCAATACTTTTGGTGGGTAATGAACAATTCTACTAACTTATGAAGACAGTGGATTCAGAAGATTAATTACACATTCAAATTTCTGGCTTTTCCCCTCATTAAGCTTGCTAAGACTCAGAAAACGATTTTAAGATATATTCCACAAGCTTGGAACATGCTTTTCTTAACAAAGAACAGGTTAAAAAAAGTCTTACATTTCAAATTTTCATACTTTACTTTTTTGCATAATTGTGAAACTTCTAAGGCTCTGAGAAAGATACCATGTACCACAAGTTTTAAACTATGTGGCCTTAAATTCAACTTAGTTCAAGATCATCTTAATTCTTAAAGGATTAGAGAATAGTGTTTTTTTAATGTTGCACCAAAGACATTAATTGAATGGTATATAGGTAAGTTCAAAGCGTGTAGAATTTCAGAGCAGGAAAGCTTTCTGCCTACCTTTTAAATGTCTTTGGTACTTAGATTTATCAAATTTTGCAGGTTTGGTTACTGAAACTGATAAGTCATATTTACACTCAAGGTTATATAACCTTGCCTGTGCCTCAAATGTATGGTATTCAGATCAGCTGTACAGCTCTCCAACCCTCATAAAGTTCTATCTTTGCTAGCCAGAGCAAACAGATTGCACCTTTAAGTGTAAAGATCACAATAATGCTTTCACTGTTTATATACCTATGAAAAGTATACATTTTCTAGGGGCTGTTTCTGTATTATAGAAATGCAAGCCAAAATGTTAGCTGAATTTACTACCAGTTCTCTAAGCATTGCTACCACAGTGATGAAACAAAATTATTTTGGTTTCAAAGATAAGAATAACAACAATCCAAGGTGGGGGGGGAGGGGGAGTAACAAGCTGTGTTACATGAAAGTTGCACTTTCAAATTTTTCATTCCACAACTTTATGTTTTTCTCTGGAAAAGGCTGGAATACAGGGGAAGAAAAAAAAAAGGCAATTGAGAAACATGAAAGCAAACTGGTAACATCTGTGTATCTTGCTTCACTGTTTGTGAAATACAGATTATGGTCAAAATCATAGTCTGAAATAAAATACTTAACCATCAATTATTGTGAAGCAATATAAACACTGGTGTACGTCTGCTGAAAAGGAGGTCATACTGATCAGACAAAAGCCTTCATTTTCAGAGTCTTCAAATTCTAGCTTTGTTTCTACTATTAAAAACTCCTGTAAATTTATAGTCAAATTATAGGCAGCTGGGTTGCACAGCCTACTGCAGGAAAATATATACTTCCACATAAAACAAGTTTATGCTTTGCACTACATTGTAAATATGTTGACTGTTCTTTTCATAAGTTTATTAACAATTTTTTGAAAGAAGATAGATGTCATTTAGTTAAAGCGCCCCTTTGGCATTCCCCTAAGGACAAATACCACCAATAAAGAGCAAGCAGAAGATACCATATTTAATCACTCCCTCTGACACAAGCAACCAGGACAGAATTTTTAAGAGCAGCCCATGGCATGAAGGACATAAGGTGGAAGAGATTAAAGGTAAAGCTGAAAAACAGCCGACAATATAGGAACATTTTTTTCTTTGTTAATTTCAGTTCATAAGAAGAATTCATAACCCTAAATTCTACAGTGAACTTCAGACTAGGTGTCCCAATATCTCAAATGACCATATTTACTCAGGCTTTGAATGAAATCAGAAATGCCTCCCCCAATATATGGCATGGTTCAAAGCTGATGCATGGTTTCTTTGAAAGGTTCAAGAACTTCTGTTAACCTTCAAGTCAATCTGGGTCAGGATTTATGGTTAAAAACAAAAACAGAAACCAGGTGAGTTTCACATGGCATAACTATACAAGCCTTGCATTTTTAAAATGTGTAAGCTATTTTCCCAAGGCTTTAGCCCAGCGACTCAAGCCACAGTTAGACAGCCAAGCTGAGAAGACTCTTTCATGGATGAAAGAGTAGAGCGTTTCTGACCCACTTGCATCTGGAAACAGCATGTGTTTGGGGATCAAATTTAATCCGTTCACCTACTAAACAACCCAGAAACACAAAGATCAGACTAGCTTTTCTCTGTGATTATACTGGGGAAATTAAGAGAAATATTCTGCTCCCCTGAATTACTTTTAGTAAGCTACAATTTTCTTTAAGGAGTGCACTCGCAAGGTAGAAGACAATTTTCAAGAACAGTGAATTTCACCTTTCTATCATTTTGTACTAAACACTCAAAGACATGGGCACCACATCTAACCCCAAGGTCTGACTGGTCCTTGAATCCAAATCCCAGGCTAATCTTACACTAGAACTGAACACTGCCTCTGCAGCCCAAATTTACTTTCCATATGTGAAACATGTTGCTGCAAATTTTATTAGTGACTGTGTTGTTATAAGAGACATGTTAAAACTAGCATTGGCTCTCTTCCTGTTATTGTGCACATATATAAACAGTTTAAGTGAGAAAAAATTAAGAGACTTTGTGTAATAATGTTCTGTGTGAAGGAGCACTCTTGTAAAGTAATACACATGTGTGACTTTTACCAGAGGCTGTAAAATGAACTCCACTTACCCCACCTCATCCTCAGAAATGATCCCAAAGTAATACATAAACTGGATTGAGGAAGCACTTCACCCACTTTCGAAATGTTCTGCCACCACTGCCATAAATGTTGCAATTTAACTAGCATCCCTGATTCACGCTACATAGCGCCTCTTTTTCTTCTTGATTGAAAGATGGAATCTCCTGCAGTTTCTATTGCTGTTAACCAAGCTGTGATACGAAGTACCACCAACACCTCTTTCTGAAGTTTATGTGAGCTTCTTAAAAATCTGACATGATGTTTTTAGCCCAAGGGAAATTACCTTGTACAATATGCCTTGAAAGGTGAACAACCTTGGGTCACATTTTCAAATGATCCACAATCTGGCATGCAGCTGTCCATGTGCACTTTTCCCGCATAATGCATGTACTTGCAGTAGAAAAACTTTACACATAGAAAACCTTGCACACAGAAAGTTGTGCACATTTAAAAGGAGGCAATTTCTTGAAAGTGCCTCATTTTTGATGCACTGTATTTTAAATGTTGTTCATAATGTTTTGGCTGTTAACGAATTTTTCTCGTTCTTAATGGACAACAGTGAGTCCAGAAGGTCTCCCCAAACTTCGGAGTATCTGTCACCTCCGGCTGGCCCGGGTTCAAACAAACATTTGAGGCAAATCTAACTTTGTAACTCAGGTTTATTAAAGGGACAGAAGAGAAGGGATTAATATATGGGAACACAACACCTTATTATAACACAACCCCCATCTCCTAAGTAGCCTTAAACCTCCTATTACCTAAATAAAGATAAAAGAAAACATAGCAGGTGAATAACTGGTTCACCCGGGGTCGAGTGGTCACAACCCCCTAAAGACCCAACTGGTCCTTTCTCCCACCTTCCTCCCTCCCTGATCAGGGGTCCTCTAATAATCACGGTTCTCCGGCCTAGGTGATGCTGTGCAGGATCCCACGCCATGCTCAGGGTCTTGAGGGAGGAGGTTCTAGCTTGGGGCTTCTTCTTCTGGCCGCTGGGGCCGGGATCCTTAACCAACAGTCCATTCACCCTAGATCAAAGTCCACCTCAGTGCCTCCTGTCTGGGCTACCGATCTTCAGGGTCTCCTGTAGTCTGTCCTCTTCAGGCCTTCCAGGAGTGCTCAGGTTAAATATGTTGGGCCACTGATCTTAGGGATCAGTGATTCAAGTCAGCTCAGCCTCTCTGAGCCTCCGAGGCCTCCAAGCAGTCCAGTTGCCTCAGGCATGCAGTCCACAAGGCAGCAGAGAGAGAGCTATTAGAGGAACAAGCCAGCAAACAACAGCCACCGCAAACAAACCCCCAACAACCACACCATCCCCTCAGTGGGCGCTCCTTAAATACTCTGCCCCCAGCCAATCTGTGCTGGGCCTTTTCGTGCCAAAAAACTCTCCCCCTAACTAGCATGAGGAATCTTCTCGAAGCAAGCAGTCCATCTGATGCCTCAGGCTAGGCTCATCTGCCCATCTCTAGGCAGACTCCCAGCCCTTGGCAAACTCCCAAACATCCTCACTGGTTACAGTTAAGAGACTAACCTAACTCAGTCTATTCCCAAAGGTTACACAAACTACTTATTCATTACACTGAGATCAACCTCTGCTGGGGATGAACAGCACCAAAGAATCCCTGCGCATTATAACATTATAACTCAAACATATTATGATTCAAACAAAGGCAAGTACCTTTATACTGTAAAAATCCTCTACATGGCAGTCACATGAACACAGAAGTTGCCAAAATGCACACAAATGTTAGATTTTACATTTTAATTAGCAACTTAACCACTCATTTATTTGTCATACAGGAAAATGCAGTAAAAAGGTCCCCTGGATACAATGTCAGTAGGCTTCCTGCTCAGAAATCCTGTGATGCAATCTAAGGAAGAAATTTAAGGGAGCTTCAAAAGACACTGGCCAAGCCTTTATTTTCTAAAATGCTGAGCACTAATCACAATGAAATCTGTTGGATGCTCAGTGCTGTTAAGAATAGGTGATGTGCCTGAAAATGGACTTGGATCCTAATTTTTGGCTCCTGCTTTGAAACTTTTGGGCAGTGGGTTTTTCTGTAGATATTGCAACCACTGCAAAACTGTCCAGAAAAATCAAGAACCCAAGCTATAGAATGAACTCCACCTGCCCCGCCTCACCTTAGAAATTAAGACACACCACAAAACTTTAACACTTTCCATTCCAAAAGCAAAATGAATTTCTTTTTTTCCATACCTTCTTTAATATAAATAGTGGGCAACTCTCCCTCCTCCCCAGTTATAAACCCTATCAAATCAAACCATCCTGCTAAACACACTTATCCCACACAGGAAAGGATGAGAGAACAAATGTTGGACAAATGTTAGTTATGTCATTTAATACATTAGTAGAAAGCATTCAGACACTGTGGTGACTAGCACAGTATAACAACCTCTATAGACAGAGGCAGATTAGAGGCTCCCGGGCCCTGGGCCTCCCCCACTGGTAGGGCCCCTACCTAGGCCCCATTCCCCCCGAAGGGGCCACATCTCCCCCTCCAGCCTGTGGGCAGGCAAGCTCTAGGGGGACCTGAGGCCAGAGACTAGTCCCGACCCAGCTGATCATGGCATACTGGGCCGCATCAGAAGAAGTGTTGCCAGCAGATCAAGGGATGTGATCATTCCCCTCTATTCTGCACTAGTGAGGCCACATCTGGAATACTGTGTCCAGTTTTGGGCTCCCCACTACAAAAAGGACATGGACAAATTAGAGAGAGTCCAGAGGAGGGCAACCAAAATGATCAAAGGGCTGGAGCACAAGCCCTATGAAGAAAGACTGAAGGAACTAGGCTTATTTAGCCTGCAGAAGAGAAGACTGAGGGGGGATTTGATAGCAACCTTCAACTACTTGAAAGGTTGCTCCAAGGAGGATGGAGCTCGACTGTTCTCGGTAGTAACAGAGGGCAGAACGAGAACCAATGGTTTCAAGTTACAGCTGGGGCGGTCCAGGCTGGATATTAGGAGAAACTTCCTTACTAGGCGAGTGGTGAAGCATTGGAATAAGCTGCCTAGGGAGGTGGTGGAATCTCCATCTCTGGAGGTATTCAAGGCCCAGCTGGACAAAACCCTGGCTGGGATGATCTAATGGGAGTGTTCCTGCTTTTTTTGGCAGGGGGTTGGACTAGATGACCTCGTGGGGTCCCTTCCAACCCTATGATTCTATGATTCTATGATCAGCCCCCAGGGACAGCAGGGCTGACTGGCACATGTGGTGCGGCCCAAAATCTGCAATGCATGCCAGCTGGCCCTGTCCCCTGGAGTGGTGCAACCAGTCACACCAGCCTGCCACATCCCCAGGGGTGGTCCAGCTGGCCCAGGGGCAGGGTGGGAGACCGGAGTCCGATCTCTGGCCCAGGGTGACCCCATTCTCCCCTCAGTACTGGCAGAGTGGAGGGCCTCCACACTGTGGTCTCCTGAGGATCAGCCCCACAGGCCTATACAGTAATCTGTTCCTGTATAAAGAACAGAAGAGGACAGTCACCATCAAAATTATTTTATAACTAAAACTGGATTGGGACAGGAAACCATGCAATGTATCTGCAGCTAGAGGAGAGAGGGGTCTAACAGCCTAATCATTGTTTTCTGGCAATTAGGTTGGTAAGCTCCTGTGTAATTTCGCCTATTACAGTTAAAATACACAGTAATGAGGACAGTCTCAACACACATACAGAAAAGAGTTGCTCAAGCCTAAAATGCTTTAAACATTTCTGAGCTCTTTGGTAGGTTAAACTGACAGGGTGAGGCACTGATAGATGGAGCCCCAGGGGTCTGCCCCACTGCCACCCCCAATTCATTACTGGTGTACTGCTCAAGCTTGGACTCTCCTTTCACTTTCCTTTCCCACCCACCCCTCCAGCTGTCAGCCACACACAGCAGCCACAGATTTTAGCAAGGCAATGTCAACACAGACACTGTATCTATCTAAGTAGATAGATTTGAGCATTACTCTTCTGATGAAGGTAGAGTGAATCAGTGATGTGAGCAACTTTCAGCAACGGAAGCAACATTTTGTTGTGGACACTTACAGAGTTAGGCCTACATAAGCTGCCTTACATTGACCAATAGCATAGACCAGCCAGAAGATTTCAAGTGATCTAATTTAGCTGCAACAAAGACCGTTGTTTTGTTTTGTTTTAAATCTGTCTTATGCAAGCCACTAAATACTAAAATGTCAAAGCTGTATCTTTAGCTTTTTCTATTATAAGCCTTTGTATGGGCTATCGATAAGGTTTATTTTAGAAATAAGAGAACTGTTCAAAGAAAATAGAATTATATTTTTATTTATGAGGAGGAGGAAGAGTTTTAGAATGCATTTGTCCTCAGTTATTATTTTCTTGATTATAATAAAGTTGTGTATACTAAAAGCATAGCAGTATTTTGCAAAATATAATCTTCAGAACAAAATGCTATTGTAATGCATATATCTATTTTTTGTTAGACCAATCAAAAACAATTACTTAAAAACTGTCATACATGAAAAAATTCTATTCATTTTATAAACTAATGTTTTTGGTGTTTTGTGTGAATTTAACTGTTATGAAATCCAATCCCACAAACCCTTCCTTCACCTAGGTAAGTCCTTTTTCAAACAGGATGATATGCCAAAATAGGATCCCTCAGCAGTAACTAACTTATATAAATGTTAGTATGGTTTGTTTACCCCAGTTTAAATGAACTGTGGGGCCACACTGTAAACCGCTTACTCACAGTGAATTTCTCCATGCTAGAAAACAGATAGGGTTGGGTTACTCACCACAGTCTATCCTTATCAGTAAATGTCTTTTTTCTTATTCATGTGGTCAAGGTTTACAATAATGACTTTCACTGTGACCTTGTCCTTAGTTTGAAATTACAGCTAGCTCATATATCCTCCACCTAAGCTCCATCTGTTTTCTAGTACAAAGAGACCTAGGAGTGAGCATTTACCCATACAAATAGTTCAAATAGGTAGGAATTGATAATTCAGCTCAATAATTATTAAGTTATTTAACAAAAACAAATATAAAAGTGTGTTGTATATTAAAACAGGATTGTTCTGTTCATTCTGTTGAAATTCTGCAAATTCTACAGGGTTTTTTTTTTTCCTGTTATTCTAAAATAAGGTCAGAGAACAAAAATACATTTTCTGTATTTTGATACATGGTCTTGGGTTTCAGTCACATGTTGGATACATTCATTTAGTTAACGAGTCTTCCTTCCCAAGGATACATGTGCTCCAGCAGCTCCCATTACAGCTAATGGGCACTATGTGTGCCTACAGACAGCAGAATAGACACCTTAGGCCACATATTAGTAAGTGATAGCACTAGAATTAATCTTACAGACAGGATATATTTTCTAATTTGACTTTCACTATTTCCATGAGTGCTGAAGAGAAGCGCTTACAAATCCCATCCACTTGTGAAACGAAAATCATTTTCAAAACTACTTGTTAAAAAAACATACCAATAGTGACTTTTTCCACTATTCTTTTACATCAGGGGTCTCAAACTCAAATCACTGCAAGGGCCGCACAAGGACTAGTAGAGGGCCGTACCACGGAAACCTTTTCATACAACTATATTGCAAATATTGGTAACAACAGTGTCACTGAGGGCCACAGGAAATACCCTTAGGGGCCACATGTGGCCCACAGGCCGCGTGTTTGAGACCCCTGTTTTATATCATATTTGCTAAAACATATGGTTTTTAGGGGATCCAATTAACTTTGTGAACTATTATCAATTGATCTCTATCTTTGAATCCTAGAATCACAGAAGATTAGGGTTGGAAGGGACCTCAGGAAATCATCTTGTTCAACCTCCTGCTCAAAGCAGGACCAACTCCTACTAAAACATCCCAATCAAGGCTTTATCAAGCTGGGCCTTAAAGACCTCTAGGATGGACATTCCAGTACCTCCCAAGGAAATGCATTCCAGTGCTTCACCACCCTCCTAGTGAAAAAAAAAAAAAATCCTAATAGCCAACCTAGACCACTCCCACTGCAACTTGAGACAATTCTTCCCTTGTTCTGTCTATTCCCATCACTGACCATCTTTCCCAGTGAAAGTTCAGCAACAAAAGTCAATAAAATAATAAAATAAATCTATCATAGTAAGATTACATGAAAAATAAAATGCAGGATTGGGTCTTGCATTGTGTGGGTGCACAATGAAGGGAGAAAAGTCACAAGGAGCTTTCCCGCTCCTGCACCCATGCAAGGATCAGGCACAATCCCAGGCTTTACACTTTCTGGGACAGACAGTACTCCTATTAAAATCAAAAGCAAAATTCCTGCTAACTTCACTAGGGCCAGAACAATTCCTGATTGCAAAGACTCTAGTTGCAGTACTATAAAGCTGAAAAAGAAAGGAATGAGGCTGTAGCTAGAAGGAGACCATGGATATGTCATCCCCACCACTCTGCATACATGAGCAGGAAAGCTGGCCCTCCACAAATCTTGCACAGCACTATTTAAAAGAAAACAGCAGCAGCCATATTCTCCCAGTGGTCACTGAGTCTGCTTCACAGTGTTTCTTGGAACTGTCACTGTTTCAGAGCATTTCCAAACCAACTGCTCTCATGAGGGCAGGACTTGGGTTAGCCCAAGTACTTGTGAGATGGCACATATATTGCCCTTTAAACATCCAGTTGTCCAGTCATTGGCAAATGTAAGCAACCTGACGTGTGGTGGGTAACGTAATGTCTTTTATTGGAGCAAGTTCTTCTGGTGAAAAAGATAAGCTTTCAAGGTTACACAGAGCTCTTTCTTTGGGTCTGTAACATCCTGGGGCCAATCTGGCTCCAAACGTCAAACAGCATTCTAAAGGATTAATTCCCTGTTAAAAATGAGAATTGCACAAAAGGAAACAAATTCAGGAGTAAGTTCCCTGCAGACATCCTGATTTTGTCTGTTCGTATTCTGAGCTCACACTGGAAACTTGTGAACTTGAGATTGTACCCTACCACTACTAAAAGCATGAGTCAAAATAGAAAACTGATGGGCCATGGACAAATATGATGGACAAAACCATTTTATGAAGTAGAGATAAAAGAAGCACTAATGACCATAAATCAACTTCAATATTAAACATCCCAAACTTGTTGGTAATTATCGCTAGCCTCATTTTGCAGATGGGCAAACTGAGGCACCAAATGGGTAAGTGACTTGTCAAACACACAAAATCGGAACAAGAGTTGAGTATAACAGAGTCAGTTTCACACCTCTCCACTAAACCATGTTGCCTCTAGTGTTCTATCTCCAAATCAGAATATTAGTGTGTAATGGTAATTTGGAAGAATCGGTGAAGAAGAACTGGATCTGGAAAGAAACATCATACCTAATGGTTATCTGTGTATACGTATCAGAAAATAGAACAGACCAATTAAACTGAAACTCAGTCAAAGAAGAAAAGAGCACTGACACAAAGGCTTCTGGAGAAATATCTCATAAAGATCAAAAAAGCCAAAAAGAGTGCTAGGAAAGACAAGGAAGACATTATAATGAAAATGGCAACAGGTACACATATCGCAGTACACAATTATATGAAGATACTGCATATCAGGGGGTCTCAAACTCAAATCACCACGTGGGCTGCACTAGTACAGGGCTGCATGACAACTTGCACATTGGCCCGAGGGCTGCGCCAATGAAACCTTTTTATATGATGCTACTGCAAATATCAGTAACAACAGTGTCATTGCAGGCCACAGGAAACAGCTTTAGGGCCGCATGTGGCCCCCCGGCCACATGTTTGAGACCCCTGTTGTACATTATCATTAGAGTTGTCAGGAAAAAATACCAAATATCAATCAACCATTTCAACAACAAGAGCAATTTAACAATGAAGACAGAACAATTAAATCTATACTTATAGGCAGACCCATAGTCAACTGCTGAATCACAAACTAGTGGCCAATCCCCTAGACATTTTGAAAGAACAGAATCTCACTGTGAACCTCAGCTCTATTACCAGACTAGAAGTAGAGACTGCAATCAAAAAAGTGGAAAGACACCAGGTCCAGGTAATATTAACAATTAAATACCATATGAGTAGGAAAAGGATTTTATAGTGAAACTGCCAGAGCAAATCAACATGAAAACTGAAGGGGCATTCAGTTGCTTCCTATACCAAGTAAGGTATTTACAGATATTTCTAGACAGAACAAAGAAAGCAATAGTTTCAACATTGCAACAAGAACAGGTAAGGAGACAGGAGAAATCATGTTTGGATGACATAATAATCAAATAGCAGTCACTGCTTTCTATGAATTTTATAGATTTTGTTTAAAGCCTTTGATACAGTTTTAGGATAGATACTTTTATGAAAGCTGCCACAGGACATCCTGGAATCCTTCAGAAATATGTATGTATGATTCAGAGCTTTTATGACAACATGACATGCCAATAACTAACAGCAAACAGACTAAGCCATTCAAGGCATCAGATGGATCTCTTACACTCATCCATGATCTGTTTGCTGATAGTAGACTCTGTAATGAGAAAGTTCAAGGAAGAATCAAGGGACATGCAATTAACTTTCACACAGAAGTAGGAGGACCTTGATTTTGCAGGTGATATCAATTTGGTATCCCACACTGACAGAGAATTGCAGGCCACAACAAATAATGTACAGTCCTACGCATTAAATTTAAAATTAACACCAAGAAAACTAAAATCATGAATCAATATACAATAAGAACCTCACTACTAACTCCTTGGATTGTCATAGAAGTCTGATTTTTCACATATCTTGTACTTACAATGTTGCCTGCCAACAAGTGAGAAAAAAAGACAGGAAAGACAGAATAGCAAAAGCTGGACATACTTTTGTTATTCTAAAGAGTAGGAGAAACAAAAATCCTGCACTCCAAACTCAAGTTTGAATACTTAACACCATTTTAAAGTGGGTCTTACTAAGCAGTGCTAAAATCTGGAGATTTAGGAGAAAACTGGAGACTTTACGATCTGAACTCCATTTTTTTAAATAAATAAAAAACTGCCTTCAACAAATTGTAAATAGCAGATGGCTGGGTGAAGGGAAGAAGAGGGGGAAGCTGGGGTGGGGGAACACAAGTGATGAACTCTGAAGAACAAAATAGAAACTGATGGGACAGGAAATTACAGAACAGAAATGGAGATGGCTAGGATTTACAGGGAGGAAAGACCTGGATAACATAGCATGAACTGGAATCCCAAGGGCAAGAGGCAACAAAGAAGAACAAGAGTAACATGGAAACACACAACAGAAGCAGAATTGAAAGTTATCAAAATGACATCACAAGAAACTAAGAATGCAGCCTGAGATCAGCAAAGATGGAAGCCAGTGGTAAGGGCCAGATGTTCCCATGGAAAAGAAAGGCATAAGAGTAGAAGAATAGGCACTGGTAATGTGGGCTGCCTGTCCCCTATCTCCAGGGCTCAGCAGGGACACCTCTCTCCATCTCTGCAAGACATTGGAGCATGTGCAGGGAACAAAAAAGCGAATGTATACTTCAGGAATTTTGGGCACTTTGCTCTGTCTGAGTCTCCGCATTTCACAGCAGAATGAGGTGGCATGTTTTCTGATATTAGTGATGTTGGTCAGGAAGAGAGCACTTCAAGTGGACAAGGGCTGTGAAGGACTTGGATTGTGGTAGTTAAACAGAAGGGAAAGGAATCTGGGCTACAGTGAAGTCCTAAGATAGAACTGCTTTGCTCTGATCCTTCAGATAGAGACAAACACCTTCACGATCTCTATCAATCATTCTTAAAACTACACTACTCACTTGGGGAAGTGAAGAAACAGATTGACAAGCCAGATGGGTACTCAGAAGTCACCTATTACAGAACAGGCCCAAAAAGGAAAAACAACAAAATGCAACTAGTCATCACCTACAGTCTGCAAAGTGAAACCTCTCCAACACATCATCAAGGATCATCCTGCCTGCAGGCAGCATCCAGTTTCTGGCTGGAATCAGGGCTGGCTCCTGTTGGCTGCAGCAGCTCTGGGCAGGCTGACCCACTGCTCCAGCAGCCCTGCCCAGCAGGGGGCAGAGCCAGCAGAGGGCAGGAACCCCACACTGCAGCTTCTTTTTCCATGCTGCCTGAATCCCCAGCAGGGAAGCACAGGCAGCAGGGGCCTGGAGCCACAGCGCATGATTCTTGTTGGTCCCAGGCTGTGCTATGGACAGGGTTAGTCAATAGCCTGAGCAGTGCTGTGTGCTGCTCAGACTTGGCCCATGTGCCATATTTGGCATTCATGCCGGGTGTTGCCAACCCCTGCACTAAGCCAAGTACCTACCTTTGCAACAAACTTCATTGTCTACTCTGCCCATGTATCTAGTTAAGTAACACCTGTAATCAAATCAATCACTCCATCACAGGCTCATTCACCTGCACATCTACCCATATAATATATGCCATCATATGCCAACAATGCTCTTTTGCCATATAAAATGGCCAAACTGGACTGTCTCTGTGCAAAAGAATAAATGGACACAAACCAGACATCAAGACTGGTAGCATTCAAAAACCAGGAAGGGAGCACTTGAATCTCCCTGGATGTTCTGTAACAGACATTAAAGGTACAGTACTTTAGCCAAAAAAAAAAGCCTTTGAAACCAGACTTCAGCATGAAGCTGAAGATGAGGAATTCATATGCAAACTTGACACCTTCAGATTGGGTCTGAATAGGGACTCGGTTTAGCTAACTCACTACAAAGATAAATCCCCCTCTTTTAACATTCCCACCTTCTCATCTATTGTTCTTCAAAGCCCACATCCCCACTTTTTGAATCAAACCAACTTGTTTGGTTTACTGAAGTAGACCAATAGACCACCCCTCTTGAACTGTTTAAATTGTGCTTGTGACTCACCCTTCTCTGCATGTATATATACAGACCTAACATACTGCAGTTTTCATTTTGTGCATCTAAGTGGGATCATATCCACAAAAGCTTATGTGAAAATACATTTTTTAGTCTTTAAAATTGCCACAGGTTTCCATGTTTGTTGGAAAAAAAATGTAACACAGCTTCTGTTGTTCTGTTTGCTACCTATTTGTATTTGTCTTTTAGTCTATGTCTACACTAGGAAAAGTTAGTTTGAATTTGTTAATTCGAATTAATAAATTTGAGTTTAGTTTTATCTAAACTCAAACTTATTAGTTCAAATTAACAGTGTGGACTAACTCAAACTAATGTTAGTTTGAATTAGTCCACTTTGTTAATTTGAACTAACTACCCCAGTTCAAACTTATTAAGTTTGAACTAAAGGTTAATCCTTGTCTACATCATCCTTAATTAGAACTAATGATCAAATGAAGAGCTTAGTTTGAGCTAACTGGCAGGTCTTAGTAGTTTGAATAAGCTGTCATTAGTTCAATTAAGGAATTCCTTAGTTCAAACTAACAAAAGCCTTGTGTAGACAGGGACTAAGTTAGTTTGAATTAAGCCTCTTTAATTAGAAATTACTTGCAAGTGTAGATTTACCATTAGACTGTGAACTCTCTGGAGCAATGACCTCTTCTGGATTTCTAGAGCGTGTTTTTTCTCCTCTCAATGAAGATGTTTAACAGTTATCAACAATATTGGCTTTTGTTTTTTGGTTATTTCTATTTTACTGTAACTGATAAATGTACTCTCTCAATAAATCACAAAAAGGCAAACAAGATGCAGCAAAAGAGGCATACTATTCTATACAACAACAGAAAACAAATGAAAATCAATACACAGTAAAGTAATTGCTATCTTCCAAAAACTGCCATGTCTTAATATTCATAAGCATCCATCATAATTCCATAAAGTAAGTTAGGGTGGTCTCTGGTACAATCCATATACATTTCTAGCCAAGCATACAAAAATGCTTACAACAACAGTTACAGAATCTTTACACAATAAATGAAGCCAAAAAGTTCTCACTTCATCTACCAACCTCAAGTTTAGGAAAAAAACAAAGAAAACAAACACAAAAATCCCAAGAGGCTCAATCCATTTTTTCTCTTAGAGGTGGAATAAAATGTTAAGCATTAACAGGGAAAATTGCTCCCAATTATTTGAATTCAATATCACCTAAATAGGTATAAACAAGTGGACAATCAAGCAGCAGCCATTTCACAATTGTTCAGTATTCTTGTAGTCATGCTATACTCTCAGAAACATCTCCCAAATGTGTATTATGTTAAACAATTGAAAGGCTAACAACAGGTTCTTCCTTGAGGGTTGTAAGCTGCCACAGCAAGTATGGTGCAGAGAGAAGTAGATGGTGATAAGTTCCTACTGTAAAAACTCTAGCACAACCCAAAAGGGAATATGCAGGAACTATTTCATATCACTTTGAAGTCCTGATTTATCATTTCCTGCAGTACAGTCAGAGGACTCTCAAATATAGGTATAGTCTGTGATAAAGTCAAAGGCAACAGGTAAGAAAAAGTACTCATTTACAACTTCCAGCATTAAAACAAAAAACATATATTACTTCTTCCCCAAAAAGGCAGTAACTAGTACAATTATATCATTCAGTGTCTTTTGTACATTTAAATATACCTATAACAGAAGAGGGTATGTGGCCTTCACTGGAGAAAGGATTCCACATTATTTCAGTTTGTTTCTCATTGCAAGCACTTGCACTGGACTTTGCTGCTGCTAAGTGATAGCCACTGTTTTCCAGCAGATCACCTGGAAGTGCAAATTCCTAATCCTGTTAGTAGTTTTTCATGTTTTTTTGTTTTTGAATCTCTAAACACTCTATGAGAGGATAGATATCATTGCTGTAATTGTTTATAAAACATCAGCGTGCCCCAAACTTGACAGACAGCTATAAAGAGGTCATTCATTAATTGAACACAATAAGCATAGTTTTGGGAAAAGACTTAAGTCAGCTGTTCATATCTTTCTTCCTGTCCAGGGGCTTGTTCTGTCCTAGTATGGCCTCTCAAGAAGCTGGTATGCCAGATTGGGAATCAAAAAGTCAATTACATGGCCTTTTAATTCCAGTGTTCTGAGATGCAAAGATGCAAAGTAAAAGGGATGCAGCAATGTTGACAAACTATGCTAAAATCTGTGTCCCAAAAAGTGAGCAAACTAATGGTTCTTAAGACAAGGTCCATTATCTTGTATTCCGCCATATTTAATCAAAACCCACATGAATCACCGTATGTGCACTTCCTCTGCTTTTGTTAGACCAGAGACCCCAAAGTTAGTATGGTTTAGCCGAAAAGTTACTTGTAACAAAATATTGAAGGTGCTTTGAATGTTCTTATGTGTTGTGCTCTCTCCTTATAACAGCTTTTGGACTCCATTTGGCAAAATAAAATTAAATTAAAAACTGACTTTGGATGAAATGACTACAGAAAGAACTGATTAATTTTCAGTGCAATGTTTTCATCTGACAAATACTATCTTGATTTTATGTCTGTCATTTCACGATAAAGAATTCAGAATGCACACAAGAGCACCTATCAGCGTGAGAACTGCTTTTATAAAACATTCCAATACATTCATTGCACTATTCCAATTCAAAACCCTGGCTGGGATAATTTAGTGAGAGTGGTCCTGTTTTTTTGGCAGGAGGTTGGGCTAGATGACCTCATGAGGTCCCTTCTAACCCTATGATTCATTGCACTATTTCTTCATTATATGTATTTGAGATTACTGTTTGAATGTTGCTATTTCAATCAAACATTGTACACTCCTCTTCAGAATACTAACTAGAATCACTATGAAGACATAAGTTGTGTCAGTAAAGAAATTTGTATATATACTGTATAATTTCTTTACTTTATCTATCTATATGCTTATATCTATACCTATATCTATCTATATCTAAATATAATAAAATGTCAAAGATAAAATGAAATAAATAGGCAGACCACTGTTTGTTTGCTTTCCAGGACAAAAAACATGATATACACAAACATGCTTAAATAGAAATCCACATACACACAACGAACAGGATTTTGTATTGTAAATGGTATCTTAGAATTACCAAACCTTCAGAGAATAAGGCTGCTTTCTAAGCAAAATTTTTTTTTGCCTTCTTGCTGCAAGAAGGCAACTTATCGGACTACAGAGACCACTAGTCGGATCCAGTAGGAAAAAAATCCCAGGTAAATAACGCAGTTAAAACACTAACCACATTGTGCTTCATTATGCAAAAGGAGGGAGTTGTAAGCATCAGCCCACCAGGAGAGCAACCAGCTCAGTTCTACAGTAAATAAAGAGCACCATCCCTAACAAGTTTTGGTTATACAAGCATATTCTTTCATTCATTTGTATCTTTCCTCACTCTTCAGATTTTGGATTGGAGAGGTCAGGGTGGCATAAGGATAATAGCAGATGTAGTCAGCCGTAGTGGAACATATGGAGAGGTGCACTGGACAATATGGTGAGCAGGAGAGAAGGGACATTAAGTTGCAGGGGGGGGGGGTTTGTTTGTTTGGTTTTGGTTTTTTTGTTGTTTTTTGGGGGTTTTTTCCCCTAATATCTTGAACAAGACTTGTATTTTGTAGGCTTTGCTTTATTTTAAATATCTTTATTTGTACCTAATTGAACAGTAAACTCTTTAAGGAATGGAATATATTTTATTCTGCATTTGTGTATCACTTAAACAACGGGGTCCTTACTCTAACTGGAGTGTCCAAGAACTAATTTTTTATTATTAATTATAATAATCAATTGTGCTGTCCTCCTTTTTTCACAAAGTTATGAAATTTTAATAGTAAACATACAAGCTGGTAAAAAGCAGACAGCATCTCAAAGGTCTGGCTTTTTAATAATGTAAAACACCATCATTTTTGGTCATACTTTCTTAGCTGCTATATGTCTAAAATGTATGAAGGACATGTTCTTAATGCCCCTTTTTTATGTCATTTTAAAGGTCTCAATATGTATAAACCATTAACTGCTGTCCAATTTCACCCTATTAATTATCAAAGTCATAATCAAATGTGGTCACCAAGAATCATATAATGTTCTTTTCCCTGAATTTGGCAACGTAATTTTATTAGCATGAAATTAGAGAGTAGGTGGAAGGGAAGGGAGAAAAGTACTACCAGCCCCTTTCCTCATGGACTTACATCAAGAGAAGTAGCCCTTTGTGCCATCGATAGTATGCTTCTACTGTCTCTAGTCACAAATACTTTTCATTTTAAATATACTATTACAAATACGTTATCATGAGGCTGTGTTTCATTACTATTTCAATATATATTTATTTTTTGGGTAAAGAAAAGAGAGACTCCCCCTATTGGTATATTTTGGCACATCTCTATCCAGTAAAGAAGTATTAACCATGGGGAAAGGATTTCAAAGGACATTATTTAGTGCTTTATCTAGGCAGCATGTTTTGTTTTGTTTCTTATTTAGAAAACTGGACACCGTACTTAAAATGTTATCTTGTTTCCCTTTTTAGTCCTGTAAATGTCAAATGTTCAGGACATTGGGTTTCTGTTTTATTACGCTAATTGATCAGACATGAAACTATAGTAAATCATAAGAAACAATGCTATTTTGATTACGTTCAGAATTTCCTTCCCACTCAATTCAAGCTCAATTTGCTTTAATGTTGTTTCCTGGCTAAAAAGCTTAACACTTTTTTGCTACTTTACATGTCCTCCTAAAATCTAGTGACATTCTGGTCCAGCTGCACTTCTCTGCATTCAGTGCGGTTTCATGACACACAAGGTCACAAACAATCATAATGCAGAATGGTAAAAGTGACAAAACCCAAAAGAAAACCAAAAATGTATATCTAAGATATGCCAGGTAGATTATATATAGGTCACATAGGCAGCAAAACTGGTATACAAATAATTTACTCTTTGGAGACCTAGATGCCTTCTATGCACAAAAAGACAAGCTGAAGAAAAAGTGTTTCCACTGTAAAGACAAATTTCTTTCATTTTTTCTTCTTTTATTATTTATAATTATTTATGTTAAATATTCAAAGACCAAAAGGAAAAAAAAAAATCTCTCTTACAGAAAGACAAGAGAATTGACCCAATGGACCATAATGGCTTGTTCATAGTATACTATACATTGTCTATTATGTACTTTTTAATTTATATATACGCTTGTTACAGTAGTAGTTATATGATGTATACAGGTAATTTTAAATGTATTACTTATGCCACTGTAATGGCACCTGAAATTACGATTTTTCATATAAAACACATTTCAGCTTTTTCCTACAAACTTTTCATGTGAGTACTGTATATGCAAAAACTCTTTGAAGGCTGATACACAGATCTTTTCCATAAAACTTTTTACAATATTTAACAGCCTGGCTCACTGCAAGAGGCTGTAAGTATATAGAAGCTGCAATTTATAAATAAATAAATAAACAGCTATGAAAAATATAACACATGGGGATACTTTAACTGTTAAAATGTGTATTTTTAAATCTCTCAAAATAACAAGACATCTTCATTTTTAAGAAGTTAGCAAAACAAGTAAATCATAAGATCATAAAATAAAATGAACAAAGCACTTTTGCATAACAGTTTACCTTTGAATATTAAACATTGTTGTAAAAAGGGATCAGATTAGGACATATGTCAGATTTCTGCCCAAAGCAAACTATCACGGCAGTTAAAACCACAGACAATAACTTATGTGCTAACAGTCTCTTAAATACAATAGCACTGGTTACCAAAATTCAGTTTGCATTCGTTGGAAAAATACCAACATCAATATAACCAATAAATATTAGCTCTTTATGAGGAAAAAGTGGTAATATTCACGATAGAAATGCTGGCGGGGGGGGGGGGCGGAGATCAGCTACATGTACAGATAGGAGCGCATTTTGAGTACACATTGAAACACTTATGTCCAAGTGACACCACAATTCTCTGTTATACCCACCAAAAACAGGGATTGGTACTAAAGTGTCTTTCTTAACTCTCCCTGCTCTGTTTAGGTGCAGCAGCACACAGGCAAAATCACTTTGTTCAACATAGATCCTTATAATACCTAAGCACAATGAGTTAAAAATGGCATTTCAGGCTCCAATTCCTTTGCTTTTTGTGGTTTAAGTAAGTATTACTGTTGCTTCTTCAGAGCTTAGCCCTCCAAACTAGTGTCACACCATTCTATCTGGCAAACCATCTGAAATCCTTAATATAGAAAACATTTTTCAAAAGGAAATGCTATTTTATAAATCCAGCTTTTAATTGCATCCGACATTTGTAGGTTAAACAAAAACATCAAAATAAATAAATTATTGTGTAAATACATACTGCTTTGTACACATCACTGTAGTTACCCATTAATTAGGCTACTTTATATAAATTATACAAAGGCATATTCTGAAAGTGTATCCTCTGCCTCTTCACATCATCTCTGTGAATAGTTAAAATTCATTATTAAGTGAAAGAGTTGGTTTGGGATGTGGAAGAAGGTTCTCTCCAATTTGGACACACAGTATTTCTCAACTCATGATTTTATGCAACCTTCCTTCTCTTTGGAGAAAGTATTAAGTAATTATGAAGAGATGATTAACCATTTAAAATGTTGGACACAGGTAGTCAATGCCATTCCCTACTTTTAGTCCTCTATAGTAACTACAAAATGTTTAAATTTTAAATCCTCTTTGAACTGACAAACTGACTAGAACATGTTCAACTGATTTGTAGGATGATCAGACAGGCATGGACTGCAATTACATATCACAATATCCTTTCCTTGGTTCACAGCTCTATTCATCTTTTTGAAACACTGAAAGACAGATTGGACATACGGGAATGGATTAGCCACAGGACGACCTGTATTTCCACACAAAAGCTTAAGTGTGGAAAAATGGCATCTTGTGTCACCCATTCTTCACTTTTTGAAAAAAAAAATATGTTCATGAAAATGGCCATTTAAAGAGCTCTTTTCTGCTCATCACATAACAAAATGTTCATTTTTTTTTACATCATGTTGAGAGTACAACAACGCAATGCTACGATTAAGTTTCCTTATTTCTACAACCTGTATAAAAATAACTTAACAGATTTTTTTTAAGTATTCTAAACTGGAAAGGGAGATATTTTACGTCACGTGTGTTCAGCAAAGCACCACAAAAAAAATTTAGTTTGAAAACTCCATGGTATATAGTTCCAATACAGCAGCATCCTATCTACCAATGTGACTGAATGTTTATTTGCTTTTAAAAAATAATCTTAGTTGGATACTATCCACTTATTATAAGCAAAAGTTCTGAATGCTATATGCTGTGTTTTCAAACTGAAATTATAAAAATGTTTGGTACTGAGATGTAATGTAAGATTATCAGGAATCAGTAAAATCACTAATTCAAGGTGAGGCAGATGGATACTATATGCAGAAAAAGATGTGATGTTTTTAAAAACTGGGCATATTTAGTCTTGCGAAGAGAAGATAAAGGGAAGACCTGATGACAGATTTCAAATATGCTAGGGCATTGCTATGAAGAGAATGGTGATCAATTCTCCTCCAAGTTAAATGACGGAAGAACAAGAAGACATAATCTACAGCAGAGGAGATTTAGGTTAGATATCAGGAAAATCTTTTTAACTGTAAGGGACTTCTAACTTTAAGGGTACTTAAGTTCTGTAACAGGCTTCCAAGAGATGTTGTGAATTCCTGTCACTGAAGTTTTTAAAGAATAGTTTGGAACAAACACCCGTCAGGGACGATCTAGGTTTACTTGGTCCTGTCCCAGAGCAGGAAGTTGGACCAGAGGATCTCTGTCCATTATTCTATTTCTATGATCCTATGCAGCATTTTCAAAGGGCTGTAAGAAATAAATGTTGTGATCCATTCCATCAGCAATGGTGTGTGGAAAAGATAAACACTAAATACAGCTTGAACACAACATATATCTACCTTATAAGAAAATGAAGGTTAGACCTTTCCTTAATTTTACATGGCATTCTTCTTACATGCAATAAATATGGAATATTGGAGCGTATGTCATTTGTACTGTCAGACTCTTTTCAGAGCTATGCTATCAAGTTGTTTGATCAGGCTGGACAAACTGGTGACCCACTTGATTGCTGTTCTGAAGAAAGATTAATCTGACAGCCTATAAGAAATGATCAAAGCATTTAACTGAGGATTTTGGCTACACACTTCGGCTGCAAACAACAAATCCAGAGTCTACAGGGCTCCAGAAACATTAGCTAACCTGTTGCCAATAAATTAATGTTTCAGTAGTATTATTTGGATTCAGATGTTCTATTCTGGAACGACTCACAGTCTCTTTAAAAATTATTAAAACAACAGCACTATCAGAAGTAAGTCCCAAATGTCCTGGAGATAGGCAGCAATCATCTGTTATATGTATTCCATTTATGTATATTCAGTAAACAAATGTGCCAGTCTGATAGGAAGAAGATGAATGTTCTAAAGAGGGGTTTGTTTTCTTTTGCTTTTCTCATTTTTTTCCTACTAACACATGTTCCTCCTCCTATTTTTTTAAAGTATTTTTCAAAAGAAAAAGAAAAAGGGGGGAGAGGATTCTTTTAGGCAAAGGAATAAAACACATAGGTATTTTTGTTCACAGAAACCCAAAACACTACCTAATGTTTCTCCTTTTCCTAAAAAAATTAGTCTCGATGCATTTACTCACAGAAACAGATCAGCCAATTAATGATGGGAGAGGGGAAAAAAAACCATGCAAAACATAGAAAAATGGTTACGATCTATCAGATTTTACCCAGTCCTATCAAACTGTGCAATGCTACTACTCCGAGTACAGTGCAGAATACATAAGGTGCTGAATGAAATATTATAAAAAAAAAAAATCAGTCAAAATGCTAATAATGTGAAGATTAATCCAAAAAAATATAGTCAGGCAGAAAGCTAACATGACACAAACTATATATATTTGCACTACTTATACAGCTGTGTGTGTGTCTATTAAAAAAAGAGAGAGAATACTTTTGTCCTCAGATACACAGAAACATGCACAGTTAATAAATTACCCTACAGGCTCAGAAGCACATCTGTTTCATTTAGTCAGTCCACAGCAGAATGACTAAAAATATTGGTGGAAAAAATAATGCAAAATGTGCTAAAATGCTTGGTTGCGTGGTCACTGATCCATTCATTAAAAGAGAAAAATGCAATTTGTATTTACTCTTTTTTGGTCAACAGTGATGAAGAATCCTTTCTTTTGAACTGATATAAAGCCCTCTTTCTTTTCTAGATTGTTTCCAGAATGAAGGTGTCAGAATTTAGTAGTGAAAGACAGCATAAAATTGCAAACATGAGGGAAAATACTAACCAAAATTAGCCTGAAATGAATAGTAATATAGTCCTTTTCCCTACAAAAACTTCTTTAAGAGGAGTCAACCAACTAGGCAGCAAAAGAGCTGAACCTTGTTATTATGCTAATTTTTATTAATTTTAAATTACTGAGAATCTGGGAGGCATTGTACACATGCCACAATTAAAGCATCTATAGACTCTTGAAAGAGAAATCTTTATTCTCTCCTTAGTTTAAGTAGCCATATGAATAGCTCTTCTCCCCCAACTAACTAAATCAAGCAGATGTTTTATTGGCTTCCAAATTGTTTGCCAAACTAGGGGACTTCCTGGACTGACTCATGAAATTACAAACCAGCAGAGACCCTCCAGCGGCTGCAGCATTGTCACTGTGACCAATCTTAAGTGAAACTTTCTCCGAGTCGCACAAGACTCGTTTCACATTTGGTTTTACGTTTGCTGCAGCCAACATCCTGCCCTACCTACCCTGTTGTTCACTATTGAGTCAGGTGCTGAGCTACGGTCACATGCACTAAAAACTCCAGCTCGGATCCCGAAATACAACCGTGTAAACCGCAGTCTCTGCGTTCATGGCTTGCAAAGAAGCAGCAGGTCCAGCTTCTGTCCCCCCCATGCGCCCTCAAAAATTGGGCGCATCCCTAACTCCTGAAGCACCCGTTTTCTCATTGAGCTTCGTACCACGACCAAGCATCTGAAGCATTATTTCAGCCCAGAAAAACAAGTTAGTTTCCTTGAGAACGGATGGGGGGGGGAAGGGGAAGCAACTGAATAGAGGGCTTTCTTCGCCCACAAAAATCCTCTACCCACTTAACCAGAATGCATCTTACTTTGGGGGCCCTTTAGGAAACAAAAACATTTTCTCCGCTGATTTGTGACGGTGATTTCCTGAACACAGAGCTGGAGAAACACACAGGAACCCTGAAAAAACCATGCAAAAGGCCTCGTCCAGTTTTAGGGCAGCGGGGAGAAGGAAGGAAGGAGCCGAATGCCCAGGATTTGCTCTGCCCTGCCCTTCCGTAGAACTTTAGTGCCATCTATTGAAAAGATATTGAATTTGTTTAAAAAAAAAAAAGAAAGAAAAAAAAAGGAAAAGGAAGAAGAAGCGGCCACCTATTGATTTGAAATCTATATATAATAGGGAAAAAAAATAAGACACGGTTTGGATGTTGCCCCTTTTTGTTCGTTTTAATACTGTCGGCATGACCAGTGAGCCAGCCCTTCTAGCAGCAAAGCTTTGCCATGGACTAAAAATCTCCCATTGCCACAAGGAGCCATCTACTAAATCACAGGCAACGCAAACATGATATAGATACACATTTCTCAGCAACGCAAGCCTACATGGAGTTAGCTTCTGAATAAAAAAAGGGGGAAGGGGTTCAAAGGGGGAAAGCACGGTAGAGCCAATGCTGTAGAGCGAACCTACTGGAAGCAATAAAAAATTAAGGCACCTAGACGAGAGCTTTGCATTGCGAGCAGAGGGTATGGAGACATGCAGACATAATTACCTTCTTTAAGGAACTGGGAGTGGATGACAAAGATAAGAAAACAGCAGAGAGCTGCTCCTGCTAGTGCCCATAAAGCTTTCAAGAGCTGCATCTCGGTGTGAAACTCAGCAAATAGCCAGAAAGTCGCACAATGAATTTCCACAGCGCTGCATCAATGTTTCTCGCCTTTTTTTTCCGCCAGGCTGGGCTGCCGGGGAGCAGTAACCCCGCTTGCGAGGGGCGGGCTGGGAGGTTCAGGACAGCGGCTCGGGCAGGCGGCGGGCAGCGCAGAGGGAGCCGGGGCTGGGCTCCATGAATCAGCTTCTGCGTCCCCGGGAGCGGCGCGGCGCGGCGCGGGGCTCAATTGCGCACGAGCTGCCGCGGCTCCGGCTCAGCGGGCGGCCGGGCTGGGCAGGCGGGCGCCGGGCTCATCCTCCCGGGCAAGGCGGCGGCGGGATCCGGCCTCGCTGCAACTTCTCTCCGGCCAGCGCAGAGCAGCGCAGCGCAGGGCAATGCAGCCGCAGCCGCAGCCGCCCTCTCCGGAGGAGCCGCGGAGCTCAGCCCCAGCCCACAGGTGGCTGCCCGCCCCGCCTAGCACAGCCCGCCCGGGCTGCGGGGCTGAGCGCCCGGCCCCGGCTCTGGAGGCGGCTGCAGCGAGCAGAAGCGGCCGCCCGGTGCCGGTGCCGGTGCCGGCCCCGCTCCCGCTCCGGCGTGTTTAAAGCCCGCCGCCGGCTGCGGGCGCAACTTTCCCCGTGCGCCGCCGAGTGAGCATGCCCGAGAGCCGAGCCTGCGCAGCCCCCGGCCGCCGCCGCCGCCGCCGCCGACACCGGGGCAAGGTCGGGCAGGCGGGGCGCGGGGGAGCCAAGGAGTCAAAACGGGGCTGGAGGTGGGCTGAGCCCCCCTCTGCCTGAGCCTCGCCCGCCCACCCGCTGCTGGCAAGCCGGGGCACCAGCCGCATTTGGCCCTCCGCTTCTCGCCCTTTGCCCGGCTCCTTTCTTCACCCCCGCAGCTGTCACGGCTGAAGGCAGCCGGCTGGGATGAGAGGAGTGAGAGCCGGGCGCTGGAAACCCCACGGGTGAAACCGACCCTTTCCTTCCCACCAGACTGGTCTGCCGCCCCCCTGCTCAATAAGCAAAGGTGGTCATTTTAGTGGCGCTTGAAGGGTATGTCTGCACATCTCTTTTCTTTCAAAATAACACTGGTGATTTTGAAATAAAAGAGATCAGGTCCACACGACCTGTTCTTATTTCGAAATGATGGGATCCATCATCCACGTTGTTTCGAAATAACGCCATTGTTTCAAAACAACAGCTGTGTTCACACAGCAGTCTTATTTCGAAACAACAGAGGTTGTTTCGAAATAGAAACCCCATGTTCACACGACGTACCGTTGTTTCGAAACAGCAGGTTCCATTGTTTTGAAACAACGGTGTTGTTTCAGAACAACTTAAACCCCATTTGGTGACGAAACAAGGGTGTTTCAAAACAATCGTTTCAAAACAATCCCGTCGGAACATGTTATTTCGAAACGACGGTAACTTGTTTAGAAATAACTGTTGTCCGAACATGCTATTTCGATTCCTGCTTTTTTCGTTAATTCAAATTAACAAACTATTAATTTGTATTAATTTATTTCAAAATAAGGCGTTATTTCAATACAAGTTGTTTCAAAACAACTTGTATCAAAATAACCCCGTGTGTGAATGTAGCCAACATGTCCAAACGGCCTTATTTCGAAATAACCATTTTGAAATAACAGCTGTTTCAATAGCAGGCTTTCCCTTAATTCAAATTAACTTGTTTTGAAATAAGGACTTTATTTTGAAATAATTCATTTTGAAATACTTATTTCGAAATAACACTCTGTGTGTAGACATAGCCTAACAAACTTATTTTTCACATGAGCTTTTGTGGGAGAAAAATCCCACTTCATCAGATGCTTCAAAGATGGGGGAATTTACAGAATGGGATGAAAATAAATGCAAGGGGGTGGAAAACATAGGATCAGGCCATACAGTAACAGGACTAGACTAACAAGGCTATCCCTTTGGAAATTGTCATTTTAGTGAATGAGACTATTTGTCTTTTTGTACAGTAAATCTTTTTGTAGAGTCATGGGCCAAGGTTTAATATTTTCACAGGGATTTAGCTAGGGCTCAGAAGAAAGTTCATCCATTGGTTCTGAAAGTAGAATTAACCTGAGAAAATAATCCTAAAAATTAGTTGCTGGCTTTTGGATGTCTTTTTATTAAAAGCTTAAAACAGAACTTGTAGCGGGTGCTTTCATGCACACACAAGTCACTGGAAAGCAAGATTTACTCCATCTTAAATTAGAAATAAATCAAACCACCATGAGCACTAGTCTCTTGTGGACGATCCATGCTCAGAATCTGGTCTGTTCTCCACGTTTTTTGGGTTCTCAGTGACAGGGTGGAAAAAAAATTTAAAAATGTCTATCTTTTGATTTTTTTTTAACTCAGTTCAAATGCCCTATACCTATAAACCCATTTACTGCCTGCATTCAAAATATTTGAAAGTTGTAATCGGAAAGGAACCATGTTATAATTAAGTTTGAAATAGTCCATTGTGAAAAGCTTACATTCAGAACTGTGCATATAACTCTGAAATGTACCACATCTGGTTTAATCCAAAGTTTTTAGAGGCTTTTTTCAAATGTATGAAGAAAACCCATGCATCTGAGTTACAAAAGCATGACAAAAGTGACATAACTTGTGATTTTTAGTCTTCAGATAACTAAGAGATGGTTTTTAAAATGTACCAGACTTGCAAAGCCTGAGGTCCAGAATCAGCAACATGAGCCACATGTTTGGAAATAATGGCTTCGGATAGAAAAGTTGTAAAAAGAGACTGCAATATATTTGGTTCCTTCTTGGCAAGTTTATGCAAGCACATACTTTCAATGGGTTCAAATCTCCTCAGAACTGCACTTGTATAAACCCACTGAAATGAATGAGCCTAATTCATCTTGCATTTATACTGGTTACAACTGCTATTACAGTTTAGAGGCTACTCCTAAATAGGAATCTGATCCAAAGCACATTAATGGTTGTAAAAGAATCCCATGTACTTCAGTGGGCAGTTGCTCTAGATGTACACCAGTGTGAGAGCAAAATGTGGTACAGGGCTTACATTGTGCAACGCTATTCAGTCTCATAGCAACAAGGGTTTCCATAGATTCCCATTCAGCAGGAAAGTATTATCTGTCAATACTACATGCTGTACTTAATACGGTTCAGAAAGTTTATATATTTCTCTAAGTATCTTGGACCTTTCAAACAGAGTGACTCCTATCCAAAAATAGCCCTGACTCTTCAACTTGTCGGTTGCATTGAGGTTTATAAAATTTTAAAATCAATGTTATAGCTAAGTCAAATAAAAATAGTGCAAATGCCCACTGAATAAATCTTCCTTACAGCAATTTCCCTACGGTAGTTTATCAAGAGCAAGAGGAAAGCTGGCCACAAGATTTGATGTGTCCTCTCACCCCGACAGAATAAGAGCATGAGACCTACTTCCAAGCCCATGGCTCCTGGTATGATATCTGCAGAACTATCTATGAGGATGGCCAAAGACTCTGCTGTAGCTCTGCCCCAGGTATCAACTGATAGCACAGATTCATTGGAGCAATGTGTCCTGAGGCTATGCCCAATCTGGGTCTGCTCAGCCTGTATTTTCTTTTCCACGTAAATTCTACAGAATTAACATGGAGATCATGAGCTCCAACTTCCTCCCCTACAAAGGGGAGAGGAAAAGATAGTGTTGCAGAAACATCTCTACTCCACTTTTGTGGAAGAAAGGGAAAATATCCATGGCGAAGATGTCTTCTAACCACAGAGCAAGGGGTGGAAATATTTCTTCCCCCTTTTCCCCCACCCCCTCATTATAATCAGGAAGCAATTGCAATGGACATATGGGTGCTGAATGTACGTGCTTAGCCAGTTGTTTGTAAGATACTCAGTAGGAGACTCATATAAAGCCTCCATTTTTTTCTCTTGTTTTTGTTTGTTTGATTGTTTATAAAGAAACACAAAGGCCTTGTAAAAATTGTATCCAGATTGGCTCTTTTTTTCTCTCTTACTGACATACAATTCAGCAGTGGTTATTTCATTATGAAATTATTAGACCACACTAAGGAACTCAATAGCAAAAAATAATTTTCTACTTACCTCCATAGCTTATAAAGCCAGAAAGGACCACTGTGATTTTCCAAAGGGGCAGCCGTGTTAGTCTAGTCCAGCACAAAAAGCAAGGAGCCCTGTGGCACTTAAAGACTAACAGATTTATTTATCGCATGACCTTTCGTGGGAGAAAAAGCTCATGCAATAAAGCTCCCACGAAAGCTCATGTGATAAATAAATCTGTTAGTCTTTAAGTGCCAGAGGACTCCTTGCTTTTTTTGTGATTTTCTAGTTTGACCTTCTCCAAAACACAAGCCCAAGAACTGGTCTGGACTAATTTCTATGTGAACTACAGCATACCTTTTAGAAAAACATTTAGTCTTAATTTTGACATTGCCAGTGATGGAGAATCTACCACAACTCTTAGTAAATTGTCCCAATGGTTAGTTACTATTTAAAATGTGCACTTTATTTCCAATTTCTGGATGTCTAGCTTCAATTTCCAGCCACTAGAATTTGTATAGTTTGTTTGCTAAAACACTGGTTCTCAACTTCTGTTCTGTCACGATACAGTTGGCAGTGTGCATGAACATGTGCAACACAGTATCCTGCCACCAAAAAGCCGCCCCTACTACCAAAAAGCCCCACCACCACCTCCACAAAACCTGTGCTGCTGAAAAGCCTCTCTGCTGCTGCAAAGCTTGCATCACCGAAAAGTCCAAGCTGCCACAAAGCCTGCTGCCATCTGCCACCCAAACCCAGCCTGGCTCCTGACAACACACTTAGCCACCTGTTGTGACACACTAACGTTGAGAGCCTCTGTGCTACACTAAAGAGCAAATATTTGTTCTCTATGTAGGTATTTATAGACTGTGATCAAGTCAGCCCATAACCTTCTCTTTGTTAAGATAATTAGATACACTTTAAGAGCTGAGTCACTAAGGCTTGCTTTCTAATCCTTTAATCATTCTCATGGCTCTTCTCTTACCCCCCTCCAATTTACCAGCCGTACCAGGGTGTAATGTCTAGTATATGTGTGAAAGACACCCTACGGAGATGCTTTACAGCTGGTGAAAGAGGCAATTTAAGCACTGGTTGACTGGGCTGTAATTCCAGGAGGGGAAGCTCCTCTTTGTTCATAATGAAACAAGATGTAACTCAAAATCCCTTTTAAGAGTTTTTTTGTAAGGGTGCTGCCTCCTCTTTCTTCTACCTAGTGCTGATAATGAAGAGCCTGGGTGTTTTCCAAAAAGGAGGACTTTGTCCTCTGAAGGTAAAGCAACAGTACTCTACAGCTATCCAGAGAATGAAGCTTCTTGTTTTCTCTAGTGAAGTGAGATTTAAGATGGAAAATGGGAAGACACATTGTTTGATTAAGATCAAAATCAGAAACAATCTTTGAGGTGAATGTGTGGTGCTAATTTAAAGATCTGCTATATTTGGATCACCTAAGGAGGGTCTGCCATTAGTGGGCAAGGCTGTCTAATGGAAGTGACTGCCATCAAGATGTCTACTTCTATGGAAAAATGTAGAAGAGTGGATGAAGCTAATAGCTCAAAAGTTGTATTAATAAGCTCTAGCAGTACCAAATTAAAGTCCCAGTTCAGCAATGCAGTTGATACTGAAAGAAAGGTTCTGAGAAGACCTTTCAAAAACATTAGTAATAGGATTGGTGAGCAATGTACACTTTTCTGCTGGTGGATAGAAGGCATTAATCACAGCCAGATGTATCTAAATTGAACTAATAGCTGAGGTACGGAACATCAGATAGAGAACCACTTTCATTTAGTTATCTATTTACTTATGAAGAACTTTCTTCTCTTATTGAGGATGAACCGGATCACCCATGCATGACTTCTCTGCATTACTCATCTATCCAAGTACCAAGCTCTGAGATGGAAGAATGCTGGGTTGGGATGAATGGTCATTTCTTTATGCTGGATGAGGAAGTAGGGCAGCCATTGTAAATGTTTGTCTTGGGAGGCAGAAAGGGATCAACTGAAGGATGTATGTGTCCAAGGCACCACTAGAATTAGTCTTTTTTTTTTACTTCATTTTATTGAGGACCGAAATGAGAGGGGGGTGAGTGAGAATGCAAATATTAGTGGTTACAACTGCACCAAGAATGTGTCCTTTTGAGCTACATGTCAGCTGAGAGGCATGCATCTCATGCCCCTCTACTTGTTTATGTCATTGTGTTGTCCAACATGACCAGAGCATGTAAGTTGTATATAAAAGAAAGAAATCTCTTGAAAGCTTTGTGTTCTGCTCAATGTTCAAGAAGGTTGAAAAGTAGCCTTGATTCATGATAGGTCTAAGAGCCCTGAGCGAGGTGGTTGTTCAGAGGCGTTGGCCTCTCCAGTAAGGAAGTGTCTGTAATTAGTCTCGTTTAGGAGAAACTAAGGGAATTCCTGTACACACAAAATAAGCAAGGACTCCTGTGGCACTTTTAAAGACTAACACATTTTTTTTTTCTTATGAGCTTTTGTGAGTGAAATTTCCTTGTTTTCCAGCCAAGGGAGAGTTATTCTGGGGAACTGAGACTCTTGTCTCAAGAATCTCAGTTCAGGTTGTAGACTGCCTTTAACCAGTTCCTGGAAATACTAAAAATGTCCAGGCTTGACTGAGTTGTTTTCTGAGTGATCATGCAAAGTTGAGTGTTGTGGTCCATGAGGATTATGCCCTGAGGTAAGAAAGCTCTGGCTGAAAGAGAGTCCAGAGTTGCTCCAATAAAATCTATAATTTGCATGGGTATTAAAGTAGATTTTTCTAGGTTTACTTGGAATCCTGAGGAATTACGGGAGGCCATGGAGGATGAGAATTGTCTAGTGAACTTCCCCGATGGCCTCCTTTTAAGAGGACAGTCCTCTAGGTATGACAGCATTGAGTTTCCATGGAAACACGAAGTTTCTGCTTTGGAGAACAACTTTATGAAAACTCTAAGCACCTGAGAAACTGAAAGGGAGAACTCTGGAGTGGTAATGTTCTAGGCCCACCATGAAACTCAGGATTATCCCTTGCAAAGGTGAATATCTATATGGAAGTAGGAATCTTTCAAATGACTAACTGCAAACAAGTTGCCTGCTTGGCAATCTCAGCTGGTTTGCAGTGGGAGTCGTACAGTTCAGAAGTGCGTTGGGGACTCATGGAGAGTTCCATGAGCTGTCTTGAGAGTCAGAACCCCTCGAACTGTTGCATTTAATGGGGGTAAGAACAACAGATTTCACACTTGGCAGGAGTTGTGGAGATTACTAAACAGAAAGACCATGAGGCAGGCCACACAGGAATTGAAGCTTGGCATCTTAGGCACACTAAATGCCTGGACAAGGACAAAGAAGAGGGGAAAGTGGAGGAAAAACCCTTTAGCCCCTCAAAACTATCACCTAACTAATTAGTTTTAGTGTCTAGGTTTAAAACAGGGAAAAATCAATTATTTTTACAGCAGGAAAACCTGACCTAGAAAGGAAATTCTAGCAAAGCTGTGGACACTAAGCATCTTGGACTATGAGTGATTAAAAGGAACAGGCAATGTAATTTGTCTGCAGTGCCTCAAGGTGCACATCACAAATGTGGACCAACAGACAATGCTACTGAAGAATTTTCCAGTTTCTGGAACATGGAGTACTTGCGCATGCACAGGGAACACCCATTAGGACCACCACTCAAAGAGCTGGGTTATTTGGTAATTTAAAAATATGTGTAAGTTGTTTGAATTTACTGCAGGGCTATTTTAAGATAACTCTTACATATATGTGTAATCAAACCCTTGATTTCATTTGTTGAATGTCTTTTGGGGGACAACAGATTTGGGTTTTAAAGTCCTGGTTGCATAATGTAATCAAACGTTGTGTCTGGTATAACTGCAAATTTTAATGCAATTATGGGAGGGATGATTTTTACCCCTTCTTGGAACCATACTAATTAGAAGTAAAAGAGATTTTTTCTTAGATCATCTAGGCCAAACCTTTGCCAGTCTCTTGATTGTTCCCAATTGAACTTTAATTTACTTCTGCTTTTAGTTGATAGGGCCACGACCAATTATTTAGGAAATTATTCCATCCTAACCAATCAGTTGGGACAGAGGCAGCATGTAGAGGGTGGTCATATGGAAGTCATCAATCCCACTCCCCAGATTTCTGCCAGTGTTTATGTGCCTATGTGCTCTGCTGTAAACCCAGTTGCACACCACCAAAACCATTACATTCCCCCTCCCCCCACCTATCAACAGCTATACCACATCTAAGTTGAGACGTCTCTCCTCATGTTGAGTTTAAATTTTACATTGCAAAAATTCACTCTCTACTCCTGTTTATTGTTTCACCATAGTTACATCCTTAGATCCTTCTTCTCATCTTTTATTGTAATATGATCAATTTGAATATTGTAGTATGGTATGTGGGAGTATGTCTGTATAAATGCTCCTAATCTGACTGCATAAACTAATTTGTATGTCCCTTATTGCTGTTCTCAGACTCCCCTACAATCTTTCTGCTAATGAGATACTCAAAAGTATCCATGGTGATCTAAATATTGGGTCAGCTACTGAATATCCTGCATAGCTCCACTAAAATAAAAAATACCTTAAAGAAGTTCTGTCAGATCTCCCTGATCTATGACATGATATACATGCAGCAATCATGTCAGATTTCAAGTTCACAGGCTATGTCTTTTTGACAATTTTCTTCCTTTGGTCTTCATAAATATCCCTTCCTTTTGTCCTTCACTTGCCTTACTTAAGTGGGTATTATATTAATAACATCTATGTTACTTCCTAACAGTCCAGACCACTTGTATTTATTCCTTCTTGCAAAGTAGAGATAAGTGGGATTTTCTCCCACAAAAGTTCATGTCATAAAAAAATGTGTTAGTCTTTAAAAGGGCCACCAGACTCCTTATTTATTTTTAAAATGGGTTGTATAGGTCAGATTTGAGAATAATCAATATAATTCACTACTCCTTTATTAATGGGCCTACTTTCTATCTAGTGCTAATTCTTATACATTTCTACAAATCTTGTCTTTATGCCTCTTAGGTCATTTTGAATAGCATTAACTCATTCTACTATTTTTGCCACTCCTCTGTTGCCTCTACAGTCTTTAAGTCACTGTCTGTTCTGTGTTAATCTCATTACTTTTCTGTGCAGAGAAAGACGTTTGCCAGTAGTTTGTCAGGTGGACAGTAGCCCCCAAGGAACTAATTCAACTTTTTCACACAAAATAGCCATCAGTTGGTAATCATTTGTATCCACTATTGATGTAGACTGGATCTGAGATGGCTAACAAAAGGTGAAAGGCCTTATAGCCTGTAATGATTCCTAGAAGCAGGCATTAAATTACAGAGAAATGAAATCCGGGACATGATCGAGATTCCAGTCAAATTTAGCATGAATGCTGCAGTAGAATTATGCTACCATAAGCCTTCTTCTTCTATTCTGTACCAATAGAACACCTTCTACTCAACCATCTCCCTCACTAATTATTCCAGTCTTTTGCACTTCATTTCTAATACTTCATGCCATTTTTATTATTTTTGTTATATTTGGCAAGCTTATTCTATTTTTTTTAAAGCCTATTCTTTCCCATTTAAAGACAGTTATAAAAACATACTACTTAGGCTTTATGCTTAACAGACATATAATAACCTAGCAGCTGACGACACACATAGATCTTTACAGGTCCCCACAAGAATTCTCCATTTCCCTCACAGATAGGAAAACAAATGGGCCACACAAAATGGAGTGAAGGTTAGTGAACTGGGGGTACCTCAGACTGCGTGGAAATGGGGACTGAGTTGCATAGCTAAATGGCTCATAGACAGTATCCCACTAGTTTTTCCTTCTCTTATACAAGTGGGGCTCCAGCATAGGCTACCCTTTGATTTTAAGTTGGCACAGCAACATGAGAAGAGATGCAGTCTTTAAGGTAAGCTGCCTAACTCCTTTAGAGCTGACACATCAAAAAAACAAACACTCTACATTTTAGTCTGCCCTTAAAAGCCAGCCAGTGCAGATCCAAAAGCACTGATGTCATAATCCCAGAAAGATGAACCCTGTCACCAGCATACTTTCTACAGTATACTGCATCCAACAGATCATAGATTTGGTTTCCTTGGGCAGGTGACACAAACGGATTTTCCAGGTAGGCTTTTGAGAAAGGGGTGGTCTGAGGGTTGAGGGGAAAGTGTTGTGGAGACTGATGAATATTTTTCAGCATTCCTTTATGTGATGTGTTTTAATTTATGGGCCAGTGGTTCAAGCAGATGTTCAGTTAAAGTGAGAAATACTAAGTTCAGGTTCCATGGGATAATGGACGTGTGGATCTGCAGGTATGTGTTCTGTATGCTGCTAAGAAACTGGGTGAGTAAAAATAGTTTTGTCTTCTGTTTTCAGGTGAAAGGCAGCTATGGGGGCCTTGAGTTTTTGAGTTCAAGCTTGTACTCCAGCACAATTGAGATTGAAGTGAATACAGGTAAGATGTGTTTATTTCTACACCATATATTGAACCTAGTCCATTTTTGGAAGTAAGTTTTGTGAGTTGTTGATTTTCTGCTGTTCACGAATGCTTTTTCTGACCTGTTTTGAACATTCTAACGCTTCCCCTTGAAACCATATAGGGGTCATGCTGTGAGGTGGAGGTTGTGTATGTACAGGTGCAGAGTTTGGCCACTGTCTTGCTGTTAAGGTCTCTGCATTTTGGAAGGATTTCTGGTGTGCATGCCAACATCTGGAACAGGTAAGAATACCACACTTGTCTCAGCCATGCAGGAGTTATGAGGATCACTCTCATTCTGCCCAAGAGAATATGTATAGGCTTTTAGGATCATTGATGTGTGTGTGTGTGGGGGGGGAATCACAAAGTTGATCTTTTTTCCAGATGCCAATGAGGGCATCACCCATGGATCCCAAACAACAAACTCTGGAACAAACTAATAGACATTTTTGTTCTGTGGATTGCAGAGAGGTTGGTGGTTGTACAGCCCCAGTGCCAAAAGATGTTTTATAATGTGTGTTGTTTAGTTCCCGTTGTGTTTCTCTGATGTTCTTGATGAGGTCATCTGCTGTTGTACTTTGGCAACCTTGCAGATATGAAGCTGAGATATTGATGCCATGTTGCATGCACCACATCCATAGCTTCATCGCCTTGCCATACAGCGAGTGTGATCAGGCTCTTCCTTGACGATTTCTTGAGGAGGCATATAAAGATATTGCTAGGGACTGCAGGAATAAAATCAGAAAGGCCAAAGGACAAAAGGAGTTGCGGCTAGTGAGGGATGTAAAGGATAACAGGAAGGGGTTCTACAAGTATGTTAATAACAAGAAGAGGATCAGGGAAGGTGTAGGTCCCTTACTGAATGGGGCAGGCTTCCTCGTGACAGAGGATGAGGGAAAAGCTGAAGTGCTCAATGGTTTTTTTTGCTTCAGTTTTCACTGGCAGGGTCAGCTCCCAGCCCACTACCATGGGTATGGCAGATTGGAGAGAAGAAGAGAGGCCCTTGGTGACAGAAGATCAGGTTAGGGACTGCTTAAGGAAGCTGGATGTGCACAAGTCCATGGGGCCGGATGAACTGCACCCAAGGGTGCTAAGGGAATTGGCTGATGAGATAGCAGCACTGCTGGCTAGTATCTTTCAAAACTCATGGAGAAGGGGGGAGGTGCCAGAGGATTGGAAAAAAGCAAATGTAGTGCCTATTTTCAAGAAAGGGAAAAAGGAGGATCCAGGAAATTACAGGCCAGTCAGCCTCACCTCAGTCCCTGGAAAAATTATGGAGCATCTATAGTCTTACTCCCATGTGACCTGGAATTTGGAGGCATGTGTCAACTGTAAGCGTAGGTCTGTTTCTTATAGAAGAGATTAGATGCTTGACTGTATCATATCTCTTTCTCAGTAGTACAAAACAAACAAGGAGTCCTGTGTCACTTTTAAAGACCAATAAACTCCTTGTTAATGTTGAATTGAGGAACACACCTGCCTATGAATTCTAGCTGTTGTACTGTGGCCAATGTATATTTTTGGTAGTTTATCATGAATGAAATAGCGATATTGTGCACTGGGTGACTGTTAATGCCTCTATTTGAGTACTTGGTTTTAACAGGTAGTCAAGCGGGTATGGAAATACAATTATTCCTTGTCTGTGTAGGTATGAAGTTGCCATATCTAATACCTTTGAGAATACCCTTCATGGTATGGAGAGGCTGAAGGGAAGTACTCTTTACAAATGGTGTCTGTCTTCCAGGACAAAACTGATGAACTATCTGTTCACAGAGCATATGGTCACATGAAATAGGTGTCCTGCAGGTTGAAGGCTGAAAACCAGATCCAGTGCTGTATGATTGTTAATAGTGCAACCATGTTGAACCTTTGTAATCTTACAAACTGGTTTAACCTTCTGAGGTTTTGTATAGGTCTCTAGCTTCAATTTTTCTTCTCCATTAAAATGTATCAGGAATAGAAATCCTTCCCTATGTATTCTTGTGGTATCCGGTCTACTGTGCAAAGGGACACTAGACAGTCTGCTTCTCGTTGAAGGAGATGCTCATGAGTTGGGTCCCTGAAGAGGGATGGGGAACAGGACTTGGTAGCAGGTATGTAGGTGAAAGGGATGGAGTAACCTGAGTGTATAGCCATTTATCCGATGGTATGGACACCTAGGTAGTTTGGAAGGGATGAAGAGCTGAGTATACTGGTGAGTAATTTTTTCCAAGGAACTTTAGGGAGATCATTCAGACCATCAGGCAAACTTTCAAACTTGTTATTTCAATGACAATGGCTGAGATTCCAATGTAGTTCTCTGGCCCTTCTGGCCCTTGGATGGTGGTTCTTACATTTCTGTGTTAGAGGCCCATCATCAAGGCATCTAATACAATGGCATGTTTGTTGGACACTGGCATGACATCTCTGCACAAAGTGCATCTTTTGAAGCCTAGGGAAACCAGGTGTGGTGACTGAATAACTACAGGGTATAGGGAAAATGTTTAGAAGAAACAAAATTTATTTATTTGTTTTAGAAAGGGGGAAAGATAGGAAGTGGTAATTAACTAGATTAACTAATTTAACTTATTTTCTAATCAAACCTTTTCTCCCAGAATGGGCAGTTGAAAGGAATTCATGTGGCTATATCCCGAACCATGGATGGTTAAGAAGAAACAATGGGACTTGGGTCGCACATGTGCAGCTCAAAGCAGCAACGCTGCCTCAAGACAGGGCATGCATGCATAACCTGAGCAGACACTGCTGACAAAGATCTCTGATCCAGACACAAGGACACACCAGATACCTGTAGAGGAGCACCCACAGGGACACCACTTAATGCAGAACTAATGATACTAAAATGACCTTTTGGCCCTCCTCTCCCCTTCCCTCCTTTTTTGGTTTGTTTGTGATCCTCATTTATGTTAGGTGTCAGAATGGTCTCTTATAGCCAGCACGAGCCTACTGAAGTGAAAAAGGAACTGTGAGAATGCAAGAGGCTGCCCAAATTGTTCCAGTTGTGGGATGTGGGCCTAGCTGGGTATTTTGTATTCAGGGTAGACAGACACTGCAAATCAGCTCTTCAGGGCATAGAATGAGGAGCTGGCCACACAAGTTCCATTTTGAAATTAGAGGAAGTTGAGTGAGTACATCTCTTAGGTGGTTTTAAAAAATATCAATCGATGTCTTTACATGGTGCTCAAAAATAATGTTAATAACTGAGCAAAGGTATAGAAAATAAATCCAATGCTAGGTCTTATTAGTTAAAGAAAAAGAGTGGTTTTTACCATTTCAACTAACTTGTTTTAACATTTTGAATACTGGGAGAGGAAATCTCTTATACAAAGCCCTTAGGAACAATCGAAAAAAAAAAAAATCCCAAATGATATTCACCCTCATTCTCCCACCAAGAAGCTGGTATAAATAAAAAAATAAAACTTTGAATTCTTGTAAACTAAAAGGGAAAATGTAAATATTTTCAGATGACTGGAAATGCTTTGATGTTAAATGCAAAGCTTTAAAATAATTGGTTAAAATCCCAAACACACAACTGAAAATAGCTGTAAGGCCCAAAACTTAACAATAATTAAAATGTAATAAAGAAAAAAAAAACAGTTTACCATTTTAATACTACAGTTTTATGACTGTGCAGTTTCACTGGTTTCAGAAGCACTGCACTTGCACAAAAGTGGAGTAACATATCAGTAAATGAGGCCCAGATGTTTTAAAATATTAAGTTACTCTTGAGTCCTGAATTCAGAACTTCATCCTATTCCAGAATCCTGAGTAAGGAAAGGAGAGTGGTTTTTGAAATACCTCATTTAAAAATGCAAATTTATGTGTGACTCTGTAATATAAACTATTATATTATACATGACTGGCTTGTACAATGAAATCTAGCTTTGGGATATTAAAAAAAATAAACAAAGCATTAATCCAGTCTCACTGGCTAAATATCACCAAGGAGTATGAGACTTCTTCTGTGAGTCAGGATACAACAGATTACTATAAACTGATCTGGGGGTCATTTTGGGATCCTGTGCTATAAAAAATTAACTAAATGAAAGCCCATACTAAATGAAACCCCATACATGTACATTTGTATGTGGGGTAATGTTATCACTCCCCACATACATATATCCTCCCTTCCCAACTATCTTTCTAATCATATGGGTTTTTTTTTTTGTACATATCACGGTACCAGCACAGTGAGAGAAAAATCACTAGAATTAAATAAATTGACTTTGGATTGTAAATTGTTATATAATATCACTTTGTTAAAAGCCATCGTCCTCTTATGTTCAGTTTTGGATTTTACGGTTCTAACAGAAGCAACTTTTATTGATTCATGTACTATTTTAAAATGGAAAACAAAATATGGAGCATGTAAGATATGGGAATTTAACAAAAACCAGTTACTTAAATGGTTATGCCCACCACAGTTAGGGAAATATTGTGTTTATTAAGCCACAGCCTACACTGGTGAGCAATATGCAGGAGGAATCTACACTATTGAAGTCTCACAAGGCATTCTGGTTTACTCAGATGGATTACTGGAAAGCATATCCCTGAATAAGGGCTAAAATAACCCTTAACATTATGCAATATGCTAGGATTTTTCATCTCTAAATAGAGCAGATGTGGGGCTGGGGGACAAAATTATGGCCCAAGTTTTATTTCAGCCTTGTTGGAAGTCTAGTATCGAATTGCCTAGTATAGACTCTCTTGATCTTTGTACTCAAGAGCAGAGATTGTAGCTAACCTCTGAGCAAGGGAAAGCGAGCTTCTTGCCCACCCTCTTCATTTCACTTTCACACTTATGTAGGGACAGACCCAGAGTGCCCCAGAGAGACTGTTAGGATTGTTGTTGTTGAACATTCATGCTGTATTCATATTTCCCAATAACAGTAATATACTTTGAATGGATTTTATACAATATAAAACAGTGTGTGTGTGCACGCGTGCGTGCGCGTGTGTGTGTGTGTATCACAAGCATGTAAATAATGCATCATAATTTTCATGTGTTTCAGCATGTGAATTAGATTACTGATTTTAGTTTTGTGAGTACACTATCTTTTTATGTAAATATTTCATGTCAGCTTCAGCCTAAATAATTTGATTACAGTTCCATTAGAGTTCCAAAGGAACTGTTAAAGCCTTTTGTCTGAATGATCCACAGATAATAGGTCCTTTGGAGATTTTTATACTGTATGTTTTAAATCCATGCCACAGTGCTTTGAGGCTGTGTCAGTGTACTCCTTACCCAGCTCGAAAGCATCTTGGAAACACCCTAGGCAATATTTCACATATAACCACTGACATTATCCATTCAAAAATAGCTGTTATAATCTGAATGGAAGATCTATAGATGATTCAACTGAAGTCATTTCTGAAAGTGCAAAAGGAAATGAAACACAAAATAAATTATGTTTAAATAATATTAGCAATTCAACAGTCTACAGGCATGAGCATTTAGAAATAAGATTTATACAGTCTTTCCTTATATGATCTTTCTCTGTGTTCCACAGGTGTTGCAAGGGGCTAGGAATACTATGCCTAAACCCTTCCTGATTTTAAGGGTGTTTTCTGTGATCACTTTAAATTAATAAAGCACACAGAGGCATTTATACCAAGTAAACTGAAACTAGGAGAAGGCTCTTGCTTTCTTGTAGTAAGGGAACTGATTATTCAAATCTGCCTCAAAAGGACAACAGATTACACTACAACCATCTGATAAAGTGGGATTTTCTCCAGCAAAAGCTCATGCAATAAATAAATTTGTTAGTCTTTAAAAGTTCCAATAGACTGCTTGTTTGTTTTCCTGAACTAGACTAATATGGCTACCCGTTTGGAACTTGTCTCTTTATTGCCTTGCTAGTAAAACCCTACCTGTGTAAAGTAAAAACTAAAATCTGCAGTGTCAACAAAAGTGGGATGCATGAACATCTTTCTTTTGTTACTATAAGGAAACAATGAGAGGGAAATATTGTTCCACACAATATTAATGGAACACCAAATAATTCTTTAAAGAGAGAAAACAGTAATTAAACTGCTGTCAGCAGTGGCAATTTATTTTTAGCTTTTAGAGAAGATGTAATGCCAAAAGTTATTTAACCAAAATCAATTTTCTATGCCAGCTGAAGAGGATATTTTAAATATTAAAATTTTATTACCAAGAGTTTATACTGTCTCCCTCTCTCCTTCTCTCTCTCTCTCACCCCCCCCCATTATTAGATCTTTAAAATCTGACAGTTATCTGGGACTTCATTTTTCCTTTGTTCTGATTACATCTTTTAAGAAAGCAGAAAAGATGCTGAGGTGGGTACATATGTCAGATAGTAAAATGAAATATTAGATATTATTGACATAGCGATGATTAATTGGCTATTGGAGACTATTTCCTGATTAAGGCTAGACAGGATATTAGCAAGGAACAAACTTTTTTGTTGATGTAAGCATGTATGACTGGCATCAAACCTTCTAGAAATGCCATAGGAACCATGGTGCTATGATAACGGTGATAACAGTGTCCTACCAGTATGTGAGCTCTTGACCCTCCTACTATGAAAAAAATCACTGAACTTTTTTGGTTTGGTACTGCAATGTACTATCCCATAATAAAATTGTTCTCTTCTTTTGGTGAATGTGTAACATATTTTCTCTGCTGCTTCTCACACAAAAACATCAAGAAGTAATCTTAATTGGATGCAACAGCCATCGATAATATATATGTAAAATTCTGAGTGAGAGTAATTTTTTGTGCAGATTAAATTTATGCCAAAACTTCAAAAAGTGAAGTTTGCATTTCTTTGTGGTAGTTCTCTCTCCTGATTGGCTGATTATCTGAACTGAATTTTATGGCCAGGTGCTCTCTATTCGGTTAATTGCTTTTACAAACTACATTAATCATTTGTTCACATCACCATCTATATGAACAAATACAATGTTATCAAAGAGGATTAGGGTGCCATGAAATGTTGAACTATCCACCATTTTTTTAAAAGATAAAAATAACCAGGGGAAATATATTCTTGTTGGTTTGAATGCTTTGCATAGTTTGTTGTTATTTTACTCTGGAAGATATACTTTAGGAGAAATCTTTTGGTAGAGGAGGATTAAAATATTACATAGTAAAAAGAGAAAATGATTAGTTTAAAAGTTGGGCAGATCCTCTGAGTTTTAATTTTTAATGACTCTTTTAGACTAAAAGCAAATGATTATTGTTAATTGTGTCTTGTATGCAACTGATTTCAGATCAAAATTATCTTAGACTGTAATCAGGGTTTCTATACAATCTTGCATCAAAACTGCTACAGAAATTGGATCTTCTATAATGTAAATACTAAATTAGCTGACAGGCTGTAATCAAAATGACTTGATTGAAGCCTGGCTATAGAGCATGCCTATTTTTCCCAGGAACAGCCTGAGAAAGGAACTGTGAAACAGGAAGTGTGCATCGCTTCCCTATTTTTTATTGCTTCCCTTACCTCCCACATGTCCTCAAAATAAGCTACTATAACCATGAATGGGTAGCTTCCTTCCTTCTCACACTTGATGAGCTACTCTGTCCAGAACATGTGTATTACTGGGGGGGGGGCTGACATATGTTCACTCATTCCTTTCCTTACATTTGCTTGACCTACTGGTATCTTTGGGACAAGGTCCTTTGGGCTTGTCTAGAAATCACTGAAGGTGTGATATTCCATACTAGACCTTGTCACAAAGATACCAGTAGGTCAAACAAGGGGTAGGGGCAGTTTTCCCCACTTATTCCCCTGATCAGCCAAGGAAAACAAAAATGTAGCTCACAGAGATAATTAATGGTCTGTCTTCAGACTGGGAAGATATATCCAGTGAGTTCCACAGGGGTCAGTGTTAGAGCCAATACTATTAAGCATATCATTAACGATCTCTAGGATTCACTTAAATGCGCATTTGCACAAAATACCATGCTACAAGGAATTCGAAGGACATCCACACAAGACTGCAATTGCAGAACAGCCTGGAGGATGCAGAGAGATGGGCACACTTAAACGGAATGAGATTTAATTTAGATAAAAGTGTATCATTGCACACTTGTGGGCTGCAGGGAAAAAATACCCAGAAAAAGAAATTACAAGGTGAGGTAACAGCAGTAATGGTGGTAGACTTGACCGTCAGTAACAAACTGGATGAAAGATCACAAACAAACAAAACACAAATATTATTTTGGGATGCAGATGGTGAAAGGTTGGATTTATCATAGTGTTACTCTACTGAATTCAATGGTGTCACCACTGAAATGGAGTCAGAGTCAGCATGTCTATATTGTTCAAAGCACTGCTTCCATCTTCACTTTCCACATGGGGCTGGCTGTTGTATAAGGACTCTGGGCTTTTGGGGCATGAATGGCCAGTACCTACCTTCTGTTTTTCCAAGGGGACAGAATTTACCAGCTCCCCACTGCATGCTGACTCAGCCTCCCTCATTTTCCCAGCTTTCCAAGGATTCAAAGCCCATCTCACATAGCATTGCCCCGCCCCCCCCCCCGGGATTCCTTACCTTCTCCCCATCCTTCCAATCCCTTAATTCCACAATTTTAGCTGCTGTCATTGGTTTGTACATAAGAAAGGATCCTTCCTAGGGCTCCACAGCAGCTAATCCTGAAAGACTGTGACTAGCAACCTCCAGAGTATCTGCTGTCCCTAAAAATGAGAGTCCTGTGACACTTCAAAGACTAACAGATTTTGGGCATAAGCTTCTGTGGGCTCCAATCCACTTCATCAGATGCATCTGTCAAAGTGGGTTAGAGCCCACAAAAGCTTAAACCCAAAGAAATCTGTTAAGTTTTTAAGTCCCACAGGACTCCCATTTCTGCTGTACACAGACTAACACAGTTACCCCTCTGAAAATGTTGTCCCTAAAGACGGCCTTGGGCATAGAGCACCTCCATCATTTCCTTGTGATTGCTCCTGATGGGCTGCTTGGTGCTGTACTCTGAATCTCATACACATAGCCCAAAGCTGAACAGCACCCATACCTTGCAGGTTCATGCTCCCATGTATAAATTGGTAAAAATGGATAAGATTTCTATTCTTTCATTCCCAGTTCTTTCCTTCCAGGGGAGAGTTCTCATCCTCTTCTCCACAAGCACCACCACCATTCTGCCACCCTAGCAGCCCTAGCCCAACAGAAACCCCAAACTACTCCTAATAACTCTGAGCCCTCTGATCCTTTATCAAAGCACCCAAAACCATAGGTCACTGTGGCATCCCTCCCCACCTCTCTGAAAGAGATATAGGACAGTGTCACACTGGGTGACAGTTCCATGACCCTCCTCAGTTAGCTAACCCAGACAAACTTAGGACAGTGACAGTCCTAACTTTGCCTTGCAGTTAATACTCATGAATCCCAGATCCTCAGCACCATGGAAGAGCAGACTCCTGAAGGACTGATACTCAGCCTGAGGCTTGCAACCAGCTGCAAGTGGCTCTAATGTGATCACTTTCTCTTTTATACCCTCTACCACAAGAAAGTGTACATGCCAGCTTTTTTGACTCAAATGCAAATTCAAACTTTGCCTAATATTACAGCACTGTGATCTACTTATGATAAAACAAAGAAGTTTATTAACAAGGAGAGAGATTCAACTGATACTGCGTAAGGGTAGTAGAAGCAAATATGGTTACAAATGAAAAAAGGTATAACACTTCTAAAATAACTTTAGCAAGCTACAGTCCTTTAGCTAAAATACTTTCTCACCCCAGGAGTTTTCTGATTTTCAGTTAAAGCAAGATCAAGATTTTTCATGACACACTCACTTCCACTGTTCCTCAGGAATAAATCGAAAATGTCTCTTTCCTTAGCTCCTTACATTTCCTCAAAACTCAATGTTTTGACCCAAACAAAAGACAATTGCCTGTGGCTTTAGTCTCTGATGTCTTCCAACACTGATTTTACACCCCACCCCACCCCTGGCCTTGCTTGTTGATTTATATGAGAATGCAGCTTCCTTTGTGTTGATTTCCCAAAACTTAATTTTCATTAGAGGATGGGAGATTAAAAAAAAAAAAAAAAAAAAAAAAGAATCTGGTGGCACTTTTAAAGACTGAGAAATGTATTTATCACATGAGCTTTTGTGGGAGAAAATCCCACTCTGTCAGATGCTTGAAGCTGATAATACTTTTTCTCTTGTTTGGAGGAAAACCTGTTTCCCCCTGTGTTTGATTAAAGTCTTTAAAGAACTACTAACTGTAAATACAAATAATTTCTCATAAAACATTTACACATACATTTCACAATGTTAGTGATTAGCATGTCACTAGCTTTCATTAGGTACCTTACAAGATACTTTTGGATAAGCACACTGAAAATACCGTGTTAATTTGTTAGGCCTGAAAGCAGCTACTCATAAAGAGCAGTGATGAACTGCCGATCAGCCTCTTCTTTACAACCCCCTACACTAGCACCTCTGCTGTTTTCTAGCTCAGTCTTACCATAACTGTTTGGTCACACCTTCACCCCTTTTTAGTTCAAGATATGATATGACACATAACAAATTTGTGTTTATTTTATAAAATATTTGTTCCAAAATTATCAAGAATATAAGAGAGAGATTATTTATAAATGTAGAGTAGAGAAATATTTGAGAATGTCATCATGTAAAAATTTTGCTTATCACTTGTCAGGCATCATGATGCATCTTTCTTCAAAGGATTATATCCTGCCTATGCTGGAATATGAAGTTAAATAACTTTTCCATCTCTAGCTGCTATGGCCCTACAACAATGAAGCTCTACAAATAATTCAGAGTTAAGAGACAGATTAATAGACTAGCCTATAACTGCAGAACCAGAACTGCAGTATGAAACAAAAAATGAAAAAAAAAAAAATCGTAGCCTACACATTTGAACAAAGTGTGTGCAGGCAATGGAAAGACTTTTCTAAGGAGGTAGTGTAGGCAGTGTAATGAGAAGCACTGTAAAGTAAGTAGATAAAGCACTGGGAAGACAAATACAGGTATGAATCCTCTCCCCATGTTTTGAATTAGATGGCCCAGAAGTTCTTCTGCATTCAAATCTATGGCTGTGAAACTGCTTTTCCTTTGCTTTGGAAATTACTCTTGAACTCATCTGTTTACACCTATTCTAAATAGTAAAGTCAAACTGCCCTCCAAAAGGCAGTTTAACTTCACTCTATCTTTATAAAAAAGAATTATTCATGCAAGCAGCTATTAAAAACTTATAGAAATAATGTTTTACTCAGAGATACACATGATTACACAAATGGATTGTAGCTCTTAGTGCTTCTATGCCCCCCACTGAAAAATGTGCTTCATGAACATTAATGATTATATTCTTACAACATCCATGGAAGGTAGAGCTGTATTATTGGCTAATACAGAGTGTATTAAGTGACTTGCCAAAAGTCACACAAAATGTTTGTGGCATAGCCAACACCTAAAACCATGAGTGTCAGTCCACTGCCTTAACCACACATATTGTTTTTTTCTCTTACAAGATTTTAAAATAGGATCCAGGTGAAGAATCCCCAGCCTCATCTCATTGTGTAATGTTAATGCCTGCTGTGTTGAAGGCTAGACTGCTGACTTAATGACTAAAAAAAATCATTGTGAACATTTACTTCTGAGCCTCTTTCCGATAGCACAAGGTGGCTACTCTATTGTAGTGCTATAGGTTATTGAAAAAACGGCACTTGAAACGGGACATACCTGGCACTGAATATGGGGGCAGCAGTGTAGGAGCTTGTTGTCCATCATACCCAAATGAGGATGCACCCAAATGCTTATGTCCCGTTGGAGCTCTGAATTATTTCAGATGTCAGGATATTTTTCTCCCACTGGCACATTGTTTAAATTCTGCCTGCCCTCCACCCCCCAAAATACTGACCTATCTGCATGTACTTTGATGTCCCTCTGTGGTCTATATGTTTATAGCAAAAAGCCAGCTATTCTCCCTTCCTGATTTGTTAAGAACAACTATGTAATTTAGTGAAGGACAAAATAAGCTCTCAATTAAACTGTGGGTCACGCTGGAGAACCGGACTGTAATCAACAGGTTTACCCATCTATTTCAGAGAGCAGAATTTGGCTCATAAACTGAAATTTATCATTCTGCAGGCATATATTAACCGGAAAGCATTAAATGATCCAGAATATTGCTTATATATAATGGACACATTTTCAGTCCTTAACAGAGCCAATATTTTAATGAACCCAGAGATTTGCTTAAATGATTATAGCAACTCTGCAGAGCAGAGAGCTTTTTAACAAATAGGCCATTCTTTGGGGTAAAAAAAAAGCCCAAGCATTTCACTGTTGCTCAAGTATCAGAATTTTTAGAAAAATGATTTAGTTACTAGAACTTTGTACTTACAGGGAGTAATATAGATTTCATAGAAACACAAGAAAAAATGTAGTCAATAAATAAGTGCAGGTTTAGCTCACCATGATGTGTTTTTGTTGTTGTTGCTGTTGTTTTTGTTGTTTTCTTTTAATATCAGACAACTGAAAGTTTGAATTAGAATACAAATATATTAATCTACAAAACAATCACAAAATATTGCATTTATATTTCTGCAAGTAACCCAATATTGTGCATGAGGATGAGAAGGTTAAGACATAATTGTGAAATATAAATTAAATTTGAAAGGAGAATGCAATTAAATTCTTCAACTTAGAAGAATATAAGTATGGTACATGAGAGACAACAAGCTCTTACACCTATTTCAATAATTAAACCTTAATAATCAGTAATTTTAAAAGTATTGCAACATTTGTTCAGGAACTTCAAAACCCTTTTTAAACCCACAGGGTCAAAATCCATTCACAGATATGCTTTTGTGTCACTTCCTGCTGGAGTTGTGCTATGCATCTAAGGTCTGAATTTGTCCACAAAAAATATGGTACATAAATATATAATATTTTAAACATTTTCAATATACATTAAACTGAGGCACCAGGAAATTCAGGGTGTTCTCCAAAGTTGTACAGTGAGGCAATGTGAAAGCCAGAAACAGAACTCAGATATCCTAATTCTCAGTCTCAGCTACCTTGCTTCAGGCACCAGATATCACACTATGTCAGTTAGATTACCATGTAAGATTACAGTCAAAGATTTCCATACCCTTTTTGTTCCTAAATATTAGGACCCCAGTCCAGCAAAGCACATAACCATGTACTCAACTTCATGCAAAGTAGTTCCATTGAAGATGCTTACTCTCAATACTTATAGTTAAAATGCACACTTAAAAACTTTGATGGATTAGGGAACTAATGTTTTGGAACATAAAGGGTATAAGATATTAAAAATGAAAATATATACAGCCTTTTCCCAAGTTTGTTTAAAATACCAGAGCAACAAGCTGAAATCCTTACCAGCTAGCCAAAGGTTTGGAGACAAATATGGCAAAGTATTAATTGCCTCATTGGAATGCAGCTAACATTATTTTGTCCAATTTTAGATTAGTTATTTTGGACTTCTCATCATTACTGAGTGACATGACAGGATAAGACCATTTTATATGATCACCCTAGACAAGGGATTTGAAGGGAAGCTAAGTGACAGTGACCTGCCAAGCCACTAATTGGTGCTATAGCTGAAAAAGGGGAGATTTCCCAGTGTTTTAATTTGCTCACAAGACTAAAACATCAAAGCAGGAATCCTTTAGATAGAAATACTCACTATCACATGAAGTCCACTGCTGGAAAATTTCAGATGCTGAAACATGTTTCACAAGATTTAATTTTCAAAATTACAAGTAATCACAATAGTTCTGTTGTGAGCTGTTCTTTCAGGACCACAGTGATTCAAGTGTAGCTATAACAAAGGAACAGAGCTATTTCTAAATATTAACCAATAATTAGGAAGTTCATTAAACAACTCAAAGGTTAAGGCAATAGAGTCAACTGGCATCTCAAATTTATAATTGTTAAGAATGAAAAAGCAATACAATTCAAATTCATACGCATTCATGTAGAGGAATTAAAGTAGTACTTACAATGGATTAAAATATTGAAGGTGTTATTAAACAGACTGTTTAAATGGAAATGAAAACAGATTTTTGAGAAAAATATAATTTTTAAATTGATGTTCAGGTGGTTGAAGTTGCTGTCACCTCTGTGAAAATGTAAATCATACAGACTGTCAGTTCTACCACAAAAACTGAAACAATTTGTTTCTGCATACATAATAAGCTTACTTTGCACAGGTCAGCTAATTTAACTAACATTATGGAGGGAGAGGTAGTGTTTAATAGGCAGTGCATGTTGATCAGTTTTTTTCACTCCTAAAACTTTAAATTCCTGTATTGGAATGCTTCTTGTCTATAAGCACTGTAAAGGAAGGTCTGCAGCAGAATGTTTGATGCACTGCAGTACTTTGGCTTTCAATACATGTGCTAGGGAATAAGAGCAGATGCAGGAATGATACCTAGAGAGCAAAACTAAATCAAAATCTACTCTGCTTTTTTAGGTTGGCCAGGCCCATACTTGACAAGAGAAAGATAAAAAGCCCAGGCTTAACGCCAAGGCTAAATATGTGTAAGACTCTGGCCTGACCTTTAAAAAGGGTCCAAATGTTATTGTCCAATTGTCTTATTGAATGTTTATATTGACCAACACTCTTGGAAAATTTCAAGATATAATTGAAAAATAACAGCTAAGTAGAACTTACAGTGGCTGCCTGTTAATATTATGGAAGGAAATATTTATATTGGAAAGATCAAAATTCCCCCTTCTCATTGTAATTTTAGCCATCTATATAAAAGATGGATGCAAAGGGTTGATCCAACCAGGATGTGCTCAGGAAAACTGCAGATATCTGAAATCTAATAGGCAATGCAGAAAAGTCCATCAAGGCTACAGCTTTCAAATCTTCTGTAGATTTTTGATGGTAACTACTTAATTTGCAACAAAGATGCAGGGGCATCAAGGAAGTATAAGGTGCATAGTGGAGGGACAATGGTGCACAGGTTGGTGGTTTTCTATCACTTTCCCTTCAGTTCTGGGGGACAGAATTCAGTTCAGCCTGAATAGAAATCAGAGCAGCTTTAGGGTTATTCCTATTTTCAGCAGCAGTAAAAACTGCCAGGGGCCATTCTTGCGGAGCACAGACAGATAACGTAGGGGAACAGACACATAATGAAATAATGAATTACATTTACCTTTAAAGTATATGTTAGTTAATGTTGTGTATATGTCTTTCAGTGTCATGAGTAAAATAATTCTGTAACCCTGTGTAATGGACATTATAACCAAAGTCCAACAAGCCTCCATATTGTCAATTTCGAACTTCTGCTTCAACACTGAACTCCATTTTGGATGCTTGATGAAATCGGGTTTAGGCGTATGCTATGTATGGTCTTTTAAATGTGTGAACAAAGTATGAGAATGAAGGGCGTGTGTGTGAAGAGGCCAGTCTCAACTGCCAGCCTGTCCTGATGAACCATAAGTACCATCTAACTGGCTGAACATTGCAGATGTCTCATTAAAGCAAACAGAAGGAGCCACCCCACAAAGAAAAGAACAAAATACAATCAAGTCTGCAAGTGACTGGTGACCAATGATCTCCCAGGAACCCTGAGGCTACATGACACAGCAAATTTCATAGACTTATATGAAGGCCAGCAAGTATAAAAGATGGGTAAGACCATGAAAACTTTGGGTCTCATTCTGCAACTGTCATCTTGGATCATCGGGTCATGACTGAAAGAGGCCTGGCTCAAGCAACACATGAAAGGACTGGTAATTATATCATGCCAGGTTGCAGAACTGTGTGTGTGTGTATGTGTGTGTGTGAGAGAGAGCGAGAGAGAGAGAGAGAGAGACTGCCTTTTGTTATTCTTACTTGTTTACAATAAATGTGGCATATTGCCTTTTCCCCCTGAATAAGATCCTGCTAGTCTTTTCTTTTATTAGGGGGTGCTCTCCTGAGTGACCTTTTTGATACAACATTCTGCGTGCCTCATAGTGTTGGAGTACAATGTTCTCTGGCCATGAACCTACCCCATACACACCTGCCTGGGTAAGCAGAAGCTAGTGCCATAATGCCAGATACCCCATATTTATCACCTATGATTCCTTTGTACACAGTGAATCCTTGGCTCCTTGTTTATGTTAGTCTTCTGTGTCGTGGTGCCTCCAGAGAAGCACAAAGAAGACAAATGGCTGAGCATCTGATCTTTTAGCAGTCAGGGGGGAAAAAAAGCCACTGCAAACCCACAATAAATTGGTTTTGCTAAAGATTTCTCTGATTTAAAATAAAGATTACTTAGACTGGGGAAATAAACTAATAGAAAATGAAAATGTTCACATGCATATGTAGCAATACAGTCAGTTTTCAGTCCAGAAGGACATATTCAAAATGGGTGCACAGATATTATATACCTTAATTTAAAACTATGTTACATGAAGTGCTGAAGATGGCACTATCTCTATAAAGCAAGTTCTTTGAAAAAATTGCTCCAGTGCCACAGGCACCATAAATTATTTTAATTTACAAATGGCACAATGGGTGCAGTATGCGATGAATCCAACTACAATTTGAGCTGTCCATCTATATAACTGGGCTTGCATCTCACTTCCATGAATCTTTTGTTTCCACTGCACCTATATCACCATGAAATAAGGCAATTGGGAGCTGAAGAAGCAAGAACACTTGTTTTCTTCTTCCAAATGACTAAAAACTAGGTGTGAGAGAATAAAATCTATTAGTTCTACAACCTTGAAAGGCATTGTGATGTAAGACAATTCATTCAATTCATTAACCACAGATAATATTTGATTTGTTAATAAATCATTCCAATTTAAATGGAAAACATGTTTTGATAGAAAAAAAGTCTACCCAAAAGTCTATGTATTCAGGGCTTAAGTTTGGTTTATTTAATAAAATTGAAACTGTTTTGTGAATTTTTAATTGAATTTGAATCTTCCAATTAAAACTTGACACAAATAAGAAGAAATTTATCCTCTTCTAGTAAATAAGAAATGCATCATTCACTATTTTCTAATGTGATGAAAATGGAAAAAATAAGGATCTGAATAAAAGTAAGTTTATATATGCAATTCCTTTAAAGTACATATTGATATGGTGCATTGTCCTAGGTAGCAAGGTAGATAGATAGATAGATAGAACACTGCACCATATCAATACGTATTTTAAAGGAACTGCATACATAAACTTACTTTTATTCAGACCCTTATTTTTTCCATTTGCATTTTTTTCTTGTTATTTGTGTCAATATGAATGTAACACAAAGCCTATATTTACTGACAAATAAATACATGTTCATGGTTACCAACTACTGAAGAGCTCTCTTAAGGAAAATAACTTAAAAATAAAGCACAAAGTACCAAATAGCATAAAATAATTATTTTAGTCGAGTCCCTTGCTTGCTCTTTTAAATCATGGTTAAAATTGGTAATTTAAATCACTTAGATTTAAATTAATACATCCTGCTAAGAAATACTCCTCTATAAGCTTTACAGCTTTAAAATCATTGTTTTCATCACAACAGTTTTATCTGTGTATCATTAGATAGAGTAGAAAAAACAAAAGACTGGTTAATAAAAATTCTTATCTTTGAAATATTTAAAAAAGTCTGCATACCTCTTTCAAGAATTACATATATAAATATCTATATCAATATAAAGCTTGCAGTAACATGAATTCCATGCATTCCATGAATCTTGGAATCAGATACTCCTTCGATACTGCCTTTGATAACAAGTACAGTTCAAAAATAAATGTAGAAATGCTAATTTGTTTTAGAGAGAATATTTTGTGGTGACTGGTATGCTTTGGTCACTATGAATTAAAAGCACTAACTAGACTCAAATGATATTTCTTAATATAAATTGCTACAATTTTTTCTGAATAACATTATGGAGGTTACAATATAATTTCACTGGTTTCAATAAAAATACATTGCTTTTTGTACATACCTATTGGCTTGGGTGAACATATATTATCGAAAAAGAACAGACATGAGAAACTGTGTCAGTATGAATTAAAATGCATTAGCTTTGACAGAAAACTACTGAGCTTAGTTGGGAACCTCGAAACCATTGACAGTTCACCCTCATGCCATGCTATAACTCAAAACTTTAAAGATGAAAATGCTTTAAGAAACCTAATGCATGAAAAATGAAATTACTCCAAGGAAAGCAGAGGCACTGGGGTGGAGAGAATCACTTGAAATTGTCCTGGGAAAGCACAATGTGAATTGTGTCACGTAGAGCTATTATAATTAAGGGAAGTGCAAAAATCACTTTAGAAGTCAACTATGTTCAATTTAATGAGTAGAAAATCTATATATGAAAAACTATCCACTGACTTCTCTGGATTTTTTTTAAATAAGTGGGACAAATTTCTATAATTTTCCAAAATGTTTTTTCCCCAACATTCTATTGTCCCACTTCTAAAGCTAGCCAAGATTCACTGCATATGATTTTCTCTGCAATAAAAATAATCAGGCATAACAATGTAACTCCTCCAGGGTGGTTATCTCCAGGATTTTTAAAGACATGAAGTAGGCAAGAACACAGTTCCTAACTTGGTACATGGTTCAAAAACAGATGGCAATGTTCCATATATGTTCAGTATCAAGAATAAAATAACAGACTCACTCTAACTTGTCTCATTGCTAGTGGCGTGCAGGTGCAGAATTCTCCATGTTGAACTTATCATGTCCAAAGCAGACAGCAAGAGAAACTATGCTACTAACAAAATACTGTGCTTCCATATTTAGTATACTGTGCTACAGTGTTTGACAAAACATATGCACCTATTAAGTATCTTCTGCTTGTTGGTAATAAGATCACTACCAAAATCACATCTCAATAACATATCCTTCTAAGTTAAAAACATCAGCTTAAATCACTCTAGTGTTTTAATAGCACTGGCATGTCATGGAAGATCCAGTAGCTACTGCTGTGGACATCAAAACATGGAAATCTTTCTCTGAAATTCCTTCTATAGTATTGCACAATGCTAACACTTCAGTGGGATGGTTGGGCATTGTATGTCTGTGACCTATTACTAGAATTCTGCCTGTGAAATGGCTTCTCTGCCCTACATCTCAGTCCCTTCCTATTGTTTAGAGCAGTATACTGATTAGAGGAACTTTATAGACAATCCTAATTATTATTTTTTTCTAAAAAAAGCCCTCTGTGATACACTACAGGTTAATTCCCTTCTAACTACCTATTGTTATTGGTGCAGAGGAATGAATAACAATTGTACCAATTTCCATTATCTTTACTTTAATTATTAAAATCAATTGCTTCATTTGGTACACGCCATATACTTTTGCACGAGGGTCAGCAATCTAAAGATAAAAAGAGACATTTTAAAAAAATTCCTTCAGTTACCAAGTGTTCAGAGGGCCATAACAGGTATAGCCTCCTGGTGGAGGTAGGAAGAGCTTGGCCACGGCACCTGTTGCAGGGTCCCGAAGCAGGGGGGGAGCCTGGAACCAGGAGCAGGCCACCTGCACTGTCCCCCCGTGGTGGGGAGGGAGGTCTGGAACCAGGAGCAGGCCACCTGCAGGGTCCCCTGGTGGTTGGGGAGGGCCCAGATCTGCATGGGGACAGCCAAAATACTGCATGAGGCTCTGGAGCTGCAGGTTGCAGATCCCTGCCTTAGCAGGATTTAAATTTATACTTTGCTGACATCATCTCACAAGCAGAAGGAGTCAACAGCTTATTTAATGAGGCACTAACACCAAAATCCATTTTCAATGATGCAGGAACTCACTTATATACAGAGGCATTAACTCCTAAAGTTATTTCCCATCATGTGGTAAAACAGTCTCAAGTAACTGTAACTGAATTTCTATATCTAGGTCTGTCAAATAGCAGTCAGGCAGGCAGAGATCTCAGTCTTAATGAAGTTAAGTAAATACCAATTCCTTCATGAACATCCACGAATTTGTGGTTTTGAGTCTGCTATTCGGAGCGACACAGCTTGGTGCAAATCTTGGTCACTGTAGGAATCAGATGGCTAAAGCAAAAGACATCTTGTGAAGGTCATGGTTGCTATAAAATAAGCATCAATGTCTAATCAAATGAAAATTTTTATTAGTGTCAACATAAATGAAAAGTCTTTACATACTGAGGTTTACTTGAAATGACTCTCAAAACTAGCCTTCAAACTGAGCTGCTCATTTATAATTTGACTAATGTTCTCACATAGACCAATTCATGACCTTCACAGAGCCCTTGTTTCTTCCATGTCTTCAGAGAGAATTTGTGAACAATGTCAGGAGATAACTATTTGTGACCAATGTCAGGAAAGAACTATAGGAGAAGCTGTTTTGCACAAGGCATATCCCCTAAGGATCCTTAAAGCAGAATGAGGTAAAGATAGCAATATAGGGAGCACATCAAATTAATACTGTATGTCAAATTTGTAATAGTAACACATCATTCAGAAAGATCTTTAAAGGCAACCTAGCATCATCCAATTGTTAATTCATTAATAGATGACAAACTGGTGTATGAAGACCACAGATTTCCTTTTCTTAGGAAAGAGCACAAGACAACCCTTAAAAGAACAGCACATCATCCAACTACACCATAACTGAAAAAGGAAGGTAGTTATTCTGCATGCTGCATCTCACAAAGGAACTATTGTGAAAAATGTAGAGGAACCTCTACAAGCATGTATTACTTTCACCTTCAATAATCAGGACAGTAAGCAGTTTGTCACAAATGTGACAAATACATGCTTTGTCTACTAATATGCCTGGAGTACAGTTCCTCATATTAATATTTTATTTTCACCTCTGCAGGTGAAACCATCCGGGATATGTTTCTTCCACAGTGAAGATAAAGTCATGACCCCTACACTGAAGCTAGAAATATCATTAGAAGCTAATCTGCCAGTCCCATTTATGGAGCTTGATTCATCTCAGGAGCCCTTGGTGCATGTGGCAGCTGTCGGGTTGATCTCAGTGGCAATGCTGATCAAAGACCCTTTTGACTCAAGACAGAACAGTTAGGGATGTGTGCCAGGTGCAACTGTGCACTCTTCGCATTTGCAGATTGATATAGACTTTAAGCCTGTAAACTGCTCTGATTTGCTGTTACTTTATGACCTGATCCTATGTTTTACACCCCCTTGCATTTAGTTTCATTCCTTTCTGTAAGTTCGCCCATCTTCGAAGCATTTGAGGAAGTGGGATCTTCTCCCACGAAAGCTCATGCAAAAAATAAATCTGTTAGTCTTAAAGTGCCACACAACTCCTTGTTGTTTTTTCACTGGACTAGACTAACACGGCTATCCCTTTTAAAATTGATATAGACTTCACATCATGAAATGAAGCTGTCAATGAACATGGCTTGCAGAAGGGATGGTAAAGGGTTTACTGAGCAGTGTATCAACTATGGCAGCAGCTAGTCAAAATTTAGTGTTCTCATGCAAGATCTTTCCAAGACGAATGCACCAGTAGGTCAAGGTGACACTGGGGTGTAAACGAATGTTATGTTAGCTTCAAATGAGCTTGCAGAGGCCCTTATCAGGACATGACACTGTAATTGAGGTTCACTATCACTGAGAATGTTGCAGATGTGCCTGTATTGCCATTGCCCACAGAAAGGAGCATCATCCAGTGGATGCTAATTAATCTGCAGGATACTGATTACTGATCCTATTTGTTCCAGTGGTACATATGCTTGAGACTTTATCCTGACAAATATTCCACTGAATCCCCTAAGTGACATTGGAAAGAAGTACCTCTGATGCCAGACATTCTCAACCACCAAACTTTATTTTGTGTCTCTTGCTTGTCTCTTGAATAAGCAGGAGTCACTTCATCAACTGACCCCTGCAAGTCACTTACCATTCTGTGATATTGTCACATGATCAGAGCTGAGAAAACTACAGGATAGACATGCCCAATACTAAATAACACTTAAAGTATTGCCATGAAAGGACCCAAATCTGGATCATGAACAGCAGGGACAGATAAGGGAATCATGGTTCTGAAGTAAATAAGTGAGCATGTGCAAGTATACCAGTAGACAGCAACTAAGCATCTACTTAGTTTTTGGAGTAAAAAAAGGTCAGCTAGCTGACTAGCTGGCTGGCCAGATCCTGTCCATATTGGCTACAACTTGTTTTAAAGGTCAGAGCTGTCAATTATAATTCTGAGGTAGTGCTTTTTACTGAGCATATGCTAATGAGCTTATTACTTATGAGTATATAGGGAAGCCCCAATCCACCACTAATAAGAACATCCTGGCAGAATCAGCCAGAGGCCAGAGAGAAGAACTGCTGGAGAAAGATCAGAAGGAGGACAACTGTTGGAAAGACAGTTTAGGATTGTGAGGAGAGCACTGCTGAAGAAAGCAGACTCAGCAGCTTCAGCGGCCCTAACACCAGCAGCAGCCACATTTGCAATATTGAAACAACAAAACAATGAAGGGGTAAAAGGACAGAGCAATAGAAACCACTGGCCAAATAAAGCTGACTGAGAAAGTAAATTTCCAAAGGGATAGCCGTGTTTGTCCAGTCCAGCAAAACTCCCTCCCCCCAAAAAAAGAAAAAAAAACAACCCCCCCCCAAAAAACAAGGAGTAATGTGGCACTTAAAGACTAACAAAGTGGCATTTTCTACCATGAAAGCTCATGCGAAAAATAAATCTGTTAGTCTTTGAGAAAGTAAAGCTGCCCTAGCTGCAACAAGGCTCAAGATTTGGAACAATGCTGCAGAATCAATGGATAGTCAGAACTTCTTAGTATTAAACTATGTTTGTCATATAATATAGATGTGTATGCTTGAAATGTGTGTGTGTGTGTGTGTGTGTGTGTGTGTTGTAATTGTATTTCACCGATGTAGAATTTAAAGTAGAAGTTAAGAATCGCTGTCCGTGATTATTATAAGCAGGTCACCTCTAGCAAACCACGTTGCTTAAAATCATACAAATTGAACACTATAGCAGTTGGGATGCTCCTTAACTCACAATAAGGGATTTGTGTCTGATTTTTACTTTCACATTATACTGTAGTAAGGTTTATTTACATCAATAAAAATGTTTTGTTTTGGAAAATATTACTCCTTGTGTCAATCATTTTTTCAAAAAGTCACAACCTCTCATGTCCTTTAGTGTTTCCTTAACCCTGGAAACCTGTACCTCTGGAAAGACAGCTTAAGAAGAAAAGTGGCAGGCCATTCAAGGTATGCAAAAGAATCCATTCTTGGGGCAACACGTTCATATTTTATGCAAAAAGTTACCAAGAAAATATGTACCTCGCATATTGAAGGCATCTCTGCCCAGCACCATCTATCACTCCTTTAGTTTGTAGAAGTCCTTGGTGGAATGACAGATCACAAGGAGTAATTAAAAAAAAACAAAAAACCTACTGTGGTCCTGGTTCATGATTAGAATTCATAAGAATACAAAAACCAACATCCACCTGTGCACTATTATGGTGTATGATGTTGCCAAATATTTTGGAGCAGTAATGGAAATCTTTACAAATGAGTAAGCACAAAAAAATTCCTGCCACCCTTACTAATTTACTATCAGTTTAAACATCTAAACAGGAAGTACAATTAAATCGTGCAAAAAAAAAACGTGTTTGAAAAATATCTATCACCTTAACAGTCAATAAAAGAGTGAAATAAAAGGCATAATATTATACACATGCATAGTAAAACACATATAAAAACATAATTTCAGCAGTTCCTATGCAGTATACTCAATTTGAATAGGGCAGCAATTCTTAACCACTATGTCAGGACACAAAGGTGTGTCCTGAAGAGCTGTTAGGTGTGTCATGGAAAATTGGGAGCTCAACCTAGAGCCAGCTTGGGGCTCCTGCTGCTTTCCACTCTCTGCTGCCCTCAACAGCCCACTCCAGCTGCAGAACGCAGGCAGCAGCAAGGGCCAGGTGAGTAATGAGACTTAGGGGCTGCAACCCAGAGATCCTAGGCTGGAGGGAGGGGCACCACCTGCCCCACAAAAATAAACTAAGCTCCATCAAGCCAGGCTGCTGGGGCAACAGCCTGCACTGGCTTCACTCTCCCCCCACCCAGCATCCAGAATGCTGCATCCTCCAGAAAACCACAGCCTCCCAAGCGCTCCTACGTGCTACTGCCACCATCAGATTGTAATGTTACATAGGGAACATCATCTGTCAGGTGTGTCATGATGAAAAAGAGGTTGAGAACTAGTGGAATAGAAGATCTACCTATCTAATCCACGCTCTGTATGACCTCCATCTTTAGGGGTAGACCATTTCGGTTTAATTTAGGGCAGCCCAAAAATATTCCACCATAAGACAGGGTACAGAACAACTGTCATTGTATCCACTGTATCATCCAGTGGTACAGTTTACACCATGCTCAGGACATTCAATAGGATGGTGGGCGTGCCATTTGAAAAATCAGTTGTGAAGCCATCAGTTATAACTGAAGATGAACAGTAAAAATGAACTCCATCACCTGATGGATTCTCAGATGAATGACCAGAGGACCAGATGAGCAGACAGCAAGTCACTCCTTTAAGTGAATACTCTGCCCCTCCACGCCCTTCATTTTTATCACCCTCCCCCTTTTAATAGTAGGTGCTCAGCTGAGGCCCTGGTGTAAACCTTGACTAAACAACATAGTCCTCACTATGAAGTGGTTTGGGAGCAGCAATTCTTTACTATGGGGTGCCTCAATCAAATAGTTTATCTGCCTTGTTGCTGTTTAAACACCTCGTTATGTACCATTTATTATGCTCACAGCATACGAACATGCAGTAGCCTTCCTGGAAGGTTACAGGATAACATTTCTTACAATTTAGAATGATAAACTTATACCTACTCCAAAACAGCAAGAGAAAAAGCAGGCTACTCCATAAATTTTGAGAGGCGTCATCTCATTGCTGTTAGACCCAGATCTCATGCTTCCCTACAGATTCCCTACCTTACAGTCAGAAGCAGGAAACTGCATGAAATGTAAAATGATAGCTTGTAATTTTTACACAGTGACTTACACACCTAACCCAATTTCTCTCATTACTGCTTCCACTTTTTTGGCAACAAGACAGAGACAATTAATAGAGACCATGTTGTGGCCTTGTGCCAGACCATTGGGGTACAGAAGCCATCCCAAATTATATTTACACAAAGGACTTATGGATGTGACTGTAGTATAACTGTATGTGCATTTCTAACAACCAAGGTTGTGTTTTTCAGGATAAAGAATCTTGCAAAACAGTTTTGCAGCAGTTGGTGAAGTACTGTAGTTGTTAAATAATATGAGGTACAAAACGGTGATGCTTAATGAAAAACTGCATGGCAAAACTGCAATGCTTAGCATTGCATGTGTCTGCTCTCAGATTTGTTATCCCTTCTCTATTTTTATCTGAACAGAAATGAAACTTTTCTGTGGAAAATAAGTTCTTCAAACAATGTTACTTTTGCAACTAGACTGGTGACTTACTTACATTCCTCTGTCTCAGCTTTTCTTGAATGTAATTTCCGGGGGGAAAAGCATCTTCATTCACCAAATAAACTTTGCAATTCCCAACAAAAGAAACATATTTTTAGTGATCCTGTGAAATGCAAGTCAGGTTTGGAATTAGTCAACAGTCAGCAGACCACTGACATTGTATCTAAGATGTTTTAAATTCAACACATTGGTTACCTCAATCTTGACTGTTTGAAACCCTGTGAAATACAAATTTATATACTATTTCCAATGTATTAAAACACCTTTGCAGTTTTCATTAGGACAAAACTCAGTTTGTGATCAAAACAAAAGAATTGCTTTAACATAACAGTTCCTATACTTTGAAAAGTATCTTTTGGTACTGGTTGGATTCACTATGATGGAAATGTTGTTTACCAAAACCAGAAAAAAAAGATATATTTGATGCCATATATTGCATTTACAGTGTCTTGTAAAGATATATTCATGAAGTATTTTCTTATCCAGAAAATCTGTTCTAGTTTAGCAAACAATATTAATAATTGTACTATGTGATATTTGGGATGTTTCACTAGATTCAGATAGAGGTTTTTCTAAAGGGAAATAAGAAATAGAAATCTGCACTTAATATTGTTGTTATAATGACATTTTGTAGTTTTCCTCAATGGTCTGGCCTGTATAAAGGTGTGCATATGAAAAGAATGTAATTTTTTTTCACTTTAGTGTTACTTATGTGTAGAGACATCAGTTGTAAATGTAAAATGCTTCTAAAACTTGCTGTGACTGAGTTTTTGTTCAAGGCTTTTGAAAATCTTTTTCCTCTGGTAAAGTTTAATTAAAGAGTTGTATTAAAACTTACATGTTTCAGTACAGGGGAATGCTATTATTTCTCTATTATAAGAAAAAATGTGTATAAAGAGTTTTCTGGGAGTATTGTGTACAGCTATGGTACTTATTAAAATTTATTTTTAAACAAAGCATGAGGATGCCCAGTATATAGATAAGGATGAATATAAATGATAAAGCTTGTTTAAATAAATCTAATATTTTATGTGGTGTTACTATGCTCATTTCTGCACTGTGCAGTGAGGATCACAGGCTTGCTTTCTCTAGCTCAAATGTGTGCGTAGGAGGAAACTACAGGAACTGCTGATATTCTGATCAGATATGTCTAAAGGAGTCTTTGGGAGTTGTTGACTGCAATCCAGGCTGTCCAGCTGCAGCGACTGTAGGTGTGTGTGCAGTGAGAGTAGGAGACAGGTACTATGGGAACTGATAAGTACAGCTCAAGCCATTTAAAGGTGAGAGCAGAGTGGTGAGACAAAATGGAAAGGTTAAACAAACTTGCATTTTATTTGTAAGAATTACTAAAACCACTAACAGATTATTTGAACTGTTGTGAATAACTCACATAAAAATCATCCAAAAATCATCATTAACATAAACTACAAATTAGAGCAAGTAACAAATAATATAAAGAACACCCATGTAAAAAATCACCATATCAGTAGAATAAGAGTCAGCTTAAACTGAATCACAATGTAGAAAGCTGCACTACCATGCAACAATCTTGTATAAAAGCAGATACATCAGTACCTTTGCACAGGCCACAGAAGTACTCTGTGACTATGGCATGAGATGTCTCAAAACACAGAAAATGTACAATAGCGTAACAACTCAGTTAGAATATCCAACTGGCACACTGGAAGTAGAAGGCAATGCTTGCTAGCACTTGTAACTTATGTAATATGGGTTAGACATCTGTGCAAACTCTAGAGCAATCACAATAGTGTGGCATAATCTGGTAAAAGAATCATTTTCATTAATACTCATTTTTAACTTGCGAGAACTTGCTGACATAAATTGATGATAAAGCTGCAATGACCTTCATTGAACCTTAGCAATTCTCATCTGTATTCTCATTAAAACTGTAGTTTGTCTCATTTTTTCAAATCTATAATATCTTCTTAGCCATGTCTTTAAAAAGCCTCGTTCAAGAGCAGTGAATGCATATCATAAAAAGGTGAATTTTATATATATTCTTATTGAAGAAAACATTTTACCTCATGGATGTAACTAGGATAAAATGTATAATGCATGTAGTGTGAACAATGAAACATTTTGAGAACGAAATTTTGTACTAAGCCAACAAATATCATAAATGTAGAATGGTGACAATTTAATTATTGTAAGAGATGACTAGAAACAGTTCAGAAAACTTTCTCAAACTACAGCACTCATAAATTAGTAGTGTATGTAAGAATGTCAGAATATTTTAATATGAACATATATTTGTTTAAAGACCAAATGGAATGTCAGGGGTATTCTACTGTATCCTGTACCACTAAGATGGAAGGGTGGAGCTCTGCTCCAGAGATCAAAGGGCCACAGCTCTGGTAAGCAGGTATAGTCCTAGGAGTGTGTGGATTGCTGCAGATACACAGCAGTGTGGAGTCTTTGCAAGGTTTGCTGATTTGGTTTTAAGGTAATGAGTTTAATTCAACTCCAGTTTTAAAACAGTTTCTGGTCTGGGAGTGTAACACAGCTCCAAAAACTTTGTCACATGTCCATGTAATCACTTCTGGAGTTTGAATGCGATCTTTGGCTATGTCTACATTGTAAAAGCTAAGTCGACTTTATTAAGTTGACTTAATAAAGTCTACTTAAAGGGTACGTCTACACGATGTGTTTAAGTTGACTTAAGGGCCCTTAAGTTGACTTAAAACAGAACCCTGTCTACACTGCAGGGCAATAAAGTTGACTTTAGGGTCCAGTAAATTCGACTTTATAAGGTCCACTTATAAAGTCGACTTTACAGTTAAGTATGTGGATTCACTAAGTCGACTTAATAAAGTTGACTTAGTGCAGTGGGGCCATTAAGTTGACTTTATAAAGTCGACTTAAGCTAGGTCACCCATTTAAAGTCGACTTTAAGTAGACTTTATTAAGTAGACTTAATAAAGTTGACATAGCTTTTACAATGTAGACATAGCCAAAGTTGACTTTAAGTAGGCTTTATTAAGTCAACTTAGTGAGTCCACACTACATTAAGTCAACTTTATAAAGTCTACTTTAAATGGGTGCCCTGGCTTAAGTCGACTTAATGGCCCCACTGCACTAAGTCGACTTTATTAAGTTGACTTAGTGAGTCCACATTGCCTTAAGTCGACTTAATAAAGTCAACTTAACTGTAAAGTTGACTTTATAAGCAGACCTTAGACCCTAAAGTCAACTTTAGTGCCCTACAGTGTAGACAGGGCTTTGTTTAAGTCAACTTAAGGGCCCTTAAGTCAATTTAAACACATAGTGTAGACATACCCACTGCTTAGGTCAGAAATAACCACTTTTTTTTTTTTTTTTTTAGTTTGAATTAACTTTTTAATTCAATCTAAAAAAAGCATGGCTAGTTCAAACTAAAAGTTAGTTCAAACTAAAAAACATGGTTAGTTTGAACTAACCACTTAGTTCAAACTGATTTAGTTTGAACTAGCGTGACTACATTGTGCTTGTTCAAATTAAAGTTTGAACTAAGTTGAAACTAAGTGTAACCCCCCCCCCGCGGTTTTCAGTAGCGTGGTTCCTTCAAATCTTTGCCCTGTGGGAGAGGGTTTGTGGAGCTGAGGAGGGCGGCTGGGGCTGCAGCGGGAGAGGCCTGGGAAGGAAGCAGAGAGAGAGGCCCTGCCTGAAGCCAGGGAAGACAGAGCAGCTGACCTGGGATGCCAGGCCAGCACCCACAGAAGAACACTGTGCTGGGGAGAGTCGCCCAAGGACAGAGCAGCATCCAGTGACTGGCCACCTGGAGCTGTGGGGCTGTGAGTATAGCACCTGGAACTCAGGGGGGAGGTTGTAGTTAGTTAAGTGGGGAGGGCAAATAAACCTTTCCCATTCCCATAATCCCTGCGCTATCCCAGTGTGTGTGTGGTCACTCAGGGGGGTTTGGAACAGGTGTCCCTGGGGCAAAGGGGCTCTCCTTGCTGTGTTCCCGTACACACCCTTTCTCTGGTCAGAGCCGCCTGCAAGGCAGACTCAATATGGCCACGTGGGTGTTACATAAGTGTTAAGTTTGAACTAAACATTCTAACTAACTAGTTCAAACTAAGCATTGCTTAGTTCAAAGTAAAAAAAAAAAAAATCTGAATTAGGGAAAGCCTAGTGTAGACAGGGAGCAAATTAATCCAGATCAAGCCTCCTTAATCTGGATTAATTTGCTAGCATAGACGTAGCCTTTGTGTCAAGATCTGGACTCAGTATTTATAAATACACATTTTAAAATAAGTCTATATGGAAAAATATTTTCAAAAAGAACACATTTCCCCCCTCCATCCTTACATTCTCAGTCATTCTCTGTCCTCAGCCCCTCACTGTACATTAATCATTCTCAAGCCCATCCAAATTATGCCAAATCTTTTAAAAAAATACTGACGCACTTATGCCTAGGAATTAAGTATATGTTTGGTAGAAGGCACATATGTTAATGCTGGTGAAGTCAGAAATGTTGATATTCCAATTTCTGATACTGTAATACTGTTTCCAAGGGAATGACAGAAAATCAGACATATGATTAATTCAGTGCCATTATTCTGAGGTCCCCTGAAGTACCAGTTGTTTGCCAGATTCTTTTTCATGTTCATTTTCTTATTCAGCAAGTACTCCAGAGGGCTCTTTCTGTAAATTTGAAAGTACTTAAATGCATCTAAAACCCACTTTTAAACAACTGATTCTTATACTATCACAAAAAGTCACCTGATGATAGAAATTTACTTTGGATTTTAATTCCAGCTGTCAGTTCTTGTGATAAACTGAACCTTGACAAAAATCAATAAACCAAGATCAGTTAATCTATATTGGAACATCCTGCACCTATTTTAAGCAGCCTCTCTGTGCAAAAGTGCTGATAGAATGTTTAAAATGATTAACCTAATTAAGCACATATACATACTCAATAAATCCTAGTACAAGATCCAAGACTTAGCAGAAAGAAAAGCAAAGAGCTATGTGATCCATGAAAGGAGAAAGTGTACATAAGTGATAATAGAATTGGATTGCACTGAAAAACACTTTGTTACAGTCAGTAGAAGAACATATGAGGAGGATGGTCATTAGGTTTAAACACTCACCTGCCTTTACACTCTTTCTTCAGTTGCCAAATTAGAAGAGGTAGAAATGTGAGACAGATAGAAATTGACTTTTGGGGTAGGTGTTTCCGAATAGAAGTGGAAGGGGTAATAGCGGGGAATTGGTGAGTTAGAGACCGGAGGAAATGGAAAGAGAGAGAAGGACTAATGAGTCAAAGACGAGTAAACAGAAGGGGTACATCTGCACTGGAACCTTAGGTCAACTTAAGGAAGATTAAGTTGACCTACAGACTTCTGCAGCCACATTGGGCTTTTATTAAGGCAACTTAAGCCAATGTAGATGGGGAAAGCCCTTAAATCGACCTAATTGGCCTCCAGCTACCTACAACACACCAGTCCTCCATTGACCTAGCACCTGCCAGTGTGGACACAGGCAGCTGAAAGGATTTTTCAGTGTGGACTCTCTAAGTTGACTTAACAAGGTCGACTTAAAGATGATCTTGTTAAGTTGACTTAACGGGGCCTCCAGTGTAGACATACTCAAGGTTAGCTGGAGCTGTGTGGTGAAGCAGAGAAGAGCAAAGAAAAGTGGTTAGAGAAAGAACAGATGAGGATCTTGTGGGAAAGACACAATAGCTGAACCTGCACTGGAGTATCACAGGCCAGCTGGGAGCAGCTCAATGTGCTAGACAGGGAGAATAGGAGCTTGACAGCACATGTACCAGCCAGCTGGAAGAAGTTGCCTGACAGCTGGTGGAACAAGAGGAAGTTTGGAGTAGTGAGAGGCAGAGGGGGGAATTTCTTTGGGAAAAGCTATTTCCTGAGTGATTTTGTGTTATGACAAAACAAGTGCTGGCCTCATTTCCCCCCACCAAACAGTATTTGTTGCAGTGGTAAATGAAACCTGTAAATTCCCAAATCTCTTTGGATGACTCACTCTAAACAGAGCTCCATGCAGGCACACACAATATGCATCATCCTTCAGTGCAATTCTCAGCTTTAGTTTTCATAAGAACCAAAATAGCTAGGGATGGAAAACACAAACTCACTGTTTCCAGCTAGATACAGACTTCTGTTTATTCCTTTGCTGCAGGCAATGTTTGTTTAGTTAACAATACAGATAGTTTTTTTGCAGAAAGTACCATCTCACAGTGTAGTGTAATAGGAAAGGACAGGTCATCTCCTCACTCCCTCTAGCCAACACCCCAGATACCTTGGGGCTTCTCACTGGCTCTTCCTACAAAGCATCTTTCTGAGTAGTTCCACTTTCTCAGCACAGGTTCAATAATGCACTAGAAGCCAAACATTTGCTATATTTCAATCAAAATACCTACTACATGTGAGAGGTGGAATTTTCCACCCTTCCTTCTTTTCCTTTTTGCTATGGCCAAACTTCCGCCTTGGAGGAAATGTGGCCTGTTGGGCCTCTAATTGAAGAAAAGAAACAATTAGGTGATGTTATCTCTTGACAGCAGAGACTGATGGCCTTCAAGAAGGGTTATTGTCAATCTGAGGGGGACCTGACCTGAAGGAAGTGCTAAAACAAACTAAAGGTTACAGCTGCAAAAACTTATGGGTTACAGCTGAAAGATTTATGAGTTCCCTACTGACCGGACTAAGGTCAATAAGTTGTCATGCCAACAAGCGATATGCTAATTTTTGGGGCTCCAAGACATAAAGCCGGGGTTCTGGTCTAGGCATGTTGGAGAAGCGATAGGCCAGCAGCCTGTTGTGTTGCCAGGGGATCTGGCTACCCCCTAGGCATCTCCCCACTCTTCACAAGGAAGAGTGTTAAACCCCTTGACTGATCACCAAGGGAGTCTGCAGGGTTTTTTTTCTTTCTTTTTGGCAGATCTTTTTCTTTTTCTTTTTGAATTCTTTTATTCAGTCTTTAATTTTCACCTGTTCACCCTGGAGTGGGAGGTGGGCAGTAGCCCTCAGGCGCTCTGAAGGGGTGACAGGGGGTGTCCGACCACTGCAGCTGGTCACGGTGGGCTCTGGATTTTAAGGCTGCAGGCAAGAGCCATGAGGCTGCCTGTTGGTCAAGCCGTTTTGACACTGGGCCAGTCAAGTGCAAGAGGAGCACGCAGTCGGTAGGCACCAGACCGGTGGGCTCTGGATTTGAGGGTCACAGGCAAGAGGCACGAGGCTGCCTGTTGGTCGAGCCGTTTTAACACCGGGCTGTTTTATCACGTCTTGCTATCTTTCTCTTAAAAAACAGGTCTGCTGTCTGTCACTCCGGAGATAACATACAGATGTGGTAAATATACTCTGGTCAAATTTGGGATTTAAATTGGGAAATGCTTTTTGAGAATGTTTATGTGTATTATTACTGCTCTGAACCTATTAACCTCACAGATCAGTATCAAGCGGGTGTTCCACAATCAAATTGGGAAACAGCAGTGTAAAAAAAGTGTGATGAAAGAATAAATCCACTTGTGTTCCCCGCCAGGTACCCCAGCTGACCCTTGTAACTCCTAGCCGCAAACAGCCCATGGCTAGCCTCACTGGGCAGTGATCCATGGTGTCTGGAGAGCCGGGGGAGAAGCAAGGTGTTCATACTGTCCTGGGCTGTGTATGATGTTTTGGTGTGATGTTTCAGTGTGTGTATGTGGTAAATAGCAAAGCTCTTTTTTGCCTCCAGACCGTGTGTTCTATCTCTGTCTCTCATAAACCCCACTCTGTTAAATTATATCAATCAGGATTGGAACTGAGGGGGTTGATTCAGGGTTAGGCACAAGAATGGGAATAAATGTTATAGTGATATTTGTGCTCTATTTTCTGTTTATTGGGCAATTAATTTGTACTTAGCAGATCTTTAAGAAATAGAGTTTTAAAACCCAGTTTGTATGAGTTTTAATAAGTGTAATTTAATAGGAATTGCAAGTTTTAATTTTGGTAATAGGAATATTAGTAATTAAATAATATTAACCTCTTATTTAACTTTTTTTTCCTCTTCTTGCTTTTTTTGTAATTTTATTTATCTCAATAAAAGTCACATAGAAAGTAGTTAACTCAAAAAGTTGTGGTTTGGTCTATTGCCTCTCAATTGGGACTCCTTCCTGTAGTGTGGGAATCGTGCCCCCTACACCCACTCCCCCACAACACCACAGATAAGATGATTTTTTAAAAATGCTTATAGTTACTATCCTTACAGTAAAGCCTTGACAGAGCCCCACTTAGGTGATGGATTTTAGGTTTCTGTGAGTTTCTTGTTAACAATAGATTTACATTTCTCCAGAAAGGACTAAATAGCCATTAATATCAGATTCATCTCAGGGGTATCCAAATATTCTCCAGATTCCCCCCCCCCCTTCAAGTTATGTAGCACTCTTTAACACCTATGGTCTATGATGAGATGCATGTACAGGAAAGAAGGGAAACAGGAGGAAAGATTGCTATGGGACAAGGGGTTTATAGTGGGGTCTGCAAACCTACACTGAGCATAGGCAGAAGGGAAGGAAGAGTCTTCCCTGCTTACAACATTCAGGCTGAACTCACTGCACATAGCTGCTAGAACTGCCAGTCATGAAGACATGCATTGACAGCTGTGACCAATAAAGAACACAAGCCTAGATATAAAGGAGGAAAGACACAGAGAAGGAGAAGGAGGCAGAAAGGTCTGACACAGCAAAGGGAAACTCCATGCCAGGCTATTTCTTATGAAAAAAGAGATTAAGTCTTGCAGTTAAGGGCTGATAGATAGAGCCCTGTCTGGATAAAAAAATGTGGATTACATCCCATCTTGACCCACCATCACAGTCTCTGTCCTCTAGGTCATTGGCACCAGTAGGTGCCAGCAGCTCTGGGGCCCCTAATGATCTGTTGTGGCCTAACCTCTCCGGGCAGCTAACAAAGGCTATGTCTGCACTAGAGGGCTCAGTTAAGTCTACTTAACAAGGTCAACTTAAAGTCAACTTTATTAAGTCAACTTAGAAAGTCCCCATTTTTCTAAGTTGACTTTATATAGTTGACTTAAATCAGGGAACCCACTTAAAGTCAACTTAATAAAGTCAACTGTAAGTCGGTTCCATGACTTAAGTGGCTACCCTGGTTTAACTTGACTTAATAAAGTTGACTTAAGTGGGCACATTGTGTTAAGTCAACTTAATAAGTCTACTTAAAGCCTAAAGTTGACTTGAAGGACAGAAGTTATTAAGTCAGTGTAAGCAAGTGCTTAAGTCAACTTAATAAACTCCAAATGTGGCCATGGCATTGCTTAAGTCAACTTAAGCCTGCTTACGCCGACTTAAGCCTCCAGTGTAGACACAGCGCAAGAGCTTATCTGGTGGCTTGCAGGGGGAGGCTGGCCAGAACAACTGATTGGTGGTTGGTAAGTAGCATCAAAAAACATGGGTTGCAGATAACTGCTTCCCAACTTTTGAGACTTCCATGGCTATGTCTACACTAGCAAATTAGTTCAGAATAAGCATGCTTAGCTTTCCTTAGTCCAACTAAAAACTAAAAAAAGCTTAGTTTGAACTATTAAGTTCAAATGGTTAGTTAAGACTAACTGGTTAGTTTGAACTAATTTGCATTTTTAGTTTAAATTAGCCCAATGGAGACATGCTAGCTCATACTAAGTTTGAACTAGCTGTTAGTTCAAACTATACATGTTTTTTTTAGTTCAAACTAGCCATGCTTTTTTAGTTCAAACTAAAAGTTAGTTTGAACTAAAAAAAAGTGCTTATTTCGAACTAACTTTCAAACTACTTAGTTCAGACTAACCATGTCAGAACTAAGATTTTAGGGGTAGACATAGCCCATGAGACCCAGTATATACAAAAACAAAAAACAGATAACTGATATTTGCAGATTTTCAGGGCACTACAGATGTACAAAAATTCTTTTAAATTGAATCTAAGTCTGACTGCAAGGGACCTGATTTGAAAAACACAATTGAAGGGGACCAGAGAAGAAAAAGCTAGGAATCCTAGAAAGACTGTACCTAGTGAGGTAGCATGATTCCACAGAATCAGCACTCCTGGAGAGAAAAAGGAGGTAAGCAAGAAAGGGAACACACTTAAAAAAAATAGTGGAAAGAATGAGTTCTCTTTGTTGCATCACAATATAAACACAAAACACTAAAATAAATTAACAAAACGAACTTGAAACTTATAACACATCAAGTGATATCTCAAACTCTTTGGTTTTCTGTTGTCTCCCCTTCCTTAAACATAGACTTCAGCTTTATTGTGTCTGTTCAATGGTCCCTGGATTAGGGACCTGTCTTCTAACATGTCGGCAATAAATATAACTAACTAACTAACTAACTAACTAACTAACTAACTAAATAAATAAGCACTGTTAGCTAATAAACAGCTAACTCTATGTTGTATAGAAAATCATGCTAGTTGCACTCATTGGGTATGTCTATACTCTCTTAAGTCAACTTAAGGAAAGACATGTCCACACTGGACTTTTGTTAAGTCAATTTAAGCACTTGCTTAAGCTGACTTTATAACCCCAGCCCTTAAAGTCAACTTAAGCATTAAAGTCAACTTTATTAAGTCAACTTAACACATTGTAGATAGGGTTGTCTACACTATAGGCTTTGTTAAATCAACTTAACAAAGCCAACTTAACAGAGCCCTCCAGTGTGGACGTAGACTTTGTTAAGTCGACTTAACTTTTAAGTCAACTTTGTTAAGTCAACTTAAAGTCAACCTTGTTATGTCAACTTAACTGAGCCCTCTAGTGTAGACATAGCCAGTGTGTATGGTGTCAGAGATTTCTGTAGTCTTAAATCAACTTAATTTTTTTCAGGGCATATGAGAGCCCAGGCTATGAGTTGGAAAAAATAATATAATTTTGAAGACTTGCATCCAAATAATTACAACAAATCACAGGAATTGAGGCTGTAAGAACATACATAGATTCCCCCTGCCCCCCCCCCCCATCCTCAGCTTAGTTTAAAACAACAGAAGAAAAAACATTAGAGCTTTGGGTAACCAATACACCATTGCAAGCCACTTTCTCTTAATTTCAGAAAGTCACCTTGCATAGTGAACTCATTTTTCCAGAAACAATAATTCCAGAAAAGTTAATGGACCAAAGGGAATTAGTGGTCAAAGTTCTTTTTAAACATTTATTGATGCAAAAAGTTTAGTCTCTCCTCTTTTCCAGGGGTAAGGTGTATGAACCTGGGTATGTTCCCCCCAAGTACATGTAGTATATTCCATATCCTGTTGTGCGTTTGAAGTGTTTTGCTCTGTTTTAATCAGGCGGCTAATGAAGAAAACGCATTCTGTAAATTACAAATAAAACCTATTTCTCACATTCACAATGCACTAGAAATGTTTCTAGTCCTCCAATATACACACCTTTCATGTGCATCTGTGGGGCAGCTAGGGAGAGTCTGGCCCTAAATTAGTAAAATGAAAGCCTTCATATATTCTAGTTGACAGAAACTTCTATGAGATGTGGAAGAACAATCAGCATGACCAGATTTAGAAGTAAATGATTCTAACACATTTTTTCCCAGTCAAATGTCAATAAATGTGTTTCCATATTTCAGCTTCCCCTTTCAAAATTTCCAGAACTAACATTTCTGAGAATACTAAATTCTCACCATAGCTCTAAGCATAGTCAGAGCATTCCTTGGACATTATTAAAGGACCTGCTTGCCATATCCAGTTGGATAGATCCAATTCTGAAGAAAGAATATAGAAATACCCACTATGCCAAACATTATGAGTCTCAAATGAGGGGAAAATTTGTCCTGAAAAATTATGAATAGCTTCTGCAGCTAGAGGATAAGCAAGCAACTAGCAGCTGAGTGACTTAAGACTGAAGTATTTGTCACTTATGCCATATTTTGTAAATGCCAAATAATTTTTATCAGATTTACAAATATAGATGTGTGTGTGTATGTGTTATTTGTTTGATACAAATACATAAAACAACTTGCATATTAAAGTGCCCTCAGATGTTGTTAAGGCAGGATAATGAGCAACAACAACAACAACAACAACAAAATTGTTCTGCCATTAAAGTGGATTATGGCAGTGGACCTGCATATCATAATGAAGAGAAACAGTCTTGGAGTCAGTTTGAAAAATTTGAATAGTAGTTTTTATTTCAGTTTTAATCAACAAATGTCTTAAATTATATAACATAGATTTATTTTTAAACTCTCAGAAATATATTTTCATCTTTGCTATAAATATTATTTATTGATCAGCATTGAGGTGTTTATTGACTTACAAACATAAGCCATTTCCTGTGCCAAGAAGCTTCCACAGTTTTCTTCAAGCACATTTTCCTGAAGTGGAAAATTTCCCAATGGAATTAATATTAAAATGTGTCCCAATGTCACAGCCAAACTTATATAAAAGTAAAAATCAGTTACAAGCATAATTTCATGTCGGTTATGAATTATTGTTCTCTACCATGGAAATAAAAAATCTCAATATTTAGGTCATGACCCATGTTATATTTTAAGTGACACATTCACATTGGCTGAATAACCATGTTTTTAGTCTGTCCTGGGGAAATATGTTTGTCAGAGTAGATGAGTTCTAATTCAATGTACCTGTTTGCCAATTAGAGTAGGCACTGGAAAGATATTCTGTAGCCAATTTACTTATTACAGTGTTAGCAGTGATTTCATATTTCATACAAATTATATCATGATAATAAAGTGAAATAGCTAATATTTTATATATTATCTTAGAAAACAAAAAGGGATACATATAGATGTGAGAGACAAATGTTGGTTTTTCCTAAGTTACCCTACTTGCTTGCGGTGCTTCATTTTTGATTGCCTGACAATTTTTTGGAAGTGCCAAGCTTCCACCACTCTAAGTGAATTACATGGGAATCAAATTCTGATCAGCTGTGGAAATAATGTCAGATTTCTTAGACTGACACTAAATATTAGACTCCCATTTTATGCACACATAACTATAACTATATTTATAATATGAGTTCAGTGTGATATCTGTAACAGTGAACTTTAGGTTGTAGGTGTTTAGAGAAACCACCAAATGAAATGAGTAAAATTATACCTTTTGTGAAAGAGATTAAGAAATCTACTTTGGGGGCAGAAATGGAAGGTTCTACAAAAACAAGCCTTTGATACATATCTGTATAGCAATGTTAAATCACATTCTTTGTTGACTTATGATGCTATGTGATCAGAATCACAGAAACTGGAAGGGACCATGAGAGGTCATCGTGTCCAGTCCTCTGCACTCATGGCAGGACCAAGTACCATCTTAAACCAGTGGCGTTGCTGGCGTTGGGCACCCCGGGGCACATGCCTTGGGTCCCAGCACCAGTGTCCCGGATCTCTGGCCCAATCCCCGGCGGGTCGCTTTGGGCCAGGCCCCTATCCCGGGCCAGGGGGTCTGGTCTTCCAGCTGGGGGAGGGGGCTGGGCCCATGCCCCGGTCCCTCCCCACCCCAGCAACACCCCTGTCTTAAACCATCCCTATCAGGTGCTTGTCTAAACTTCTCTTAAAATTTTCCAATGATGGCAATTCCACAACCTGCCTAGGCAACTTATTCCAGTGGTTAATCACCCTGAGAGTTAGGAATTTTTTTCCTAATGTCCAGCCTAAACCTCCCTTGCTATAATTTAAGCCTATTGCTTCTTGTTCTTTGATAAGTTACTCAGGAGAACAATTTTTCTCTCTCCTCATCATAACAACCTTTTACTTGAAAACTGTTATCATGCCCCCTCTCAGTCTCCTCTTTTCGGAACTAAACAAACCTAGCTCTTTCAATCTTCCATCATAAGTCAAGTGTTCCAGAGCTTTGATCATTGGTGTTGCTCTTCTCTGGATTTGCTCCTTTCCTGAACTGAGGCACCAAGAACTGAAAACAATATTCCAGTTGAGGCCTAATCAGTACAGAGTACAGCAGAACTACTACTTTGCATGTCTTACTCACAATATTCCTGGTAATACATCCCAGAATGGTGTTGGCTTTTGTTTTTGTTTGTTTGTTTTTGTAACAGTGTTACACTGTCAACTCATATTTAGCTTGTGTTCGCTATGACGCCCAGATCCCTTTCTGCAGTACTCCTTCCTAGGAAGTCATTGCCCATTTTGTATGTGTGTAATTGATTGTTCTTTCCTAAGTGGAGTGCTTTGTGTTTGTCTTTACTGAATTTCATCCTATTTACCTCAGACAATTTCACCAGTTTATTCAAATCATTTTGAACTGTGATCCTATCCTCCAAAGCATTTGCAACCCCTCCCAGCTTGGTATCATCTGCAAACCTTATAGGATGCTCTCTGCGCCATCATTAGTGAAAATATTGAACAGAACGGGACCCACAACCAAACCCTGCAGTATCCTGCTTGTTATGCCCTTTCAACCTGACTGTAAACCATTGATAACTATTCTCTGGGAGTGGTTCTATAACCAGTTATGCAGCCATGTTATACTAGCTCCATCTAGATTGCCCTTCCCTAGTTTGTTAAAGAGAAGTTGACACAAGACCATAACAAAAACCTTACTGAAGTCTAGATATACCACATCTACTGCTTCCCCTCTATCCACAAGGCTCATTACCCTGTCATAGAATGCTATCAGGTTGGTTTGAGAAAATTCATTTTTGATAAATCTATTTTGACTATCACTTAACACCTTCTCTTCTATATGTTTACTAATCGATTCCTTAATTATTCGCTCCATTATTTTTCCTGGTACAGAAGTTAAGCCAGCTGGTCTGTAATTCCCTGGGTTGGCCTTATTTCCCTTTCTATAGATGGGCACTACATTTGCACTTTTCCAGTCCTCCTGGATCTCTCTAGTCTTCTATGATTTTTCAAAGAAAATGGCCAATGGTGCAGATATCTCCTGACTCAGCTCCTTGAGTATTGTAGAGCAGTGTTTCTCAACCAGTGTGCCATGGCACACACGTGTATCATCAGGTCTCAGCAGGTATGCCACAGAATGTTTAAAAAAACTATTCAAAGAGTTGTGCATTGACTCATGAATATTCATAAGTTTATTTGGAGCCTACATGGTGGTGTGCCTCAAAATAATTAAAGGTATCAAGCATATCATCAGGACCTGGTGACTTGAAGACATCTAACTGTCTAAGTAATTTTAACTTGTTATTTCCCTAATTATCTTCTGAGCCTATCCCATCTTTTCTGCTCTTCCCTATGTCAGGCATCCAATTGCCATCAACACTCTTGGTGAAAACTAAAATAAATTTAGTAAACTTACTAAATTCACAGTAAATACTAGTACCTAATACTCAGATTTGGATGCAAATCCTCAGAAAACATTTTTTTTCAAAAAATATGTCTTTCCATACGTAGAGACTTTTTTATAGCACATGCCTATACACTGATACATTTTGAATGTTTTTGTGTTAACAGATAAAATTCTGATGTATGTCTACATAAAGTTGTAGTTACTTCAATTCAGCCTTTTTTGATTTGCATTGTCAACTATCTTTGCACGCTAAGTCTTGCAGACTTGTTGTGCTTGAGTACACATACATTATCTGACATTCTATTACTTTTTTCCTACTTGGCAATTGCCTTCTGGTTTTGTAAAAAATTGGCTGTACAATTTTGGTATTTATATATTTCAGATGTCTCCTAGAACTGTAGCTTCTGCTGAAAATTGCTGATTTGTTTCCATCACTCCGACACTTTTGACAACCTGTAATCATGCAGTGTCAGTTTCCGCATATTCCCTCCCAAAAGGCAGAATTCTGTAGGCATGGCTATTTTCTCATTTTATACCTAGCTGCTTTCAAATTCTCAACAAGTGTGTTTTACTCAGCTACTAATTAATAAAAGTACAAAATCCAGAAACTGCCTGCTGTTTTTTTAGTTCTAACATAATCTTTATATTCCTTTCTTTCTTACAGGTTTGTGCTGAAGTGCCACCTTTAATGGCTGATGCCAGGCTTCAGCACCCAAAGAGGCAGTATTGACTAACTGTACAGGTGAATATTTACCAACAGTGCTTTGGTTCATGCTTTTGATTGCTTGGATTAACAGAATTGTAAATTTTGGTAGCAGACATTGACAACAAGAATAAATGAGCCCTATTCTATTGTTGAGTAAGGGTCAAATCAGTGGGGAAGGAAGGGGAAGTGTGCAATATACCCACATGGCTGATGGGAAACTGAAGTTATGTAACATCGTGCATATTAGACATCAACCCATCTCATATCCTATGGGAAAGAGGTGGGAGCACAATTTATGGAACTACAGCTATAGTATCCAGGCTAGCAGACTGAGCATTTCTGTTCTGCATTTCTCTTCAGTACTTAATCTAGTTAGAACCCAGCTGTTGAATTAGTATTAAAAGGAGAGTGAGGCAACCAGCACTGAAGAGCTAACATTACACCAAATGCCCTTGGAGCTATCTTGTTTAAGTTTCAGCCTTCCTGTTTGTCTTCAGTAGGAACACACATCTATTTTGAATTATTTTTAAATGGTTAGTATGTGTATTAGGTTACTAGATGCATTTAGAGAAGTTTATAAGTTAAAATGGGCATTTAATTTTTAGTGTTTCAAAATTTTATGTTTATTATTTGTTTGGTAGGAGCGCTTTGTTTTTTAAAATTAATTTGTTATGTAAAAGATTCAAGTAGCAGCAATGTGCTGAATACAGAAGAAGAGGTTACTTACCTGTAACCGGTGTTCTTCGAGAGGTGTGCTCCTGGCCATTCCACCTTAGGTGTCTGCACGCCACGTGCACAGCTCGCCGGAAACTTTTCCCTTAGAGTACCCATAGGGTCGGCTGCAGCGCCCCCTGGAGTGGCGCCGCCGCCACTGCCTATATAAGCCCAGCCGACCCTGCCCCTCCTCAGTTCCTTCTACCCTACTTGTCTGAGGGGAGGTGGGAGGGTTTGGAATGGCCAGGAGCACACCTCTCGAAGAACACCGGTTACAGGTAAGTAACCTCTTCTTCTTCTTCGAGTGCTGCTCCTGTCCATTCCACCTTAGGTGACTAGCTAGCCTTACCTCGGAGGTGGGAGACATCATAGAGAAACCGTTTGCAGCACTGCTCTCCCCACCGCTGCGTCCTGCTGCGCCTGATGGGTGATGGCATAGTGCTGTGCGAAGGTGTGGGGGGAAGACCACGTCGCCTCTCTGCAAATATCTGCGACAGGTATCCCTGCAAGGAAGGCCGCCGAGGCCGCCTGCGCCCGGGTTGAGTGGGCCGTCGCCCTTGGAAGGGGCCTGCCCCGCAACCGGTAGCACTCTCTGATGCAGTCCTTAATCCAGGCCGCGATCCGTTGAGTGGAAACAGGCTGGCCTTTTTTGTGGTTCGCCACCGCCACAAAGAGCTGCGGGGACTTGCGGAACGGCCTTGTACGCTCTATGTAAAAAGACAGTGCCCTGCGTACGTCCAAAGAATGGAGGGCCCTATCTGTCTCTGACATGTGAGGCTTGGGGTAAAACACCGGCAGGCAAATGTCCTGGTTCAAGTGGAAGTGAGACACTACCTTGGGCCTAAAAGCCGGGTGGGGACGGAGTAGCACTTTGTCCTTAAAAAACAAGGTGTACGGAGGGTCCGCTACCAGCGCCCGCAGTTCCGACACCCGCCAAGCGGACGTGATAGCCACGAGGAAAGCGACCTTCCACGACAGATACAACAGGGAACAGGTCGCCAGGGGTTCGAAAGGGGCTCTGGTAAGAGTCTGCAAAACCACATTGAGGTCCCACTGCGGTGTAGGTGGCTTCGGCGCTGGGTACACCTGTGAGAGGCCAGCTAAAAACCTCTTGACCATAGGGACGGTGAAGAGAGAGCCATTCCCCAAGTCGCGGCGGAAAGCCGCAATTGCCGATAAGTGGACCTTTATGGATGAGATCGACAACCCCCTTGACTTCAGGTGCCACAAATAGTCCAAAATGGTGTGCACTGCGACCTGCGCCGGGTCCAGCCCGCGCCCGGTAGTCCAGAGCACGAACCTGGTCCATTTAGCCCCATAGGTGGCCCTTGTGGAGGGTTTTCTGCTGCCCCGCAGGACCTCCCGCACGGGCGAAGAACACAGTTGCTCACTAGCCGTTAGCCATGGAGGTACCACGCGTGGAGGTGCAGGGCTTCCAGGTTGGGGTGCAGGAGGCGACCGTCGTCCTGAGACAGCAAGTCCGGTCTCAGGGGCAGGCGGATCGGGTCGTGTTGGGCGCAGCGCAGTAGGGTCGAGAACCAGTGCTGCCGCGGCCACGCCGGGGCAATTAAGATGACCCTCGCCTTGTCCTCCTTCACCTTGCACAGGACCCTGGGCACTAGGGGGACTGGGGGAAAGGCGTATAACAACCCCGCCTGACCCCAGTGGAAGTGGAAGGTGTCCCCCAACGACCCGGGGCTGTGCCCTTGGAAGGAGCAGAAAACCGGGCACTTGTTGTTCTTCTCCGAGGCAAAGAGGTCGAGACGGGGAACCCCCCACCTCCGGAAAATGGACCGCGCCACCTCTGGGTGGAGAGCCCACTCGTGGGTCAGGAACTTCCGGCTCAACTCGTCCGCCAGAGCATTCCTGAGCCCCGGTATGTACGAGGCCAGCGGACGGATCTGGTGGAGAATGCAAAACTCCCATAGGCAAATGGCCTCCTGGCATAATTGGCGGGAGTGGGTGCCCCCTTGCTTGTTTATGTAAAACATCGCGGTTGTATTGTCCGTCCGCACTAACACTGAGCGGCCCCGAAGGCGGTCCCGAAACGCCTCGCATGCTAGGCGAACCGCCCTCAGCTCTTTGATGTTGATGTGTAGTCGAGAGTCGTCCCGCGACCACCGGCCTTGCGTCTTGAGGCCGTTGAGGTGCGCACCCCAGCCGATGTCCGAAGCGTCGGTTGTCAGGTGGAGTGACGGCTGAGGGGGGCGGAACGGGACCCCCGAACAGAGGTTGGGTTCGCAACCCCACCAACGTAGAGTCCTGAGCACCGACTCCGTCACCGTCACCATCAGGTCCACATCGTCCATACTCGGACGGAACACCCCGGCCAGCCACAGTTGGAGCGGCCGCATACGCAGGCGGGCATGGGGAACCACATACGTACATGCTGCCATGAGGCCTAAGAGGCGAAGGCATTCCCGGGCGCTGACCATCGGGAAGCTGGTCAGCATGTCCACCTGCCCTTTGATGGCCTGAAACCGGGCGTAGGGGAGGCTTGCCTTCGATGATCTCGAATCGAGAACCGCCCCGATGAACTCGATCCGCTGTGCCGGGACAAGGACCGACTTTTGCAGGTTCACGAGCAGTCCCAGCTGGCTGAACACGGACTGGGTCAAACGCAGGTGGGCCTGCACCTCTTGTCGAGATCAACCCACGATCAGCCAGTCGTCCAGGTAGGGGAACAGGGAAACCCCTTGTTTCCGGAGGAACGCTGCTACTACCGTGAGGCACTTTGTAAAAACCCGCGGGGCCGCAGACAGGCCGAAGGGAAGTACTGTGAACTGCAGGTGGGCCTGGCCCAGCGTGAAACGCAGAAACCTTCTGTGGCAGGGCTTGATGGCGATATGAAAATACGCGTCCTGCAGATCGAGGGCGGCGTACCAATCGCCCGGATCCAGAGACGGAAGTATGGAGGCTAGGGAAACCATCCGGAACTTGATCTTGCGGAGGTGCCGGTTGAGGCCCCGCAAGTCCAAAATGGGGCGTAGGCCCCCTTTCGCCTTGGGAATCAAGAAGTACCGGGAATAGAAACCCTTCCCCATGTCCTCTGGGGGCACCCATTCCACCGCTCCTTTTTGAAGGAGGGTCTGCAACTCCTCTTGCAATATCTGTTGGTGGGCCTGATCCCGCAGGGAACCACACAACACAGGGCGGCGCCGCCGGGGTAACGAAGAAAATTGGAGGGAATAGCCCTCCTGAATTGTTTTGAGCACCCAGCGGTCGTTCGTGATCTGGCGCCATTCCTGTGCGAACCGGTGCAGCCTGTCGAGGAACATGGGCATTTCTGGATCCTTGGGAGGTGGTACGGCGCGCTCGATGCGGATGTCAAAAGGTTTTCTTCTGAGTGGTCTGCTGACGGGGACCCCCTTGGTTGTTGGGCCGGCGGCCCGAAGGCCGACGAAACGAACGTCCCCTTTGCCCTTCGTCCTCCCGACGTTGGCGGAAAGGCCTGGTCTGAGGGGGAGGCTTATAGGGCTTCCTCTGGATGGCGGGTGTGTGGAGGCCTAAGGACTTAATCAAAGCCCTTGAGTCTTTTAAAGTCTGCAACCGACTGTCTGTCTGTTGCGAAAACAGGTCTGGGCCTTCGAACGGCAAGTCTTGTAAGGTGACCTGCACCTCCTGGTGAAGGCCCAAGGCCTGCAGCCACGAGCTGCGCCTCATAGACACACCGGAGGCCATGGAACGGGCCGCCGCATCCGCCGCGTCCAAGGCCGACTGTAGCAAGGCCTTAGACACGACCTTGCCTTCCTTGATCGAGGCCGACAAGGCCGCCGCCGAGTCCTGCCCCACTGAGTCTGCGAAACGCTCCATAGCCAACCAAGCATTAAACATATATCGGCTTAGGATAGCCTGCTGATTGGCTATCCGCAGTTGCAAGCCCCCCGTGGAGTAGACCTTTCTCCCGAACAGGTCCAGCTTTTTGGCGTCTTTGGACTTCGGAGTCGAGGCCGGGCGACCCTGCCGCTCTCTTTCGTTAGCCGCGGCCACCACAAGGGAGCTAGGAGCGGGGTGGGAATAAAAATGTTCGTAGCCCTTGGAGGGCACAAAGTACTTCCACTCAGCCCTCTTGGCCGTAGGGGGAATGGAGGCCGGCGCATGCCACAGGGCCTTGGTGGTGTTTTGAATGGTCTTTATGAATGGCAGAGCCACTCTGCCCGGGCCCTCGGGAAGCAGGATGTCGACCATGGGGTCGGCCTCCTCCATGATCTCCTCAGCCTGGAGGCCTAGCCCGGAGGCCACGCGCCTAAGGAGTTCCTGGTGGGCCCGAGCATCGTCCGGGATGCCCACCGGTTTAGCCCCTGCCACCGCCTCATCGGGTGGCGACGAAGAGGACTCTTCGAAATCCGGAGCCTCGGATAGCGCCCGCGACCGGGTACTCTGGCCGGCGCTGGTGATGCTCCCCCTGTCTTGCTCGTCCCGAGGAGATTCCACCTCGGACATTGCCTCGGTGCTGGATGGGGCCCCCAAAGCCGCAGACGGGGGAAGGCTGGTCCCAGAGAGGGGGATAAGGGACCCTGCGCCGAAAGGCTGCCCTTGTTGGGCAGCCCACGGAGTCCAAAAGGGCCATTGAGTCGGCTGCCACACTGCCCACGGCGGCTGGGCTGGCGGTGCCGTAAAGGCTGGCGGTGCCGCGAAAGGTTGCGGTGCCGAGGCGCCTCCCGTCGCCGGCGAGCGAGGCGGTGCCGGGTCCTCAACCGAGCTCGAGCGGCTGGAGCGAGGCGACCATGGCGGTGCCGAGGCCGACGGTACCGGGGACCGGCGCCCGCTATCGCCTCTAGGCGCCGTCAATGACGCGCGGTGCCGGGGAACACTGGGAGACCTGCTCCTCGGCGCCGATGACGACGGTGCCGCTGGCTGTCGGTGCCGCTGCTCGGGAGCCGGTGCCGTGGACCTGCCACGAGCCGACAGGGGAGTTGGTTTGCCCCGTGACAGTGCCGGTCTCGGTGCCGCTCTCTCCATCGGTGCCGTCAGAATCGCCGGTGCCGCACGAGTCCCCCCCTTTGATGGTACCAGTGTCGGCAGCGTGGAGTGACTCGATAGAGCCTGTACCGCTGCAAACGCCTCCGGTGTAGCCGGTAGGGATAAGTCCACACCCAGAATGTCTCTGGTTGGGGAAGGGGAGGACATCGGGCTAAAACGGAGTTCAGAGGGCTCAGGTGCCTCCGGAGACAGGGAGATAGGCTGGCTCGCACGGCTCTGGCCATTGTCCCTCCCTCTTTTCGCCATTTTAGGCGAGGTCTCCTTGTCCGCCCGCCTCTTCCTGGGCGGTGCCGGAGACGCCGAACGGCGCCGCAACCCGCGCGGCTTGCCGTGGCTGGACTTCGGTACCGATGCCGGTGCCGATGAAGCCGGCGCGCTCTGCACCGACGGCGCCGTACTGGAGCCGGAGTCCGTGGGTGCCGGGCGGAGAGCTTCCTCCATCATGTGGAGCTTCAGGCGCTGAACACGGTCCTTTTGGGTCCGAGGCTTGAAGCTCCGGCAATGTTTGCAGCGCTCTACCAGATGGGCCTCTCCTAGGCAGAAAAGGCACTTGTTGTGCGGGTCATCGAGCGGCATCGGTTTCCCGCACTGGCTGCATGTTTTAAAACCAGGCATAGCCCAGCCCCGGGCCCGGGGAAGGCTCCAACAAATGTAACTAACAGTCCAACACAATAAACTAAATAACAAAAAGAATAAAAGAATAAACCAAACGAAAGGGACTGGATAAGTCCAGACGGGTACTCCGCGGCCACGTGCTGTCGCTCGAGGCCAGGGATGTTCCAGCGATCGACAGGGCGGTAAGAAGGAACTGAGGAGGGGCAGGGTCAGCTGGGCTTATATAGGCAGTGGCGGCGGCGCCACTCCAGGGGGCGCT